>CM060443.1:215308812-215563555 GCA_030545235.1 Helianthus tuberosus | reverse complement strand
AATCGGATGGACCAGATCGCTTCCTAGACTTTCTAGGAAAAACACACTTTCCGTGCGAACCCTACTCATATATATATATATATATATATAGGGAGAAGATAATGCTAGAACCACCTCTTATTACGAGAACCGCGAGAACCAATGTGAACACAACCAAAAATGCCTAAAAATAGCTAAAAATCACACAATTTTTTTTTTAATATTTTTTATATAAAAATCGCTACTTTTCGAAGCCAAAAAACAAAATTAAAAAAAAAAATTTGGCCACTAAAAGTAGCGATTTGTGCATAAAAAATATTAAAAAAAAAATTATATTTTTTTTTATATTTTTTTAGATTTTTTGGGGGTTTAGTTTTTAGCATTTTAGCTTGGGGGGGTTTAGGTTTTTTTTGGGGGGGGGGGGGGTAGTTTTTTGGGGGTTTTAGTTTTTAGCATTTAGCTTGGGGGGGGGGGGGGGGTTAGGTTTTTTTTTTTTTTGGGGGGGGGGGGGGGGGGGAGTGGGGGGTTTAGGTTTTAGGGGGGGTGGGGGTAAGGTTTTTTTTAGCTATTTTAGGTTGTGTTCACATTGGTTCTCGCGGTTCTCGCAATAAGGGTGGTTCTCGCATGAACTCCTCCATATATATATATATATATATATAAATAAAATAAACCAATTAATGGACACGTGTCGATACGAGAGACATCTATTTTTTAGTTTTCTTGCCATATATTTATATTTATTTTTATCTTAAAAATTATAAGTTTTAAAATAATTTATCAAGTTATCCCATATTTTAAATATTTTAAGTCGACGTTTATCTATAACTATATATCTATATTTATATTTATCTTCTAATATAATCTTTATACTTATCTTTAGTTTATTATTTTGCGAGTAAATTGCACAAAACTTCCTTTATGTTTACTCAAACTTGCAGGTTCCAGCCTTAATGTTTAAAACTTGCTAAAAACATCCTTTAAGTTTGTTTTTATTGCTGGTTTAATCCTTTATGACTAACCAAGTTAATTATCTCAATTTATTTCCCTCACATGCCTAACATGTGAGGATCCCACTATCGTTTGATGACCGACATCAACTGACTCGCAAAATGGAATGGGGATGTGGTGCAAACGCAAAACTGCCTGAAACCCAAGCAAAATTGCCTCTGTTTTCACCGGAGATGTAGTCTAAACACAATTGGATCTCTTAAATTTATGGGGCCATTCACATGGAGCAAGCCCCTTTTCATTCTGAGCTATCAAATCCACTCGGAGGAGAGATCCAGCCCGCGTTTCGCTGACTAAATGCCAAACAAGCCATATTTGCAGGTTGATAGCCTCATGTTAGTTCTGTATGTGAATTCAAATTGAAAAGTACATATCATTTTTTGTAGTTGTTTTCCTCTTTAGTTTTGATTACTTGATTGAGATAACATGTATTAAGTAGGGAAGAATAAAAATTAATATTTAGGTACAAAGCAATGGGTCATGAATGGGGAAAGAAGAAATAAGTGAATTTAATGGACTTTTGTAATACACAAGTTTATAACCTAATAATAGAAAAATAAAAAAAACATAGTAAAATGTTCTAATATGTAAATAGTATATCAAAGTTCTTTTTACCAAAAACGTATTTTGACGAATTTGTGTGTTAATTGATTACATTATATTTATTCAAGTCGTGTAGTACACGTGCTTATTCAACTCATGTTATACACGGGTAATTAAAGATGTAACTTTTTTATTATATAAAAATATATTTAATCAACCCATGTAATACACGGGGTTCTAACCTAGTCTATACTATATAATAAAAGAAACCAATATGTGGACACATGTCATTCATTGAAGGCATCTATTTTTTAGTTTTCTCATCTCTATCTCCTACTTAATTATAATTAATATTAATTAAAAGATAACTATAAATCTTTTGGTTGCTATTACATTAATATATTAATTTTTTATAAACTTTTCGCTAGATATAAAATTTAATCCTATAATCTTTTTGCTTTTCTTTTAATTTCTCCCTTTTATTATATTTATAACATCTCTTTACGTTATCATTTCATTAATATAGTATACTTATCATATTGATAAACAAATTAGATTAGTGATATACAGTGTATTTGTTAACTTTTAATATAATTTTGTAAACTGTTTAATAAATATAATTTAATTTTGTAATATAAATAATCTATATCTATTTTTAAATTTTGGACAAATGTCATTCATTGGCGCCCGGGCTATCCAGGGATTTTCCTATGATTTTAGAAACTGAAATTTCGATATAGAAGGATCTCCTTATTTCTGAATAGATTATAGCATCATTTTCTTTCAAAGATATGAAATCACCTTGGGAAACTTGAAAAGAAGTAATGCTGACTATTACATTATTCACACAAAGCCTTTGAGGAAGAGTTTCACTAAAATGGAGACGAACCGGAATAACGTCCGATCTTGTTTCTGGATTGAGTGGAAAAGGGATATATGAAGTTCATTCTGTTCCTCTATGCATCTCTGTGATGGGTAAATCTCCATGAAAAAGGGGCAACTTTCGTGTAGTTTGTAATTGGATGTAACTATTCAGATTTTTTCGAGAATAAATCATTCTCTTAACAGATCTCGTCTTGTTCCTCAATCTTCGAATAATGCGGCGTTGTAATATATTTTTTAATTTTCTCATCTCTATCTCATACTTAATTAAAATTAATATTAATTAAAAGATAACTATAAAATAAAATTTAATATAATATAAATTTAAACAATTTGTATAGGAGATAATATAGTTTTTTGAAATATTTATTAGATTTCAAAATTATTTATCTTGAAATTAACAAAAAAAAAACGTACACTAAATATAAATTAATATAATGTAAAGAGTTAAATGTCATTTTAGTCCCTGTGGTTTGGCCTATTTTGTCAGTTTAGTTCAAATGTTTTATAATACACAAGGTTTATAAAGATATAACAAGATATAACTTTTTATTGATTGGTATATAAAATTACACGTGCTCAAACCATACAATAAATGAGATTCTTAAAAATGTAACTTTTTTCATTATTTAATATATAAAGTTAAATTTATTCAACCCATACAATACACGAGATTTTTAAAGACATAACTTTTCTATGATTTAATATATAAAATTACATTTATTCAACCCATGTAATAAACGAGATTTTTAAAGATATATTGTTTTATTATTTAGAATATAAAATTACATTTATTCAACCCGTGTAATAAACAAGGTTTTTAAAGTTATGTTTTTTTTATTATTTGGTATATAAAATTACATTTATTCAACTCGTGTATTACACGAGGTTCTAACCTAGTAATACACATATAAGGATATTTTGATCATTTGATCATAAACACTTAAATGAATAATAAAGAAAACCCTCACTCAAAACTCACTCTCTTTCCCCCTTCCTTGTATCCTTTCTCTTTCTCTCTCTCTCTACAAACTCTCACACTCTCTCTTAGGCTGTTGGGTATGGTGACGGGATGAAGACGGGGACGGATGAAGACGGTGGGGGCAGGATGGGGTGTGTCGGGCGTCGTCGAGAAGAAAGAAAGGGGACCCACCTGTTTGCTCCGTCGCAAACGGCTGAATTCGGACGATGGGGACGAGACGGAGGGGGGGCGGCGTGGGGTGACGATGGGGACGTGGCGTCGCCGGTGGAGGACGGAGCTGAGGACAGTTCCATACCGTCTAGCCTTATACAATCTGGGCAACCACCACCCATCACATCACCACCGCCCATAGCTCCTCCGCCATTGCACCATCACCGCTATAGCACCACTGCCAACACATCACCACCCACCACCAAGCCAACCACCACGCAACCAAGATTAGACCAGCCAACCACCACCACGCAACCTCCACCACCACGTAACAACCGTCGTTTCTGTTCGAATCACCACCAACTTCGCCCGATTTGTTCAGATCTGGACACGCGTGTTTGTTCGAACCACCGCCACCGTCTTTATTTCTGTTCGAACCACCGCCACCGGCACCCGATTAGCTCAAATCTGAACACACAGGTTGGTGTGGATGGGTTCGCCGACCGGATTGTCTTGCCGGAGTGAATATGGGTCGCCCGATTTTCTAAGATCTGGACACACAGGTTGTTAATGTGTTTGTGGTGAGTAAACATGGGGTAGGTGTTTTTGTTCAGAGGTAAATCAATATTTAATGTAGATGAGATGGCGAAGAATACTATTATCTTCAATACATTTGTTTTCTGCCAAGTGTTCAATGAATTCAACTCAAGGAAACTAGAGAAGAAGAATATGTTTGAAGGTCTTCACAAGAATCAGTTATTTATGGGGAATATTGGGGTGACAGTTATTCTTCAGATTGTGATGGTGGAGGTCCTAAAGGATTTTGCAGATACAGAGAAGTTGAATTGGGGACAATGGGGAATTTGTATAGCAATTGCAGCATTATCATGGCCCATTGGTTGGATTGTGAAGTTGATACCAGTACCAAGAATGGTAGAAAATATAGGATGGTTGGGTATTGTTATTATTAGGATTCGCCGGCGGGGTGAGGTGGTGGTGATGGTGAAAGGTGGAGGTGGTGAAGATTGTAGAAGAGGAGGAGGATGGGGTGGGTGGTGGGTCTTACATAAATTTTTAAATATTAATTATATTTCTTTTAATTTTTAATTATTTATTTAATAGTAAGGGTATTTAGGTCATTTCACACCTACTTAACAATGAAAAACAACTAAGTTATGGATAAAGGACATAATGTGTAGTGGTTTGCAAACATCGAGTACGTTTTTTATAATTTTTGAAGATAAAGGACACACTTTGCAATTTAGTGTAAACATAAAGGACGATTTTTGTAATTTACTCTTGAAAAAATAATATAGTTAATAATGAAGATTAAAATATTATAAGATAGTTTTTTGTGATAATATATTATTAATTTCTTTAATTAAAATTTAAAATTGAATTTTAGAATCTAACACCATTAACAATAACATAAAATATTTTATGCGGTTTATAGGACACGTTTATCACACGTCATAATAATGCTAGGCTATAAGCCAATTATCATTTATATAGGTTCTGTTTGTTTTTTCAGAGTTAAAATGTCTGCAGTCTGCGGACCACATCTGCAGCAGAAGAGGTGAACCAAACTTTTTCAGTCTACCAGAAGAGAACTGTTTGTTTTTAACTTCTGCAAGCTGCTGAACATCATACAAGTTCTAATTACCATTTTATCACAATGAATATCATAATCAAACAACATAACAGGATGAGTAACACCAAAATTAACACCACAATTCTGAAAATTAACACAAAAATTCAGCAAATTAATACCACAATTCTGATAATTAACACCAAAAGTCAGCAAAGTAACACCACAATTCTTAAAATTAACACCAAAATTCTAAAAAACTAACAAAAAAATCTAAAAAATAACACCACAATCGGAAAACTAACACCAATTTCTGAAAATTAACACAAAAACATAAATTTAACTTACCTGGATAGATACTGATGAAAGCGGCTGCTGATAACGGCGACTGCTGATGGCGGTGACGAGGTGGCGGACGACTGGTGAGGAGGGAGGGTGACGAGGTGGCGGCGGCTAATGAGGGAGGTTGGTGGATGGTGACGACGGTTACAGAGGTGGGTGGCGGACGATGGGAGGGTGGGTGGTGGCGGTTGAGAAGATGGGGTGGAGGAGAAGGGTGGCGAGGTGCTATGGTTTTGTGGAGGAGAAGATAGTCTGCACACCCAAAAATACCTTGATCCATGTCAACACCAAAAAGAGGTTACACAGACCTTTTTTAATAAAAGGTTTTCGAGAAAACAAACTCCAACGTCTGCGTGGGGCAGACATAAGAGGTCCTGAAGAGCTTTTCACAAAAAAACAAACACCCCCATTGTTTCATTTGTGTAACATCCTGGGTATATAACCATATATAATAATAATAATAATAATAATAATAATAATAATAATAATAATAATAATAATAATAATAATAATAATAATAATAAATCATGAATGAATGAATGAATTGAATTTTCTTCAGTAGGAATATAAAAGAAAAACATAACCTTCAGAATTTTAATAACATTATGAAATTTGTACAGAAATCAAATGAATTCAGTTAGAAAATATATATAAATAATGTTTGAATCTAAAGAATACGTAAAAAAACTTATATATGACTATCGCTAGTCACACCCTCAATTTCCATATGCGGAGTTTTACCGCGAGGCGTGTGACTGACTAGGAGCTAGCCACTAATCATGTTGAAGCTATTATTTAAAATCATAAAACTTCACTAATAACATGATTAGCGATAAAGTTTAGTTGTTCAAAACACAGTTTATGTTGCAACGGAAAAATAAAGTAAAACCCTTCAAGAACTTAAAAACCACAAGTTTAATAAATGTTCAAAACATAAAGTTTTAACGAACCACCCACCCCATTCGATTGCAACGCCCGTCCATAGCTGTACATACTGACATGCAAAGCATGCAACTACGTATTAACAATAAACTTGGCGAATTCACAAAATTTAGTTTAGCAAAACTAAAGTTGACAAAAGTTTTTTATTTATATATGACTCGGGTAGCTAAATTGTGTACCGAATGCTGACGTTTCGTTTGTGCCCTCATTAATGTCTGTCAACATTAATGCAAAAGTGAAGGTTAGAAGTTCACGCCCGGCCCTCAACACGATGTAAGGTTTGTCAAACCTAATAGCGCTATCAACTAATACCCTGCGTATGCCCACCCGACAATCTAATCAGTAAAATGTAGGGACTTTCAAGATAGAGCTTTCGTTTAGGCCCTGTGTACTATTCCACATATAGTGGATAGTATGTTTCAGTGGTTCTCACAAGAAACACGCGTGTAGCCCCAACCAGGGCTACCGTAAAAAGTGTTGTCCCAAACCAGGGACGCATGCTTTTGGAAAAAGGTTGTGAACTCACCTTAGTTTGCTTGGTAGTAAACTTGAAGGGTTATCAGGAATGTCAATCTCGTCCTGATATGTTTACTATTTCAATTGGTTTAATTTATGAATTCCTACACGCAGTCTAACACATAGTCACCGAATCACGTTGTCATGCAATTACTCATTTAGGTAAGTTTAGGCATATGATCACAGTATTCCGTAAACACATTCATTGTCTCCTATAAATGTTTCAAGTATCATACGACAACTTATGATAACAATACATGCGCATTTATAACGTTCACAGACACTTTTAGCTCATTGCAGTTTCAAGTCAGTTTTAGACAGTTTTCCGGAATTTATTTAAAATACTAAATGAACTCAGAAAATTACGATATTTAACAAAACATGTTATTCAATCCCCGTATACCAGTATATTTTTCTCTTGACCTAAATCTTTTCATAAAAAATCATTCTTTACACCTAGGTCTGATTTATAACTTTCCGATGACAGTTTACGCCAAAAAATCATTTAAAAATCCTCGTTTAACCTTTTTACGTAATTTCAGTTGAAGATTATTTCTACCTCCTGGAAGTACTTACAGTAAAAATTTTAGATCATAACTCAATTCCTACATTAAGTTATGACATTCGTAATGGGCTGCAAATTCTGACAGAAAATGCAGCGTAGACCTTTGACACGAAATAAATCATTTAAAATACCAAACAACGTCGAAAAATGCGATTCCAGTTGGGTTTGAAAGATATTTCCTGGAAGTTCATCATAGAGTCAAGTAACATCAGTCTTTTATATGCTGGACAGATTCTGCTTTTGTTACCCGATCCCCAAAACGGTTAAATAACACATCCAAACGAACTATAAGCTTCAATCACAACATTTTATTATCAAAACCCAGATCATTTAACCCCTAAGTATCAAGAAACAAATCCCTAATCATGTATATCAAGAAAACAAATATTCTATAATCAATCCTAACCCCATCTTCATGATCTCTAACAACCCTATGTTACACAAAATCATCAAAGCATCAATTTCCCTTATCAACCAGAAAAACACAGCCTAAATAACTTCATATATTCATGCATGAACCTCTAACAATATTATAAATCACATGGTTCAACCCGAAAATAAACCCTAGTGGCTTAGCCGAACGGCGAACATACAACGACCCGAACATTATGAATACATGATCTCTAGCATATAGCACTTTAGATAACATCAAAACACCGTACATAACAATTAAACGAAGCCGTACAAATCCCGATTGAACCCTCGAAAAGCATGTATAATCCCATATATTATAACAAAAGTGCAAAGACTAGTTACCTAGCGAAGAAGGAGGTTGGATAATCTAGCAAATGACTCGATATTGGGTCCTTGGACCTGTTTCTTGTTCACGGCAGTAGAGAGGGGGAGATAGGGGATCGCAGGTTTTGTGTGAGAGTGGTTAGGGTTTTGTTTTGAGGAGTTATGATAACAAGCATGCACTATACGTATAGTGGGGTGGCAGCTTGGGCCGTAAAAGAACTAAGAGACATTGAGGGTGTTGGGCCGCTTATAAAAAAAAACACAAAGGGAAAGGGAAAGAATTTCGGGTGAGTTAAACGAAGAGAGTGTGGGTTGCTTGCGTTTTGGCCGCAACCAAAAGAAAAGGGAAAAGGAGGTGGCGGTTGGTTTGTTGGGCCGCACGCACCGTGGCCCAAAGAGAAGTGTGGAGGTGGTGCGAAGTGGGCCGCAAGTTGGGCTCGAGTTCCTGTGTCGTGGTGTTTGAACTGAGGATTAAAGAGAGTCGGGCCAAAAGAGCCGTAAACATAATTATCTGGGTTAGGGTGTTTGGGCCGAAAGCATGTTGGGCCGGCGTGGGTTCGAGTCGGATCACGTATTGGTTTGCATCATCGTTTCGTGTAATGTTAAAAGTCGACACAAAGATAAATATACAATTAAACGTGAAAACGATTTTTACCTCGAATTTACGGGTTGTCACATGTCTGCTCCTTGCCGCCTACAACACCCCACCTCTCTCTTTTCTTGTTTATACCAACACACACACATATACGCGCACACACACACACACACATATATACTAGCAGGATGCCCTCGCGATGCGGCGGGAGCGACGCATCGCATTGCGATACTCGTTTTTTGTAGTTTTCTTATCGATATAATTTTTATTGTGGCGTCATTGTGATAATATACATAAAAAACGAAGTAAACAGGTAATCCATTTCATTGTGCTGTGCATGGTTTGGTTATCGTCCTCAACCGAAGCCGAAACCAAAGTCATCGGTTAGTCTATTATATTAACCAATCGGTTTTCGATTAATCCCTTTGGTTTATTCATTTAGATTGACAGTTTTTTGTTTAGATCATTTAATTCCAGTTAATAGCAAAAACCAAAGTTGGACTAAAACTTTTGCTTAAATATATTTGAAATTGGGGTATAAATACATGAAATGAAAGTATAAATATAAGAAATGGATATATAAAATATGAAATATATGATTGCAGGTATAAAAGCTAGAAATATATGAAAACATGAATGATTCGATTCAACTAATTTTAGTTTAACGAGAGTACAAAAAATTGATAACCGGTTTTTGGTTAATTCGGTTTTCAGTTAATTCAGTTTTTGGTTGATTTCGGTTCGGTTTTGTTTGTTTTCGGTTTGGTTTAGGTTAAGATTTAGCCATTGCTCACCGATAACCGGTTTTGGTTAAAAACCGATAGGTGCGCGTGCGATGCGGCTGGAAATACAGACATTGTCACGGTGTGCATTGTTCAGTTAGTTAGATTGTTATCCTCAACCGAAATCGAGGTCATCGAATAGTCTATTTTATTAACCAATCTGTTTTCAATTAATCGGTTTGGTTTTTTGGTTTGATTCATTTAATTTCGGTTAATAGCCAAAACCAAACTTAGGCTAAAACTTTTGATTAGAAATACATGAAATTTAGGTATAAATACATGAAGTATATGTATAGTTAAATGGAGATATAAATACATAAAATGGGGGTATAAATATGAAATACATGAACTCAGAGTGTAAAAGCTAGAAATATGTGAAAATATGAATGGTCCGGTTCAGTTAATTTCGGTTAAATGAGGGTACAAAAAAATCGATAGCCATTTTTTGTTAATTCGGGTTTACATTAGTCAATTTTCAGTTAATTCAGTTTTTGGTTGATTTCGGTTCGATTTCGGTTAACGATTCAGTTATTATTCACCCTTAGACACTGTTAATCACGTAACATGTTAGTTTTTTAGCTGTGTGTATAAAAGAAGTTTAAAAAATAAAAAAAAATATATATATATATAGGAGTTATGTGTCATTTACATCCCTAGCGTTTATGTGCTATTTACGTCCCTGGGCTAATTGAGTTAACTGACTTTTTTAACTGGGTTAGTTTTTTGGACTTAAATAATACGTTTCAAGAATGTTAAAGAGGAAATTGGTACATTTTTTAAATTTGGTATGAAATAGCAAAAATGGACAAACCACGTAAATGGCACTTTAAGTCTAATATATTTAAAATTCATCTTATAGTTATCAAATTAAAGTAAAAGAAATTCTCACGTAGAAACTGTAGCAATCAAATGGTAAATAACTTGATGCTTCAATAAAAAATTTTAAGAATAAAATGGTTGAAAAACATCAAAGACGATGATCAGCTGAAGTAGAACTCCTCCTGAATACGTAATGGTAAATATCAACTGATATCACAGTTCTATTGAGAAATAGGCTTGATAAAATGCAAAAATAAAACAAAATGGGCCTCATTTTATTGTGCCAGTGCTAGGCCCAGGTCTGCCAACATTATTTTGCTTTTATCAAAAAGTGTAAACCAGCTAAATCGCTTATACTCAATATTAGTTTCTAACACTTGAATTAAGTCAAGCTTAAATGAACTTGAGTCAACTATAGAGCCTTAATTCAAGATAATCTTATAAATGAGACTAAGCTCCCGTTCTAATTTAAAGTTGAAATTACTGATTGTAGATTCCGTTAAACACGCTGATGGATCTTTGAGACATTAGGAGTTTTAGGCCCTCATTTAGGTACTCATGTTTAACGTCGCTTTTATGTGTTTTGCTAGAAATATGATATGATTACTCAATATAATCTATGACTCATTGTAATTCGTATGATCTATTTCTTTTTGTTGAGCTAAAGTGTTGTGTGTTGACATGTTATTGAACTATTTCAAAAAACTTTCAAGAAAAATATTGTTTTATATATACGTTTGGAAACTTTATAAAATTGATTGTGTGCCATGTTTGATTTCATTTATTTTAGGGTCTCTATGCATGCATGGTGAACATAGTTTGGGTATGATGTTCGATTATATGTTCACTCATGCGGCGTAGAACCCTAGATTCATAGACATGAGATAGGATTTATAAGACAACCGCCTACAGAGGTACCACATGCATGTCATTGTGGCTCTAACGACTTGACACCATCCACGGAAGTGTGATCAATTCACATCATCTTCACTTTGTTATGATATTGTTGACTACGCACGAGCATGTAATCTATTTGAGAGGCATATGGATGAATCATAGGATAGGATATGATTATTTTGGTGGTCGAACGGTGTAGTGTCACACATGCCTTACAAGTTTGGCATGCATTGGGGTTAAAAATTTAGTGTACCATTGTGACACGAGACACAATCTATTATATGTCTGGCACTATGCATATCTATTTTGGATATTTTGTTTGTACACGCTATACATAACCCAAACATATGGTTGTTTAAGCCCCTTTTCTCTGTATCTATTTGGATATGGAGGTGTTATTTGATAGGAAAACGCGAAACTAAAGGGTCATTTTGATATGGGGTAATGGAATGGTGGGGGGAATAGCATGGACGAAGTAACGGAGTGGATGGGTAATGGAATAGATCATTACCATTCTATGTAGTGTGGTGACGGTGGAGCTCGTCGGTGGTGGTGGTGGGGGCGACGGCGGATGGTGGTGAAGCTGGTGGGTGGTGGACGTGACCAAGTGGGTGACGGTGGTTGGCATCAATGGCGGTATTTGTGTGTGGAGGTGATAGTGGTGGGTGACGAGGGCCGCGGTGGGTTGTGGACCTGTGGTGTTGTTACTTGTTAATGAAGGTTAAAAAAGGGAATGAAATGAAAAAAAAAAAGGCAGTGGATGGAGTGAAATGCGTTGTATAACGGGATTCCATTCCATTGACCAACAAAACAACATTTTATTTATTTCCTCACAATGATTCATTTCATTCCGCCTCTCGTTCTTACATACCAAACACTAGCTAAAAATTTGTGATTTGTATTTATAGTTCGATATATTTTATTGAAAGCTACTAGGAGTTGGAACATGTGTATTAGAGACTTCATTCTATTTACTAGTTGGAACATGAGCATTAGAGATTTCATTCTATTTACTTCGTTAAGCTTTAAACCCTTGAATTAGTTTTTACTTAGTGAATTAATCTAACAATTTGTTTTGTTTCCATAGTTAAGCAATTTTTCAAGACCAAAGTGTTACGTTACACATTTTATGATGATACATTATGTTCAACATCGGTATGATGATACATTATGTTCAACATCGGGATGAGGCGTCACAGTATTATTATAAAAAAAATGTAAAAATAAAGGAGTGAAATACTAAACTTAGAAAGCCTCCCTATCATTTCCAAAGAGAAGCATTTTTATTTGATTGCTTTGTATGTCAACACCATCATCCATATGTGAACAAGAAGATGTATGTTTGTACACATGTACACTTGAATATATAGCATCTTGCACATGGTGTGCCAGTCGTATATTGTGATTTGTGGTCCAGGGGTTACGTGGTGAAGTTAAGATGCAAAACGATCTTGTTTGTACACGAGTCAATGAAGAGCTCTACGCAAATATTACATTTTTATTATTAGAAAACAAAAAATAATAATAAAAATTCAAACCAAAAACCAAATTGCCCACAACTTGGTTTGTTACAAAACCTTACATATCATACAAGTACTTCTCAAAAAGTGGTTGTTCACTTGCATCTAAACAAACAGCCAAAGACATACTTCTATCGTTGTTTGGACTCGGTAGAACATAAATGGTTCCCTCGTACAATATAACCGCGGGCCCCATAAAAATAGGCCGACCCCACCCGAAATCTGCGTCATGTACGGGAAGTCTGGTCCAGGCGTTTATGTTTAGGTTCGGGCTAGCAAAGTAACTAGGTCCACGAATAAGAGCCGATAGGTCAGGTTGTAACTCGAGGTAATCGATAGCCGATCTCAAATACTCATCGTCCATTTTGGTTAATGTGGTGTGAATCAGCTTTGCAGCGTTCGACAATGATCCTGATGTAAGATCACCTGATTTTGCAACTGGGGTGGCTGTGAAGACCACGTTCCCAAGGTAGCCTCGTGGGAGGTGGGGACTCAGTCTCGACCGTCCATCTGTGGCTACGTATAGTTTCGTCAGTTGGTCATCTGGGAGCCCTCGAGCCTTGCACGCACATCGCCATAGGTGAGCCGCTAGGATCTCGTATGTGCTATGGTTGGGGCCACCGTCGCTCTTGGCTTTAGCTTTGAGCATGTTGAGTTGGTCTAGTGTGAGTTTAAGCATAGTGGTGGAGGATTTAGAAAGAGAACCCGATTTTTTGGCGGTGTTGTTCATGGAGGGAGGGAGGTGGTATTCGACATGGTCGTGGGTTGGGGTGGGTGGGTTGCGTGCACGTAGTAGTGTTCGGTCAATGAATGGTGGGATGGCTACGGACAGCCCACGAGCCACATCGGACCATGTGTTTATGAAATGGAGAGAGGATAAACCGTCCGATAACGTATGGAATACACCACAACCAAGACCGACTCCTCCGCATTTGAAATGAGTTACCTAGAGAACAAAAACAAAACAAAATTAATCAACTTGGGTGAATTCTAGTAGCTTTTGATCAATTTGATATACAAAAGGTATAAATCAAAAGTCAACAATTAATAGTCAAAATAAGCAAATTCCATTAAAAATTGGTGGTCATGAATTTTTTACTATATAAACTCCTATACCTACTCTTCATCTAATTGGTGGTGATGGCCACTTACATTAATTTTTCAATATAATATTGCTACTATGATAAAACAACTACCTACCCACTTGACCATGTGTATTATGAAGGGTGTCCGGGGCGTACTCGGGGAGGGGAATCGGTGACCCCTGTCACCGCTCGGGAACACCGGCGCCACCGGTGCGGGGAGGGGGTGCGGGGAGGGGAATCGGGGAGGAGACACCGACGAGGGAGGGAGAGAGATGGTGGGGCCACCCACTTTTCAAACCAATCAAAACTTTTCTTTTTTGTTTTTTTTTTTTTTTGAATAAAAAAACAATTCACCTAAGAGGGGAGTGCCGCCATCAAATTGGGGTGCGAGGGGAGTTTAAGAGGGGAGTTGACGTGGCATAACCTGATTGGGTGTGCGTAAGAGAGGGGACTCCCCTCTTAGGGGAGTGCCCCCCTCACCCTAAGATTGTTTTGGACAACCTAATACTCCACATTATGTTATACAAAGATAAAATTGTTCTTTCAAGAAAAGGATTATTGGTCCAATACTAGGGATTATGCATTATGACATGTACCATATGCATTACATGTGGTAAAACACATTTGTGTTTATGGAAAATAAGAGAAAATAGGCAGCTTGAATAAAGATTAGGTGAAATATTAAGGATTGTTTTAAAACTTTATGAGCATTCACACAACATGATAAAAGTTTTTGGACCCACATATAATATAATAGAAATTAAATGTGCATATAGCAGCCTCACATGTAAAAAAAAAAAACTAAAATACATAACATTGTCTTTTTGGCAAATAACAATTAGATTTTGACAAATACATGATATTTTTAGCAAATAACTGCGAGAATCACATAATATAATGCATTTGTATCTATATTTTTAAGTGTGACATTTAAGACAGTTACGTAACCACTTACCCAATCTCTTTCTGACTCTTATTACATTTGCCAACATAAATTTGGCTATGTATTAAACACGTCTTAGTAACAATTTTACTTGATCATACTATTACTATCTTTCCTAAAAAAGTACTAGAATATTGTTTAAACATGCATGGGATAGCTTGATTTATAAGCTATGTATCCTTAGCATCTAGACATATATTAAGGCATATTATTCAACTGTCACAATAACACTGTATAGCAAATTAATGAGTCATTTAGTATGCAATTTTAATCTTCTACAATGACTTAATAATTGTGTGTGATAGTGAAGTTAGATCTCATAAACATAGTAATAAATAGCATGTACTTAGCTAAACCGAAATTGCAATTTTTGGTAATATGCACTTTTTAGTCTAAAAACCAACCCACTGGTAGTATGTATCAGAAATTTCGGACAGAATACCAATACTATACCGGTATTAAACATATATGATATGGTATTCGGTTTTAAATTTAGCTTAATTTCAATATTGATAATATTCAAGTACTGGCATTAAACATATTACATATACGATATGATATTCGGTTTTAAATTTAGATTAAAGTACATGGATGTTGCTGTGGTTAACAAAAATTTAGGATTTAGTCTCTAGCTTTTTTAAAGTACACGGATGGACCCTGAGGGTTTGCACTTTGTAACATATTCAATCCCTAACTTTTGCTAAAAGTACATGGATGGTCCTGTGGTATGCATTTTGTAACGTATTTAGTCACTAAACGTTGAGGACTAAATGTGTTACAAAGTGCAAGCTACAAGGACCATTTGTGTACTTTTGACAAAAGTTAGGGACTAAATACGTTACAAAATGCAAATCATAGAGACCATCAGTGTACTTTTGAAAAAAAAAAAATACAGGGACTAAATCTAAAATTTTGATTAACCACATGGACTATCCATGTATTTACTCTAAATTTAGCTTAATTTGACCAAACATACACATACAGTATTCGGTTTTGGTTTTAGCTAAATTTCAGTACAGTACCTGTGCGAAAAACAACGGGTACGAAGAAATGTCGCCGGAGTAATCAACGCTAGGCGTAAGCATCTGAAACTCCGGCGACGGAGTAAACTCTCCAAAATCATCCAAACACGAATCCGATTCCGCCTCAACGAACAAAACTCCTTCACCATTACAATTAATCACAATCCTACCACTCTCATCTCTTCCCAACCGCCCAGCCATCGGATAAAACGGCACGAGCACGTCCGCAAGCGCCTTTTTCATAACATTCGAGTCGAAAAAGTTAGACGACCCGTTCGGCCTGTAGAAGTAAACGGTTAAAATATGAATTCTTCCAACAACCAGATCCAAGTTAGAGGTCCATAGCTGGTTTGGAGCGTCTGCTATGGGCTCTGATGGAGGAATGATTGTTGAGTTTTTTATTGTGATGTTCATCTTCTTGATGTTATGGTCGGTTTTCATGGTAATGAAGGGGAAAAGGGAATTGGGTTTTTGAGCACAGGATTTGTATTCATCAGTGGGGTATTTATAGAGGGTCATCGGTCGGTTTGTCAGTGTGCAGCTGGAAATATTTTATTTTATTCTGATATATTACATAAGCATGTATAAATAAAAATAAAAATAAAAATAAATTCACTATAAATTCAAATACCTGCAGCAAGTATATAATTAAAAAATAAAATCATATATCACAAGTAATTGGTATAGTTTGTGGCACAAGTTATATATTATTCTCAGAGCCGTCGTCGAGAACTCTTAAATAAGTTTAGGCTTCGGACGATAAAAAAATAATTGGCCAAAAATTGTGGTTAAGAGGAAATGAATTAAAAAAAAAACGTTGGTGGTGGAGAGAAGACTTAAAATTTCAACATCTATGTTATCTGAGATAGTTTTTCTACTCCAGCACCAACATTTTTTTGCATAATAAATGGATGCATATATTAAATATATAATTTAGTATATATATAAAAGCTTATAAAAATCTTTTGGACCCTTTGAAAATTTTGGGTCTCGAACGACGGCACAGGTTGGCCAGCCCAAGAGCCGGCCGTGATTATTTACTACATATACATTTACAACTTAAGGGAATAGTGACAGGCAGCTTGCCTGGCACTTCCCTGTTGGACCAACCCATTTTAATTTAATTTTATTCCCATTTTAAAATTACGCTTTCATCCTTTGTTTAAAATTACGTTTTTGCTCCAGCTCAAAATAAAAATATAATTTTGCCCCTAGCTTAAAATTACGCTTTTGCTCTCAGTTCAAAATCTCACTTTTAATTTTGTTCCCAGTTTAAAATTACTGTTTCGCCCTCCGTTTAAAATTACATTTTTGCCCCCAGTTCAAAATTTGTCTGGCACTTCCCTATTGGACCAGCCCAGTTTTAATTTTATTTTATTCCCAGTTTAAAATTACGATTTCGTCCTTTGTTTAAATTACGTTTTTGCCCCCAGCTCAAAATAAAATTATAATTTTGCCGCTAGCTTAAAATTACGCTTTTGCCCTCGGTTCAAAAACTCACTTTTAATTTTGTTCCCAGTTTAAAATTACGGTTTCGCCTTCCGTTTAAAATTACGTTTTTGCCCCTAGCTCAAAATAAAATGTTGTTTTTTCCTCTAGCTCAAAATTACGATTCTGTCCTCAGCTCAAAATTACGCTTTTGCCCACAGTTCAAAATGAAATTATGTTTTTCCCCCTAGCTCAAAATTATGATTTTCCTCTCAGTTTAAAATTATGATTTCGCCTGCAGTTCAAAATATAATTACGATTTTGCCCTCTGTACAGACATACATACTATGAGAGAGAAACATTCGGCTTATTGCCCCGCAACGCTGGCGGGGCAAAAACTAGTTCTAAACAAAACTCGGTTTGTTATGATATTGATATTCAATATAGTTTGCCATAAAAATGGTTTATTTAATTGTCTCATTACAAAAAAGTTGTCCGATATAACCTAAAAATAAAGTTGTATATCATATCGGTCGAAAACCATTAAACACGAATATCGTTATTGGTTACATTAATACACACGGGCGCAAGATAGAAGGGGCCGCGGGGTGGAGGGGGCACCCAACCCCCCGAACTTTCTGCTTAGTAGTGTTCGGTATGTAGTTTCCGTATAAAAAATTTTGGTATATACGTTTTCGATCCCCTGGTTTTATAACTTTTTTAGATATATACGTTTTCGACCCCCAGTCGGAAATCTCAAGCTTCGCCACTGTTAATACAAATACCACTAGTGATTTGTTCAATTTCATTCGTCACGGTACATGTATTGGCACTCGATATAGCTTATGATTCAAACAATATATATTTTGTTTTGAATACAACTCTGTTTTAAACGAAACATAAAAAAATAACTAACGCAACTACGTATTTTTTTTAAGCTAACGAGCGTCAGTTATTAGAGAGAAACAAAATTAGTATAAAAATAAATAGTATAAAGTATTATCTATTGTAAGTACATCCAAGTATTATACGTGTAGAAGGTAATTCCGATTTTACAAAAAGATTATTTAACATTTATATAACAAAGTTGGTCACAATTAGTTAAACTTAAACATGTTCACATTAGCTATAATATTGAAGGCTATTAGTTTCACATTAGCATTCAAAACATAACAACTCAACTTTACGTGTAACATATTTTGAACCGGTATATAATTTGGAAATGAATTTATAGACATCAGCAAATATGACTCGGTTTTTATGCTTACTACACTTATGTGTTGTTCGTGTTTGTATATATAGGCTTCATGGTTTATTTTGTTTGTGTATTCTAAATCTAGTTTATTTTTCTTCTCAACTACACCGTTTTCTGTTGCTACTACGTTAAGACTTAAGATACAATCCCAACGCTATGGTAATAAACGTGGTTTGCTATTGGTACGCTTAGTATGATATCGTTTATCGTATTTCTAATTCTGTTTTGAAATTGAGTTAATAACACATTGTGCATAAACTCTATGATAACCTTGTATATATGTGTTAGCATCGGAATTATATTGTTTTTGATATAATTATTTTATATTATATGTATAAAACAGTTGTTAGCTACAATAGAGTTTTGTGCTTTTGAATTTCGACCACAATGTTTTTCTTACCTTTTGATTTTAGCATTTGGCTTTTTGAATTTGTAATTTTTTTAAAGAATTCTATAATCTATTAAAACACCATGTTGGTGTTTTCATCCGATTGGTGAGCTTGGACTCTGCTATTTTATTTTTTCCAACAGTTTTTGCATTAATCAAACACTTTGCTAGGTTTACCAACAATTTAGACGAAAATATAAATTAGTTAAAAGAAATTAGCTTTCACCCTCTTGTAGTGGATTAAAATTTGTGAAGATACGGCATGAACGTTTTCTTACTGCTTCATATCATCACACGCTAATATTAATTTAATTTAATATTAGTATACTATTAACTCTAAAGAATATGAGGACTTTGTTATTTAGATTTTTTTCGCTTGGCTGCTACAGCGAGTGTCGGTACCGTAACGAGCTAAACCAATACCGATTGAATTTCTGTTGCATAGCACAGCACGGAGAATCTCACTAGTTGTTTAAGAATTTTACTAATTTTTGTTATTTCCCCCGGTTTATCTTTTCTTCATTTTTAATGTTCCCAATGTCACATGACAATTTGAATTTTGACATATGTGTAATTATTTAACACGCCTCAATATAGGTATACATATTTTTTTTTTCTAGAAAGTTATGTGTCATCACCATGTTGTTTGTATTTATCAGTTATATTAAGATTTCGCGTGTGTGACTATATGTTCTTCTACAAACGATTATTTCTTGGTCAATGAAGAAGGGAAAAAGCAATTTTACAAGGTAAAGATAAAATCACTAAAGAAGGATAGGTAAGATGCGACCGAAATCATTACGAGAGTATTCACATCCCACTCATCATCTTTATCTCCAATGGCGGACTCAAAATTATTTTTACGAACGAGTGATCATAGTCACGTAGGAAAGGTGGTTGATGTAGGGTTTTATAATTTGCCACATAGTTGCCATGTAATCATAGTCACGTAGGAAAGGTGGTGACACGTAGACAGAAACACTAACTGAGTTAGTGCTCAGTTAACAGAGTATTGCTAGCACAAACTAAAAGTCAAGTTGGAGGTGCCGGGGCCCGGGTGTCAAAGCGTTAGTTGGTGGTGGCAACGGCAAAAGGCCGATAGTTGGGGGGTGATAAAATCCAATAACCCTATAAAATTTACATTTTTCTCCGAATTTGTAAATTTTCAAAAGAACCTCTCACATCTCATTCTCTATATTTTTATTTTATTAATTTTTTTTCTTTTTATTTTATTTGTAATTTTAACTGCTTACTATTTTGTCTTATTATCATTTTCTTCACACTACTAGTTTATGGGTGTTGATCGAGTATTTTTTTTCTAATTTCAGGTTAATCAATTCGGGTTATTCGAGTATTTTGTAAACATCTTCGTTTACTTTAACAAAAAAAAAAACCCCTCCTAGTCAACCAAATTAGAAAGAAAAGGAAACCGATTAATGACTTGATTATATATAATACCGGACATGCTATTTTACTGTCGATGATCTAACAAGATAATTTAAAAGTTTCATGTTAAACAAAGATAAAAGGACTGTAAATTAAATCTATACTGTATAATAAAAGAAACCATTTTAGGGACACTTGTCATCATATTAGGCCGTGTCTTATGAATAATTATTGTTTTAGTTTAATATCTTCTAATTAATTATAGATAACTCTCATACTAAATATTATTTAATTTAATAATTTATGGATAATTATTATTTAGTTTAATATCTTTTAATTAATTATAGATAACTCTTCTATTAAATATTATTAATGAGTAAATTGCCAAAATGGTCCCTGAGGTTTGGTCACTTTTGTCACTTTAGTCCAAAACTCAACCTTTTAAATCTGGGTCCCTGTGGTTTCAATTTTGTTGTCATTTTCATCCAAAATCACAATATGGTCAGATTTTTCAGTTAACATTCAGTTTTTTCGTCTTTTTCCTCCCTTTTAATGAATGGCAAAATGGTTAGATTTTTGATTTTGCTTTTAAATGAAAATGACAATAAAATTGAAATCACATGGGGCCCAGAAATGGCAAAAGTGACCAAACATCAGGGACCATTTTAGTAGTTTACTCTATTATTAATTTAAGATATTTTAAATAACCAAATTATTTATCATCAAAACCAAACTTTTTATTAACATATTATTTATTTTTATTTTCATTATTAAAAAAATTATTATATCGATTTTATTACATAATTTTTAATAAATTGTATATAACTTTCAATATTACTTTATATATAAAATTAGATTTATTACGGGTCTTTTAAGTATAATTTATATTTTAGCACTCAAATGGCTGATTATTTGCTTCTTGAATAGCATGTTTGACCACTGTTTTTTCTTTTCAATAATCATTTCCGCAATCACCATATATGTCGCGTACCGAGTATATCCATTAGTTTTTTAAAATATAATTTCTTTATTTGGTATATAAAATTATATTTATTCAAGCCGTGTAATACTCGGGGGTTTTTAAAGATGTAACTTTTTTTATTATTTGGTAAACAATATTCTATTTATTCAACCCGTGCAATATACGTGGTTTTAAAGATATAATTTTTTTTATTATTTGGTATATAAAATTACATTTATTCAACCCGTACAATATGGTTCTTATAAATATAACTTTTTATTACTTAATATTTAAAAATAATATTCATTCAACTCGTGCAATAAATGAGGTTTTTAAAGATATATTGTTTTATTATTTAGTATATAAAATTCATTTATTCAACCCGTGTAATACACGGGGTTATAACCTAGTACGATGATATAATATATGATTTGAGACGCTAAAATGGCAACATAAAACTCATATAATATGTATAAATTAGCCATTGTTACCCATATATTAACTTAAATCATGTAATATTTATCGTTTTTATATCTTACAACCCTTGTGAATTGATAATGAGATATAGGGAGTATGACACTCCAGGTGTCGAATCTAAGCATAGTTATACTATTTCACGAGATTGATAAAATAACTCATATCCAATTGCAATTTGCAATAATGATAATTTTCCAACAAAACCATTAGACATCATTCTATCTTTTATTAATATCAAGTATGTAACTTTCAAAATATTGTTGTTCTATAAAGACAAAAGTGACATACAAAGTAAGGCACCATGAAGTCATACATCTTTACATAAATCATGTTGATACAAATCAAATCTCATATCAATAGTTTACCTAAAGTTCTAACTTTTCATCAAACAAAGGATGCCTAATTTGTAAGTTAAACTAAATGCTTAGAACATTAGAAATAAGAATTTGTAAGTACTATTCAACAAGTAAACACAACTTAAGACATGGATATTACAATGCCACTTACTTGTAAATCACTCCGGTTTTTTTCTAGAATAAGAATTTGGCACCAATAAAGCATGGCACGACAACAATACTGAAAATTTACAATATCTAAATACAATAGGTATGTCTAGGCATATTCTAGCGTGTATGCACATTCAGAAAAACAAGAAAAACCAATAATTAAGTGTTATGAGAAATTCGACAAGAATATACCTAACATTAGAGTACTGTGAGAATAATTTGCCACAATAAAGCATAGCGTGACAAAAATTGAAAATTTACAATCTCTAAATACAATATGTGTTAGTCATATTATAGAGTGTGTGCACTTTTAGACAAAAAGAAAAAAAAACAATAATTAAAAATTATGAGAAATTCAACATGATTATACCAATATTGAAGTATTATGAGAATTTCAACATGATTAAACCAACATTAGACTAGTGGTGTGGGCGTTGGTTTGGGGCGTTTTAGCTCCTTAACGTCAGCTACTCCATCTTGGGTTGGCGTTGGGCATGGCGTTACCCCTTTAGCATGGTTATTGAGCCTGGCGTGGGGCGGGGAGGCTGGGTGACATGGCTGACTTTGGTTGGCTGGGTGAAATTATTAATAGTTTAAAAAAAATCCACATGGCTGGCCACGCCAAGCTAAGTCACGCTACACCACACCATTAGTTTTTGAGTATTGCCTTGTGGATTTCACCCCCGCCACGTGTCAAGCAATGGCCCCAACCCAAGCCCCTCCACACCCCATAGTCTTACGTAGAAAATATACCCGGTATGGTTCGGTACCGGTACAGGTTCGGTAGCGGTAACGGTACAGGTACGGTACCGGTATTTTAGTGTAAATACCGGTACCGTACCGGACCGGTACCGAAAATGTCAAAACCGAAAATGTACACGGTTCGGTAAATTCACCGGTACCGGTACCCGGTACCATTTGCTCATCCCTATACTCCACTTATGTCTTCTTCGTGTTTGTATATGTAGGCTTCACGGTTTATTTTGTGTGTATGTAAGATTAAATATATTATGATTTAATATTTAATCTAGTAGCCATTATAATCATTTACATTATATGGATCAAAATATATAACAACCTATTAAATAATTAGTTGGTAATTGTTGATGGACCATATTACCCTTATTAACTAATTAGGGTTTCCTCCTGGGTGCATATATAAGGAGAATAATGTGGAGGTTAAAGGGTTAGACAATTTCACAAACCCTAATAGCACATAACATCAATCTCGCCTCCCTCTCCATAACCGATTCCCTTATTCGGTTTCTTTTACCACCATCATTAGTCAGCACCCTAAGGAGGAACCAGACCAAGATGACAATCATGTCAAACCTTATTGCTGCGTCTCCATCTGGATTCTCTGCTAGCCTGTGCTGATGCAATCAAAGGTATGTTTTCATGTTTTCCTTTATGTTTAAACAGAACTGAACCAACATGTGGTATCAGAGCATATGTTGATTAGTCAGTTCTGTTTTGTATCCGTAAATCTGGATTAAAACTGGAAAACAGGATTTGAAAACCATAATTGAATTCGATTTCTGTTATGCGAAATCATTACTGTTCGATTTCTGTCATCCGAAATCATAATTGAATTCGTTTTCTGTCATCCGAAATCAACAGTTTGAGAAACAAGTTTAAATGTGTAAAAATAATTCCAGATTTCGGATGAATTCTTTGAATATTTTATTTAGGGTTCATCATATGTTCATAATGAAATTCGAAAAAATTCCCTTATTCTGGAATATAATTTGGATTATTGGGTGTTTCCATTGTTTTGATCTATTTTATTTAGTAAAGTTTTCGAAATTTTGTTATGAGATAAACGGATAATATTTTCGAAATATTTTGATATATTTAGATCAGCATTAAAATAGGAAAATTTGATCCCATGATCCCTAAGTTTTCGAATTTCAAACTTATAACAATAAACAGCAACTGGATCGCACAAGATCAGATCACATAAGAGATGATCTGATCGCATAAGATAATCGCACAAGATCAGATCACATAAGAGATGATCTGATCGCACAAGACAGTCGCACAAGATTTGTACAACTAATTAAGCACATTGTACAAGTTAAGACTGCATAATCGCACAAGATTTGTGGATCGCACAAGACTTGTGGATCGCACAAGACTTGTGGATCGCACAAGACTTGTGGATCGCACAAGGCATTACTGATCGCACAAGTTTTGGGCCTTATTGATCGCACAAGTTTTGGGCCTTACTGATCGCACAAGTTTTTGGGCATTACTGATCGCACAAGTTCGATCCGCGCTAACGGGTGGTTTGCTATTAAATAATTGGTTTTTGTAAATATTTAGTTAATTAATAAGGATCAAATAATGTTTTACAAAACCAAAATAGCTTAACTTGAATGAGCTTTTGATGTATCATTTCTGGCCAAAGCTGACTTGATACATCTACTTATCGTTCAAGTATTACGAAAGCTATGTTAAGTATGCATCATAAGCCTGAATGTCTTATTTTCTGGCCAAAGCTGATTTAATTCATTCATAGATGGCATACTTAACGAGTGCATAACTAAAGTGATTGTCTCAATTTCTGGCCAAAGCTGATTTGTTACAACCACTTTGCACATATGCTTAAATGATTACACTTCTGGCCAAAGCTGTTTTGTCTTCGTTTAAGTAGAATTTTTTAGCTAAGTCTATTATTTTGATGTTAGTAATAGACATATCACAATCTCTTCACATAATGATCCTTATATTACTGAGCCTTAATTAATTTTATGATCATTTCGTCTGCCTTATTCTTAGTACCCATAATTTTACTCACTATAATTTTCTTCTATAAGTCTATATCTCATCCACTCTAATTCCTAAATCTAATATGTTTTGCTTAAAGTTTCTATTAGAATTAGCTCTTAAATTAAATCATTGGTTATCTCTTAAGACACGATAATCCTATTGCTCTCTTTCTGATAAAGCACTACAGAAGAAAAGTAGAGCATGATGATTAGGATAAATCGAACATGATGTCTCTTATGATAATCAAGAACTCTCTAACATAATTGCTATCACTAAAGTTATTCCAGATTAAGTCTTTCCTAAGACTAATCTATTATTGTGGAATAATCACAAGAACTCCTAAGATGCATGCCCTCGTTTAAAATTCTAAACTATAAAGTTAAGTGGTATATGTGAATACATTATAATGTACAATACCATGACCCATAAAGTTAAGGGCTTACGCATGGAAATAAGTACATTTTTCCAGTACATTACATACTAAGATTTTCACTTGTACAATTTGATGCATTATAAATCAACTATAACACTCAAAAGTACCAAAGTATAATGAGTGTGTTGATAAGCAACATATGTACAAAGAAATAAATGTTTGAAGCTGGAAAATAAGTTGTTACTCACCTTAGAACCATTTAAAACTTTAAAAGAGGATTGTTCTAAGGTCCATAGACAAAATACAAGTACAAAATTCCAACTTTAAGGTTCTTAAAGGGAAAATCTCAATGCATAATTATGTCATTAGACTAGGCATAAGCAACGAGACTATCCATTATTCCAAAGAACAGTTTGATAAGTTAATTAGGTAGTCACTTACTAATGATATTTAAGTCTGCTAATTTTAATATTCCTATTAACACATGATTAGTTGACTCTAGTTCTAAACGTTTCCTTACCAGAAGTCAAACAAATAATTAACATGAGAGTTAGTGACAAAATTAAATGTTAAGGCTATAAGAACCATAATAAGCAGTCTTCTAACAAAGCTTTTCGATACCTTACACATTCTGAAGATTAATCAGAATATAGTATCATACTTAGGTTATGTCATGAAGGTTGTGAGGTTTACATAACCAACATAAGGTCACACTTACCTTAAACTCTCATTTTATTGTTCTAAATATCTGGATTAAAACATTACTAAGATGGAACTAGATGATACCTTACACTTTCACAACTTTTGTCATCATGCAAATGAGAATTTGACAAAAGGAAAATGAGACTTATAAATTTCGTCCATTATAACCAAAATTCATGAGAAATCATGACATGGTTAATGAGGATGATTTTTTATCTAATCTCATTCTAAGTGATTTTAAATCATGACGTTATAGCCCTAAGTATTACTTGGCTTAAGGAATAAGTATGGGTCCATCATAAGTCATTCATTGACATTCGTGGAACTTATTCCAAATGGAATATTCAGACATAATTCATTTATCATTTAACAGACTATCAACTTGTATCTAAATTTTGTCGCATATGGCCCACAGTCTTAGAAGAAATCTATTCATATGTTTACTTATTAAGATTTCTATTAAATATGTCCTTAAGTTTCTTATGACATTTCGACGTTAAGGAAATCAATTAAAGTCTAGCATATATATGATAGGTTCCCACGTCACGTAGCTCATTGAAACTTCTCTTGTAGCATTTCTAGAGATATCAAAGATCAGTGGGAGCATTAAGTGTCTTAATAATAACTTGCAATAGTTGCAAGAGGTGGGGGAGTGAAAATTTTACATTACCTAAATTTGCACCTCTTGTACAAGACACCGCTCCATCACGACACTGTTTCATCAATACTTGTCTCCTTAAATCTAATGCTACTCTTACAAAAGTTTCATTCTTGCCTAATTGTGGGCACACTTAGATTTCTCATATAAACTAACATAATCCTCAACAAGAGAAACTACAACGACTGACGTCATTAACTTGTTTCTCTATTAGAATTTGTTGGTCGTTAAATATTGACCCTAAGCATGCTAAGTTCCTAAATTTTTCTAAGGTCAGTGGGAGCAGTCAAAGTCCTTATCATGATTTGCAAGGAATACAAGAGGCGGGGGGAAGAGTGTCATTAAATTTAACTCCGAATTTAACTCCGATTACACCTCTTGTACACCATACTGCACCAACTCTTACAAACTTAGAATCCTGAAAATGATAGCAACCTAACCAAGAGCTAATCCATAAAACTGAAACTTCTAACAAACCCAATAATCAACTCAGGAGGTCATCTAGGTTTAAAAGCCTACTAACTTTGATGATTACATAACCTCCCTAACTGAAGTTGAAATGGATTTTGGAAACGTTTACTGGTCCTATCTCTTCAAATTAAGCCATTAGTATCAATCAATATTCTTTTAAATGGAATAAAACAGTTTTCTAGTAAAACTGAATTTATGTGTTCGTATAACGTTCGGGATTTGATTGAATTACCTAAGAGTGTTCATAACCAAACCAAATCCTGATATAAGCGTTAAGACAATTAGAAGCATGATTGATTGTCAAAGGTTAGACTCAGGAAGAGATGAATTATCAAAGAATCTTTATTACATATCTTATAGAAGATTTCTTTGAGGATCATCACTGTTCTAGTAGCTTATAATAGTTTAAAGCTACATTAGATGAACATTAAAAACAATTTTCCCTAACAAATGGCTAGCATATTTACATGTTCATTAGATAACAACCTAAAGTTTCAAACTGAAGGTTAAAGAACACTTTATTTGTAAGCCAATAATATCCATGTATGGGTTAATGCAAAATCATAATGTGATGAAAAGCTAACGTAATTATTTTCATCAACAACCAAGTGGATTTATGTACCTACCTCAAAATGAGTGGGAGCAACTAAGATAAACTTGTCTATATAGATGATATTCTTTTGACAAGTATATGTTACATAAGTCAAAGCTTTGTTAACACAAACTTTGATATAATAAATCTCAGATATATCTCTTACGTGATTGATATCATAACATACTGAGATAGACCCAATGGGATATTAGTTTCGTTCCATAAGTTTAACATTAAATGGGTCCTTACATATGTAACAATCAATATTGCTCTCCTTCAAAGGATAATATGGTAAATGAGATTATTTTTTACGCTTCATTAATTGGAAGCCTTATGTAAGTTTAAGTCTATACTCGTTTAGATATTACTCACATTGCAACACACTAGATATGTCTAGATTAATGTGAAGCATCTAATGGAGTATTACAATATCTTTAAAGGAAACGAGAAGCTATAATTTGAAGAAGAAGTGAGAATTAAAACCGGTTTATTACTCTAACTTTGAGATATTCAAAGATGACAAAATGTAATTTCGGGTATATCTTTATGTCAGCAGACAAAACCTATTTCATGGAGGAGTCATAATGCACTGATATTAACAACCTAAGTTATAACGACATAATATAGTCACTAAATGTTGTTGGAAATTTATCAGTGGACTCATAAGTTGATTAACTCCATATAATTAATGTTTTGAAGACTTAGTGTGATAAAGTCAGCTACCATAACTCCTTGAACAGTAACAGTTCAAGAGGTGCTGCATTAATTTTTGATACGCAATTAATTATTCGTTTGTGAACGAATTGAGGAAACTAAGTGTAACAACTCTCATCAAAAAGTATTAATTATTACTTTAATTGACCAATAGGAAACCCTAATTAAGAAACCCAAGAAATTCTGAACAAACCCTAAAATTTTCAGAACAATCAGAATCAGGATCAGGGCCCCTAAAACTCAGGGGGGGGGGGGGGGGTAAACCCTAGTTGGTATTATCCTAACAGTTTTACGTGTAAATTGGAAATGAACGCAAGACCAACTCAGCAAGGCTAGTATGACACGGGGCTACCCTATGCTGGGTAGGCACCCCTCGCGCCACGCGAGGGGGACGGTTTTTCAACTATAAATATCATCAGTAGGACTTGATTCTGGGAGTTGAAACGACGCTAAAATTCCAATTCTACACTGAGATAAGCTCTGTTTACCACAATTAACACACACGGTTCACTAATCGACGCCGCAATCAGGGTATTAGCACGATCGCTGCTACGATTCATTTTCCGATCGATCAATGTACTCAATGGATGTTTAAGTGCTGCCCACATTAGGGTGATGCTTTGTCATTAGTCGTTAAGTCGATGGATGTTTAAGCATAGCACTTTGTCATTCGTTGTGAGGGTTGATCTCGTGAGTTATCGTAAATGCTGTATTGATTACTAAACCCGAATTGTGTGCCTGTTATTAAATTTAGGATAAAAGGCTAAATCAGTAGGCCAAACTCTGCCCGTATAAATCTGCAATGTGAGTCATTCTCTTTTTATCAACTATTTTACAATACCTCAAATTACTTTCAAGGTTATAATTACAGGGAATAAGTCATGGATATCTTGAATTACTGGTTAGTGGGGTATTGTGCACATTACTAATTTCTCCCAGTTAGGTTCATTGACCTACTCGGGATAATCACTATTAGGTTCATTGACCTACAGGGATAATCATCACTATTTAGGTTCATTGATCTAAATAGTGGTATGACCATCGTCACCATTGTGACTTGTCACCATTGTGACAGAATGCCAGATAAAAATAAGATAGAAGCCATTGTAATCGCTCTTATGCTGTAATTAATAACTATGCATCGTTATGCAAAATAGAATGATTCACTCAGTATTTCCCGCTGACAAAACCTTTTTTCAAACATGTTTCAGGTGATCTGTTATGATCTAGGAAAAGTGCCATATAGCACTACAAGCTCAAGGAAGTGGCTCAGTATAAAATAAAGAAACATGTTTTGTAAAATAAAAGATTTCTTTGTGAAATCAAACTATTGTAAATTACCAGGTTTTATTCCGAATTGTGAAATAAAATAATCGGGAAATATTTTTATTTTAAAAGATCCTGATGAAAACTTCCGCTGTCAAACTCAATTAATTAAATACCACGGGATTTCTGTCCCGCGGCTCCTGAAACGGGTCAAACCGGGTCGGGGGTCGTGACAGAAAAAGGTGGTATCAGAGCCACTTATCGAGCCACTGATTTAAGCCAATTAAGTATTTAGAAAATACTTAATCTTTTATTAATTGCTATTTTGTGATTATATGTTTTATTATCTGACTAATTTTGAACAGTATGGGCAGATTTTTATATGTTAGCTACTGTAGTAGTAAATATAAATCTTTAAATAATTTGACTCAAAGTTTTAGCACTTTTATTATCTACAGTCTATAAACCTTATTCAGTAAATAAATTTACAAATAAAACCTAGTATGTTTTCATATTCGGTTGTTTAATAGTTACCCAATATGAAATAATATTTAAAAGTTTTCTATGAAATTTGATATAATTTTTAAAACTTAGTAATTGTGTGTATCTTGCATAAACAGCATGAGTGATCTGTCGGAAGCCCTTCAGAATTTAAATCTCTATCCAGTAAGAATCGAAGTTTCCAGAGATTTCAATAGGTATATTCCAGACATAGAAGAACCTATAGAATTCAACGCTTTACCTCTTAAGAAACCTAAACCTAAGAAAATGGAAATTGGGGAAAGCTCTAGGCAAATTGAGGGGTTACCATCTCAAGAAGAACTAGATTTTATAATGCCAACCAATGATACTATTGAGCCTATTAATGAAAATGATTTTATTCATTCTCTTGAAACACAACTACCAATGAATTTAGAACCAGCTATTTCAAACCTTTCAATCCACTCGCAAATAGACGAATGGGTGACTAATGAAATACTGTTACAAAACCATCCCTATAGGCTTTTTCCTAAGTTCAATCCAGAACCTTTACCAAATTCACCAATGAGTAACGAGAATATGACTGAACTTCGTCATTTTGACAAAATGGATGCTGGGAATAGGATCCAAGAGATTTTGGGACAAATCTCCTGGAAATACGATGAGAAGGAACGTCGTTACTAGAACATCACCTGACAAAGGATAGGGGATTATGAAACTATGATTGTGTAATAGTAATAGTAAAATCAGTTTGTGTAAAATAAATAATAAAACGGGTATATATAGAAGCATGATATAATCTATAAAATAAAATGAAATTTTAGAAAGTTACAATTTTGTTTGTATATTCGTTTACGTGCTTATATGCAATTAAATTGTGACATTGGATTATTTCCTTTATACTAATTATGTATCTATAAATTAGATATCAGATGGAAAACGTTAATAATGAACCAGTTAATGAGGTTAATCAATCTGAGCAACAACCGGGGGACCAATACGTGACTAGGCAAGATATAGAAAATATCGTTGCTCAAGGGATAGCCAACGCTATTCCAGGAATAGTTGCTCAAGGGATAACCAATGCTATTCCATCAATCGTTGCTGTTATTAAAAATCCAATCGAACCGCAACAAATTGTTCCTAGTAAACGTATTTCTGAAGATAATTTCAGTAATAGCGTAAACGGAGGCAATAATCATGTTAATCATGATAATGAACCACGGCAAGCTCCGCTCCCTAAGAAAAGGAAAACTGCAACGCCTGGTTGCACTTACAAAGAATTTCTTGCTTGTAAACCCACTGAGTTTGCTGGCAATGAAGGAGCGACTGCGGCACTGCGTTGGTTAGAGAAAACCGAGGCAGTAATTGCCATAAGTAAATGTGCTCAGGATGATCAGGTCATGTATGCGTCAAATCTTTTCAAAGAAGTGGCATTAGAATGGTGGAATACGGTGTTACAAGCTAAATGAAGAAATAGGGCTTATGCCATGAAATGGGAAGAATTTAAGAGTCTTGTAGAAAGAAAATTCTGTCCTGAATATGAAAAAGATCAAATGGCAAATAAATTTCTAACCCATCGGATGGTGGATGTAGATTGTCGAGGGTATACTACGACATTCTTCGAATATGCTCGAGTGGTACCAACCCTGGCTTCGCCAGAGCCGGTACTTATTTCTCGTTATATTTGGGGATTAATTTCCGAAATCCGTAATATCGTCAAGGCTGCGAAACCTCGCACAATTGACGATGCGGTAGATTTAGCCAATACTCTGACAGACGAACTAGTACGGACAAGAGAAGAAAATAGAAGAAAGGAAGTAGCCCAAAAGATTACCCAAGAATTCCGTTCGAGTAACCATAACAATTTCAAGAAAGGAGGGAATGGGCAATCTTCTACTAGTCCATTTTGCAATTTCTGCAAAAGGAAGCATTTTGGAAGATGCAAAGGATATTGCAATTTTTGCAAAATTCCGGGGCATCAAGAAGAAGACTGCAGAAGGAAGAAATTTTCAGTCTGCTACAACTGTGGAGAAGCTGGACATCTTAGGCCAGATTGTCCAAAACTGAACAAACCATCTGACAATAAAGCCAAACCTGCAGAAGGAGCAAAAAGGAATGTAAGAGCCTTCCAACTGACTGCTAAGGAAGCAGAGATGATTCCAGATGTGATAGCCGGTACGTTTTTAGTTCACAATGTTTATACAAAAGTATTATTTGACTCTGGTGCAAACCAAAGTTTTATAAATACTTTACTCTGCCAAACTCTTAACTTACCGTTAACCAGCATTAGATAAATTTCTATATTAGAAACGGCAGATGGGAATTCAGTTAAAATAAATAAGGTTATGCAGAACATAGAAATAAGTTATAAGTTTTCTGCAATCCTATTATCTATGAAATTAGTTGAATTCGATGTTGTGTTAAACAATCATGCTCGAATTATCTGTGATAAGAATTTCTTAGAAATTCAATCAACCACCGGAGAAGTAATTATGATTATAGGAAATAAACCAAGTAAGCCCATTAAGTTCATATCAGTAAAGAAAGTTGCTAAATTATGAACGAAAGCAAGGAATAGTATATATGATATCAGTAATCATTAATACTAAAGATAAAGAATTTAAGGAAATCTCTGTAATTTCAGAATACCCAGATGTATTCTCAGAAGAATTACCAGGGTTACCACCAAATAGGGAGGTAAAATTTAGGATTCATCTAATTCCAGGAACTATACCGATAGCCAAGGTATCTTACCGGTTAGCTCCTACAGAAATGTTAGAACTGAAAAAGCAATTAGATGAACTACTAAGTAAAGGTTTCATACAACCTAGTTTATCCTCGCGGGAGGCACTAATATTGTTTGTTAAGAAAAAGAATGGTTCGATGAGAAAGTGTATTAATTATAGGGAATTGAATAAGGTTACAATTAAGAGTCAATACCTATTACCTAGAATTGATGATCTATTCAATCAAATTCCAGGGAAATAGATATTTTCCTAAGATCAACTTATGTTCCGGATATCATCAATTGAAAGTACAAGAGGAAGACATACCTAAAACTGCTTTCAGAACTAGGTATGGTCATTACGAGTTTACAGTCATGTCCTTCGGATTAACGAATGCACCTCCAGCATTCATGGACATGATGAATAGGATCTGTAAACCATATTTGGATAAATTTGTAATTATCTTCATCGATGATATACTTATTTATTCAAAAAGTCAAGACGAACATTGTTAGCAATTGCATGCACTCTTAACTTTGTTAAGAAAAGAGAAGCTTTACTCCAAATTCTCGAAGTATGAATTTTGGCTATCAGAAGTGCAATTTCTAGGTCATATGGTGAATCATGAAGGTATTCACGTAAATTCTGCTAAGATAGCAGCAATTACCAAATGGAAGATTACTCAATCTGCAATGGAAATTTAGAAGTTTTATAAATTTAGCCGGATACTATAGACGGTTTATTAAGGATTTTTCTAAAATAGTTATACCATTAATTAAGCTAACCTGTAAAACAGTTAAGTTTGATTAGAGATCTAAACAAGAAGAAGCCTTTAGGATCTTAAAAGCATAAATTAACAAATACCCAATCCTAGCCTTACCAGAAGGAACAGAAGATTTTAAAGTATATAGTGATGTTTCAAAGCTATGATTTGGATGTGTGCTTATGCAACGCAAGAAGGTAATTGCGTATGCATCAAGATAATTGAAAAAGGCACGAAGAAAATTTTACCACTCATGATTTGGAATTAGGAATCATAATTTTTGCCTTTAAAGATTTAAAGACATTATCTGTATGAAAGTAAGTTTACTATCTATACGGATCATAAGAAATTAAGATATATATTTGGGCAAAAAGGATTAAACATGAGGCAAAGGAGATGGATGAAAATCCTAAGTGACTACGACTATGATATTCAGTATCACGAAGAAAAGGCTGAAGACAGCTATAGATCGCCAGAAAAATTATACAGATAATAGATGAAAGTCGTTGGAGTTCGAGTTGGAGATAAAAGGTAATTGAAAGTATCTCCTTGAAAAGGAGTAAGAAAGGAAAGCTAAGTCCAAGATACGTAGGATCATTTCCAGTAACCCAACATATAGGATCAGTCGCTTATAGTTTACAAATACCAGGAGAGTTAGCTGGGGTACATGATGTATCCAATCTCAAGAAATGTCTACCAGATGAATATTTGGTAGTACCTTTCCCAGTTATAAAGGTAAACGAGTAGTGTTAGTTAAAGTAAAATAGGATTCAAAGATATGATCCTAATACATTTAGGAGTTAGAATCAGAAATAAAGCGAAAGTATCCTCAATTATTCCAGTAAATCTCGAGGACGAGATTTTTATTAAGGTAGGGAGAATGTAACAACTCTCATCAAAAAGTATTAATTATTACTTTAATTGACCAATAGGAAACCCTAATTAAGAAACCCAAGTAATTCTGAACAAACCCTAAAATTTTCAGAACAATCGGAATCAGGATCAGGGCCCCTAAAACTCAGGGGGGGGGGGGGGTAAACCCTAGTTGGTATTATCCTAACAGTTTTACGTGTAAATTGGAAATGAACGCAAGACCAACTCAGCAAGGCTAGTATGACACGGGGCTACCCTATGGTGGGTAGGCACCCCTCGCGCCACGCAAGGGGGACGGTTTTTCAACTATAAATATCATGCAGTGGGACTTGATTCTGGGAGTTGAAACGACGCTAAAATTCCAATTCTACACTGAGATAAGCTCTGTTTACCACAATTAACACACACGGTTCACTAATCGACGCCGCAATCAGGGTATTAGCACGACCGCTGCTACGATTCATTTTCCGATCGATCAATGTACTCAATGGATGTTTAAGTGCTGCCCACATTAGGGTGATGCTTTGTCATTAGTCGTTAATTCGATGGATGTTTAAGCATAGCACTTTGTCATTCGTTGTGAGGGTTGATCTCGTGAGTTATCGTAAATGCTGTATTGATTACTAAACCCGAATTGTGTGCCTGTTATTAAATTTAGGATAAAAGGCTAAATCAGTAGGCCAAACTCTGCCCGTATAAATCTGCAATGTGAGTCATTCTCTTTTTATCAACTATTTTACAATACCTCAAATTACTTTCAAGGTTATAATTACAGGGAATAAGTCATGGATATCTTGAATTACTGGTTAGTGGGGTATTGTGCACATTACTAATTTCTCCCAGTTAGGTTCATTGACCTACTCGGGATAATCACTATTAGGTTCATTGACCTACAGGGATAATCATCACTATTTAGGTTCATTGATCTAAATAGTGGTATGACCATCGTCACCATTGTGACTTGTCACCATTGTGACAGAATGCCAGATAAAAATAAGATAGAAGCCATTGTAATCGCTCTTATGCTGTAATTAATAACTATGCATCATTATGCAAAATAGAATGATTCACTCAGTATTTCCCGCTGACAAAACCTTTTTCAAACATGTTTCAGGTGATCTGTTATGATCTAGGAAAAGTGCCATATAGCACTACAAGCTCAAGGAAGTGGCTCAGTATAAAATAAAGAAACATGTTTTGTAAAATAAAAGATTTCTTTGTGAAATCAAACTATTGTAAATTATCAGGTTTTATTCCGAATTGTGAAATAAAATAATCGGGAAATATTTTTATTTTAAAAGATCCTGATGAAAACTTCCGCTGTCAAACTCAATTAATTAAATACCACGGGATTTCTGTCCCGCGGCTCCTGAAACGGGTCAAACCGGGTCGGGGGCCGTGACACTAAGTTTTGTATCGAATACATTCATAATATGCTTAAGGATCCTATAATTAAAGGGCTATTACCCATAAGTCTTATTAAGAGGGCTCAGAGACGGGTATTAATTGATGGCCATGCGCAACTGCATATCGTACTATGAATGATTAACTATTAGTTAATTTTCCTCATCAGTTTGATTTTGTATGTCTCTAAGAATATGTCAAGCTAGCATAATGACATATAGACAAATATAGTTACAAATCAAACAAAGGGCTTATGCGTATTTTAATCATAACGATTAGGTTTTAAATTAAGGCTAAAATGAGTGTTAACTCCTGATCAGACTTATCTAATACTCATAGTAAATGATTACTCGGCTAAGTGGGAGAATGTAAGATTAAATATATTATGATTTAATATTTAATCTAGTAGCCATTATAATCATTTACATTATATGGATCAAAATATATAACAACCTATTAAATAATTAGTTGGTAATTGTTGATGGACCATATTACCCTTATTAACTAATTAGGGTTTCCTCCTGGGTGCATATATAAGGAGAATAATGTGGAGGTTAAAGGGTTAGACAATTTCACAAACCCTAATAGCACATAACATCAATCTCGCCTCCCTCTCCATAACCGATTCCCTTATTCGGTTTCTTTTACCACCATCATTAGTCAGCACCCTAAGGAGGAACCAGACCAAGATGACAATCATGTCAAACCTTATTGCTGCGTCTCCATCTGGATTCTCTGCTAGCCTGTGCTGATGCAATCAAAGGTATGTTTTCATGTTTTCATTTATGTTTAAACAGAACTGAACCAACAGTGTATTCAAAATATACTTCATTTGTAATTTTGTATTCTCCATGACATCGCGTTTCATCCCTATACCACTTTACGATAAACTCACAACGCTATTATAATAAACGCGTTTTGCTATTGGTACGCTTAGTATGGTACTGTTTATTGTATTTTTGAAGATTCTGTTTTGAAATCTGATCAAAATCAATTAATTCATTTAACATAAACCAGGGGCAAAACGATGTGTACTAGAACAACGGTTGTATGATAATATATGATATAACTCACATATTACGCTATATATTCACGACGGTATACTATGTATGATATTTCCCCCGGTTTATCTCTTCTTCATTTTTAATGTTCCCAATTGTCATATGACAATTTGACATATGTGTAACTAGGTTAGAACCCCATGTATTACACGGGTTGAATAAATGTAATTTTATATATTAAATAATAAAAAAATTATATCTTTATGAACCCCGTATATTGTACGGGTTAAACAAATATAATTTTATACATCAAATAACAAAAAAGTTATATCTTTAAAAACCATGTGTATTACACAGATTAAATAAATGTAATTTTGTATATTAAATACTAAAAACGTCGTATCTTTAAAAAAAACCCGTGTATAATTGGGTTGAATAAATCTACCAAATAATAAAAAATTACATCCTTAAAAACCCCGTATATTACACGTGTTGAATATATCTAAAAAATAGTTATAACTTTAAAAACCATGTGTATTAAACAAGTTAAATAAATGTAATTTTGTATATTAAATACTAAAAACGTCGTATCTTTAAAAAACCCGTGTGTTTTAAAAATATATTAAATTAACAATTTAGATTTGAGGATAATATTTTATTAAAGTATGATAAGATTTAATATTAATTTATTATTTATTTAGTTAATATAAGATAATTATAGATTTGAGGATGCCTTCAATGAATGACACGTGTCCAAAAGTTGGTTTCTTTTATTATAGTAGATAGATTATTATAACACGCCTCAATACATATTTTTTTTTTCTAGAACGTTAAGTGTCATCACCATGTTGTTTGTATTTATCAGTTATATTAAGATATGGCGTGTGTGTCTATATGTTCTTCTACAAACGATTATTTCTTGGTCAATGAAGAAGAAGCAATCTTACAAGGTAAAAGATAAAATCACTAAAGCCTTTGTAAGATGCGACCGAAACCATCACGAGAGTATTCACATCCCATTCATCATCTTTATCTCCAATTATTTTCTAGGGGTGCGAACAAGTGATTTAACCAAATTTTGAATGGGTGCGATCGGGAATTTACCCTATAAATTACACTAAAAATTATTTTTCAAGGGTTGCGCCCGCCCGCCCAACCCTCTACCTAGGTCTGCCCCTGTTCATTTCTATAATAAAAAAAAAAGACATTTATCTCCGAATTTGTAAATTTTCAAATGAACCTCTCACATCTCATTCTTTATATTTTTATTTTATTATATTTTTTTCTTTTTATTGTATTTGTAATTTTAACTACTTACTATTTTGTCTTATTATCATTTTCTTCACACTACTAGTTTATGGGTGTTGATCGAGTTTTTTTTTTTTTTTTTCTTTCTGATTTCAGGTTCATCAAGTCGGGTTATTCGAGTTTTTTTTTTTTTTTTTTTTCTGATAATGGTTATGTTGGGAGTGCATGTGCCTTCATTCTATCAAGCGGGGGTGTCACCATGAAGATCGGGTTGTTCGTTTTGTGCCAACGGAAGTGGGTGAAATGGGGTTTATTGTGGGTGTTACTAGACCGTGTACCGTATCGGAGGTTTCCCCATCTGGAGAGGTATGTGTTGATGTCGCTCTACTTGACCGAGTTTTCTCTCTTCCGATTAAAACTGTTAAGAGCATCCCCTTTAGTTGCCGCATGGCGTTTGCCCAAGCCTTAACCACAGCCTTGGATAAGGTGGTGGCTATGCCTGATTCGGTTGAGGCATGGATTCGACTTCTGCTATTACCTCGGTGTACCTTGCGGGTGTTTACGCCGGTCAGCCGCCAGGATAAGAGGTCGGGCAACAGGAAAAATGGTCAATGTCTCAGTATACAACGGGCGTTGGCCCAATGGGGTGACCGTGAGGGGTTTGGCTTTCTCATTCAGTCTTTGTTTGTTCAACCTGTGAAGGAGGGTCCTGAGGGTTTTAAGAAAATGTCTGGAAAAAAAAGCGAGGATGGGAGTTCTAATGTCAAGCAGTGTTTACGTAAGGTCGCCGATGGTCATTTTACCGCTGCAGTTAAGGTCCTTTGTTCTTCTGGGGTCGCGCCACATGATAAGAAAACTATGAAGGCTCTCGTGGATAAACACCCGTGCATGCCCCCTCCGACCATGCCAGCTTTCCTTCCATCAGAACCTCACCTTATAGCGGAGACTGACAGTGTACTTGGGTGTATCAAATCCTTCCCGAAAGGGACGTCATGTGGGAAAGATGGTTTGCGGGCTCAACACCTTTTGGACGCCCTTTGTGGTGAAGGGTCTGTGATTGCGGTTAGCCTTCTCAGAGCAATTTCAGCTGTGGTTAACCTTTTTTTGCGAGGGAGGTGTCCGAGGAGTTTGGCGGAGTTTGTTGCATCTGCTCCTCTTACGCCCCTTCTCAAGCCCGATAATGGAATTAGACCTATTGCAGTGGGTTCGATCTGGAGGAGAGTGGTCTCCAAGGTAGCGATGAAGGGGGTGGGGAAGGAGATGGCCAAATATCTTGGCGACTTTCAGTTTGGGGTCGGGGTTCCAAACGGGGCTGAGGCGGTTCTTCATAGTGCGAACAGGCTCTTAAATGCGCACCACCGAGACGGGTCGTTGGCTATGCTTACCGTCGATTTCACGAATGCCTTTAACCTTGTGGATAGAACTGCTCTTTTAAATGAGGTAAGGAAAATGTGTCCATCCATCTCTGCTTGGGTTGATTTTTTATACGGGCAACCAGCTAGGCTTTACGTGGGGAATGATTTTATTTGGTCATCCACGGGGGTTCAGCAAGGGGACCCTTTAGGGCCTCTTCTTTTTGCCCTTGTTTTACACCCTCTTGTTCTCCGAATCAGAGATCGTTGTAAGCTTCTATTTCACGCATGGTACCTGGATGATGGGACCATTATTGGAGATGCTACTCAGGTTGCCAAGGCTTTAGACATCATTAGAGTGGAGGGGCCCTCCTTGGGCCTCCTTCTCAACCTTAAAAAAACTGAAGTTTTTTGGCCTACATGCGACGGGGTGAAGACTCAGGCGGGTTTATTTCCGCGGGAGATTGGTAGGCCGGTGCACGGTATGAAACTCTTGGGCGGTGCTGTCAGTAGAGATGGGCAGTTTATTAGCGGGTTGGCCCTCAAAAGAGCCAAATGTGCGGTTGAGCTGATGGGATGCCTCAAACGCCTTAAGAACCCTCAGAGCGAACTCCTCCTGCTTCGTTCGTGTATGGGGGTTGCTAAACTGCTGTTTGGGCTTAGAACGTGTCAGCCTTCTTATGTCGGGGAAGCCGTCTCTGTTTTTGACAAGGGGCTACGGAATGCGATCGAGGACATTGTTGTTTGTGGGGGTGCCTTTTTCGGGGACCTACAATGGAGGTTAGCTTCCCTCCCGACACGATTTGGGGGGCTTGGGATTTGCTCAGCTGAGGATGCCTCTTCCTACGCTTTTGTGGCTTCAAGGGCCCAATCTTGGGTTCTTCAAGACCACATCCTTCGCGAATGTGGGGGAGAGTTGTTGGACCCTGATTACAAGGGTGCGTTGGCCAATCTGCATAGTTCTCTTCCCGATCTTGATCTTAGCGATTTCTACATTAAAGACACCGCCCCCCTAAAGCCCAGAAAATTCTGGCGAAGGCCTTATATGGAGAAATCGTCAAGACAGTTGAAGAGAAGTTTGTCTTTTCCCCTCGCCAGCGAGCCGTGTTTGAGTGTTTGCGAGCCCCCCATGCTCAGGATTTCCTGTCTGTTGTCCCCATCGAAGGTTTAGGGCAGAGTATGTCGGCGGTGGAATACCGGGCTATCCTCAAGTACCGTTTAATGATACCCCTTTTCCAGGCTGATGACCCGTGTCCTGTGTGTCAGAAGTGTTGCTTGGATGCTTTTGGGGAGCATGCAGTACATTGCAAAGAATTGCCGGGGTTTAATTTAGTTCGCGATGTGCTGTATGATGTCCTTAAGCGAGCAGGGGTCTCGGCAAAAAAGGAAGCTCCAGTGAACTTCTTGACTGATCCATTAGAAGGGAGATCTACGCTACGGCCCGCCGACATTCTTGTTTTTGGATGGGAAGGAGGGAAACACGCGTGTGTCGATTTGACAGGTGTGTCCCCCCTCGTTGGGCTAAGGGATCACGGTTTTGTGGTGGGACAGGCGATAACCAAGGCAGAGGCAGGCAAAGTAGCTAAACACGAAAAAGCTTGTATCGAGAATCAGCACGTGTTCGTCCCGTTCGCTTTCGATACATTTGGCGCTCTCGCCCCTGACGCGGTGCGATTCCTAAAGCGAGTTCAACAGGTGGTAAGCAGTAACACCACACATGTTAAGGGGCAGAATTTTGTGTTTAGCAGGGTAGGGTTTGCCATTCAGAAGGGGGTAGCGGCGCAGCTTGTTGCTCGTCTACCTGCCATTAGTTTGTAATTTCTGTTTATAGGGTATGTATAAACTAGAACGGATCAAAATTATCAAAAACCCTCCTAGTCAACCAAATTAGAAAGAAAAGGAAACCGATTAATGACTTGATTATATATAATACCGGACATGCTATTTTACTCTCGATGATCTAACAATATTATTTAAAAGTTTCATGTTAAACAAAGATAAAAGGATTGCAAATTAAGTACGATAATATAATATAGAGTAAACTGCCAAAATGGTACCTGAGGTTTGATCACTTTTCTCATTTTAATCTAAAACTCATACCTTTTGAATATGGGTACTTGTGATTTCAATTTTGTTGTTATTTTCATCCAAAAGCAAAATCTGATTAGATTTTTCAGTTAACCTCTAACTTTTTTGTCTTTTTCTTCCCTTTTAATGAAGGGCAAAATGGTCTTTAACGTTTTATTATAAAAAAATAAAAAAATCTAACCATTTTGCCCTTCATTAAAAGGGATGAAAAAGACAAAAAAAAAAAAAAAGGATGTTAACTGAAAAATTTGACAAGATTTTGATTTTGAATGAAAATAACAACAAAATTGAAACCACATGTACTCAGATTCAAAAGATTTGAGTTTTGGATTAAAGTGTCAAAAGTGACCAAACCTTAGAGACCATTTTGAGAGTTTACTTTATAATATATGATTTGAGATACTAAATTAAGTAAGATTGCAAGCCATTATTACCCATATATGAACTTAAATCAAACACAATAATTTCATGCATATTTATTTTTCTCTTTAGCAATTTAAAGCAACAAACTTGTCATTTCTGTTACCAAATAATGCAACAAACATAAAACTTTAACATTCAAATCAAATGCAAACATTAGGCACAACAATACAAGAAGTCAGTGGGTCATAACTACAATAATATGTGTAAATGTACATGCATAAAAGAATAGGCTGGAAAGCTAAGTGTGGACCAACAACATGAGAGGTCATTGGGTCACATTTAGTACCATTTTCTTGCTAAATTATTGGTGTTGTGTATGACGTAGCCACAAAACTTATCACATTCACAAATCACTACTTAAAAACGGAGATAATCAAGTTTATAGGTTGCTTGAATCACAATTGGGATTGAACCAAGTATCAATTTTGGACATCATTGAACTAATAGTAGAAGCATTGCAACATGGGGACATCTAATAAGCATTGTTGATTAGAATCTAGAAAGATGGAATCTATGAATGAATTATTTCCTTATCATAACATGGAGTTGTGGGTGGGGGGGATAGTGCACGGTCCTCCCAACCGCCGGAGTGATCTCTCTCCGGGAGCCGCTACCCGACCAAGCTAGCTCCGCGGTGACTTCCCCATGCCGAGTTCTTACCCTGGGCGACATATGCCACTCCCAAGACTCGAACCCGATACCTCTGGGAAGAGGTGGGTGTCGGTGGCCAACTGGGCTACCCCAGTTGGGTATGGAGTTTTCTCATATATCGTCGTTAAATCTTGAAAATCGTAGTAGAATACTTACTTTCACACAGATTACCGTTCAAAGTTGAAAGTTTTAGAATGAATCCCCAAAATGAAGTGAGGCCATGAACAGAAGGGCAACCTAAGGCCTCATCGACGGAAAAATGATTGTGGTAGGTGGAAACCCATGAGTCAGTGTGGAAATTGTGGTTGCAAGCAGAACAAGAGGTTGTCAGTGGGACAGGAGATGGAAGTGGCATCAGAACAGTAGTTGTCACATATCTGAGAGTAGGTATGCTTGATGGATAGAGCATTAGCAGAGTGTACGGCGCTGTTACAGAACAAACAAAGCTTAAGTTAATTGGTTTTATAGTACAATACCGCGGAACTATGATTATGAAAATCACAGAGAGACTTAGTCTATGAAGGATTTAGGGTTTTGAATTTGAAGAGTGAACTATGATGAGAACGATAGAAATGGAAGAACGGTGTAATTGATGGCGCCTAAAGTTGAGCCGGAAAGGATGGTGATTGAATATTTATATGGAGATGAACAATGGCTTTTTATAAATGTGGCTTCACTATAGTTATTTTTAGAAAGTAGAGATGTGGTAGGAAGATAGAGAATAGGATGAAGTGTTTTTTTTAGAAAAGACTTTTTAAATACTAAAGAACGGCGTAGTTCAGCAAATGGGTGTTATAAGAAGCTAAGCGGATCGATCATGTTGGATTGGGGTTGGATGAAATTGTGAAGTTTAAATACTGAGAAGGATGAGTATGCATATCTAGCGGCCATATTACATCAACAACAGATGAAATAGGTTTGGGGAAAATGACTTGGGGTACATTTTTTCGGTCAAACAGGTCAAAAGGGAACTAAGAAGGAACAATAGCACAGCGCAACAAACAATGACTTTCAATTGGAATAAACGGGTTGTTCCAAAGGTGAATTGGTTTGTCTAGCGAGCAATAGCAGGGAGGATTTCGACCGTGGGCGCATTAGTCAAACGCGACATGATGATCATCAAAGACTTATGCCCATAATGTGGATATTCTAAGGAGATGGTTGATTACGTCTTGGTCTCGTGTATAATTGCGAAATTAGTGTGGTTGCATATTTGTATGTGGTTACAAATTCCCATACCGAATAAGTTCCATACAATAATAGTCATCTTACTGATTAAGCAATTAAATCGCTCAAACTGTTGAGCTAGAGATTCCCCCTTGACATGAGTGAATGTCTCATACTGTTAATTCAAAGTCTCTCTAGTGTTCTCCTGTACTTCATATGTGCCATCAAATTGTTCATTCAAAGCAGCCCACAAGTCCTTGGAATTCTCACAATGGAGTAATCCAACATAGATTTCATTGAGTAAGGCCATGACCAGTATCCCGAATGCCTTAGCATCGAGTTTCAATTTCTAGAATTCTTACTCAGAATAATCAGTGGGTTTCTTAGGAACATTAACATTTGGTTGTTCAGCACTCGGTACAAGGAACATAAGGACCATAAACCACCGACCTCCAGCAACCAGTGTTCTGCCGGGATCGGTGGTGACACATCCTTCGTTGCCATATTTAGAATTCACAGCGAACGATCACCGGAGATGTCGAATACCCAAATCCCTTATGACGTTCAAAGGGTCTTCGCTGACGTCAAGATATCCCGGCCTTCGTCGCTACAAAAAAGTAAACCGTTAGCCTCGTCACGGAAGGCCCCGGGAGGGGGATCCGTGACCAAGCTCCGGCGTGAGAGTAAGTAAACTTGCCGGAAAGTTTGAGGAGCTTATTCCGATGAGTGTGATCACCGGGATGTTCCTCTATGGTGTTAATCCAGTAAATGAGTGTGTGTTTAATGCAATAGACTATTGGTCGGAATAAATGAGAAAGCTTTCAATGCAATACCTTAGAGCCTGTCTTATGATCATCCTTTTTCTCCCTTATATAACCCCGAGACCTTATCTCCCATGTGAGATATTTTAATGAGATGATCCAACAGATTCCGAGAGTCTTCGGGGGGCTCAGACACGTGTCTGACCCCCAACGGTAAGATGGCAGCCTCATTTAATGTTTCTGGCTAGGAAGTACAATTCAGCCAAAGATCCTTTTCTAATCAGGCATTAAATGTCGCCTGTGTCTTCTGATCCATGTTTCCCGCTCATTTTATGTAAAGAGAACCTTAATGGGCAAGGTAAACTGCTGTTGGGCTTATATCTTGTTGGGCCCACGCGATAGTAGCCCAAGACGGGTAAATGGGGCATTCCATAGGCCCGTCGTCAAGTCATCTTTAGTCCCTGGTTCGGAGATTTAAATCTCGTAACCCAGGGTTGAGTTATAATTACTTGTGAGAATGGTTATATTGGGCTAAGAAGGTGGGCCCATCCCTAGGTAATCATCACGTGTCCCCTTTTCTCTTTTCAGGGTGCCATTAATTGTTAGTAATCGACGGCTGGGGTTTAATCTTATTGGAGTACGTGCTGTGCGGTTTAATTTTGAAATGAAGGTGATGTGACGGTTTGCTCCATACTTGTCAGTTATTTCCCTTAAATACCCCCTTGGTTTCTCGAATTCTCCTTCAACTTCCCCCATAACCCCCTTTTCTCTGTTTTCTTTACACTCTTCCGATTACCATTTCCCCTAATCATGAGTCGCACCGGTCGTTCTGCGATTCGATCGGTCTTGACAGCGAATGACTTGAAGTCCTTCGTCGAGACTTACAACATTCCTGAACGTTTTTCTCCCACCTTGCCAGGCCCTAATGAACCGGCTGAGTGCACTCCCGATAGGATTGTCCTTTACACTTTGGCATTTTCCTCCTGTGGAGTCCGGTATCCCCTTTCTTCCTTCCTTCAAGATAGCCCTATTGCGGCACTTCGGTGTTCATTTATCTCAATTACACCCTCTAGGGTTTATGAGGGTGGTGCATTTCGAGTTATCCTGTGCGGCTGTCTCCGGCGAGCCGTCCGTCCCTTTGTTTTGCATGTTTTATAAACTGATCTCTGATGGGGATTTGTTTACTTTTGCCAAGCGAAACGATAGTGTGTCGAAGCCCTGTTATACCTTTATGCCAACCTCCACTTACCCTAAAGAATGGAAGAGTAGGTTTATCTTTGTCTCTGCTGCCATGATACCGGAGTCTCCACCACCGAAGGATGCCGAGGCTACTATTGAAGACAACATTCCCATTTTGTCTGCTGACGAGATCGTCCAATGGAAGCGTATGTATGAAAATCTGACGAGGGCTTTTACTTTTTCTGAGGGAATCCTGGCTATGGGGGGGTTGAGCCCCTCCTACTCAGTTCGCCCCAAGGCCTTCTTCGGTAAAAAAAAGTATCTTATTGCCCTGGATTTGTTGTATCTGTTGTTATTCTTCGTGATTCGTGCAGTCATCTTTAGTGTTTCTTCTTGTGCAGAGTTGACTTTGTGGAGGCTGCTCCAAGGGGATTCTAAAGACGTTAAGTTTGTGGTTGGTGATGAGGTTGAGCCGGGTTTGAATCGGAGTGTTGGGGTGCCAGTTACCGGAGGGTCTATTCAGGCCGGGGGCTTCGTTGCTGTGGGAGAAGGTGAGGGGACTTCTTCTGGAGGGGAGGAGAGTTCCCCTGATCCTCTTCCCGTTAAGCGTTCTAGTCGTGACGATGATGAAGATCTGGATAGTCGTTTGGCTCGTAAGAGGAAAGTCGTTAGTCCTAAGCCAGCCCCTACTCCTCGTGACATCCGGCAGAGGCTCCGGAGTGCTAGCGGACAGAAACCCCCTCCTTCAACAAAGGTTGCTTCCGAACTTCCCCCTGCTGGGGTTAAGGGTTCTTTGTCTAAGCACCTGCGGTCCTCCAGCCTTGTGAGTGCACCCTTGTTGGTGAGTTTATTTTTTTTCTTTTTCCTGTTGCCTTATATTCGCTTTGTTTTGGGGAGGTTTTTGATGTTCTCTTTTCTTTCTTTGTCTGAGTAGGGAAGTTCTCATGATCCAATAGAGATCCCTACTGGCCCTTCCTCTTCCCGTGTTCGAGACAAGACTCCGGAAGTAAGCATTGCTCGTGTTACCTCAGCTTTTGAGGTTTCTCCTCATCATGCTACCGGGACCAGTAAACCTTCTCAATTTAAAGGTCTTGCTCATCTATCCCCTTTGGCTCCCCTGTTTGCTGATACCCTCCCTTTCACCTATGTTCCTAAGTGGAAAATAACTCATTCCTCGGTGATAGGGACCCCCGAAACTGCCAGGGATTTTTTGAGTCATGCAGTTCCTCCCTCCCATAGGTTCATGAATTCTGCTTTGAGGGATGACCTTTTTGAGGATCAGTACAGCATGTCACTATGTGAGAGCTTTTTCAGGGGCGTCGGCATGCTACAGCGAGTTGATGATTTGAGGAAGGAGAATGAAGGGCTTAAGGGTGAACTTAAGACTTCCCAATATGTTGCTGCTGAACTTCGATGTCAAGTGATTGAAGCTGAGCGAAAACTGCAAGAAGAGAAGGTACATAGCCTCCCCCCCCCTTTTATTTTTCCAACTGCTTTTGGATTCTTTATGATGTCTTTTGCTCAGGGGGCTGGAGCTATGTTGGAGCGAAGGGAGCGAGCTTGGGAGAGGGAGATGGCAGCTTTGGTGGAAGAGAAAGAGGAGCTAGCCGCTGAGCTGAAGCATCAAAGGGAGCTTGACTCTGTCTCTCAGAAAGATCTGGACGTGATGTATGCTGAATATGGGATGACATCTGATGATAACCAGCGGTTGGCTAAGGAAAAGCATTCGGTTATTACTGAAGGCTTCAGAGCCTTTCTTACTACCGTCTCTCAATCGGAGGAGTTCAAGAGTAGTCTTGAGCAGGTGTATAGGGCGTACCGGGACGTTGGGTACCAGGCAGGGCTGAAGGATGGATATATTTACTCTACTCAGGGTCTGGACAGGAAGGAGACTCCGCTTTATAATTCCAAAGCTAAGAAGCGGTTGTCTAAGTTGGACAAGGAGTTTGGGGGTAAGACCCTGACCCTTCTCGAGAAGATCCTGGAGCACCCCATGATATCCATCGATGAATTGAAAGCCTTGTTTGCTCCTGCCGGCCCCTGGTCTCCGAAGTCTTCGTCTGGGGGTGGTTCCCAGTAATTTCTGAACATTAACCCACTTCGATATGGTTGTAACCTAAACAATTATACGCTCTAGGATACTTTAAACTTTTTGATGCTTGGGGGGAGAACCTTTATGTAGGGGTTCTTCTGGTACTTAATCATATGACTTATGATTGTATGTTGCTATCTTGCTTTTGCTTGTTTTCTGGTGTGTTTTTTCTTTTTGCAGGAGTTTTTTTGCCAGGGATCAGGCCGGCGTTTTCCTGAAGACCTTTGGTTGTTTGCTAGAAACTGTGCTTTAGTCTGTTCATCATGTTTTCTAGCTTGTATTAGTTTTTCTTGTAAAGGCCAATAGGGCTTCCTATTGTGCATTCGTTTTGTAATAAAAAACCTTTCTTTTTGTAGTTTGTTTACAAAAGTGTGTTGCGTTTATAGTTTACTTTATAAACCAGGATTGTCTGTTCGAGGACAATTGCTGGACAAGTCTATAATGTGAGATTATGTTCTTAGCTTGTTTGTCCATTTTCTTGGGTTAGCTAGATCCTATTTTGCCCCACAGCCGGGCGTTTGGCATGTTTGGTATACCTTGTACACTTGTGTTTGTCTATTGTTAGGTTTATAACCGTTCTGGGCATGTCTGCCTTGGTATAACACCTGTCATTTTGCCAAAAGGGGACAAGTTAGTTGTCCATTTGTCATTCATTTCTTGGGGACTAAGTTTCCCAATACAAGTTTTTATAAAAGATTTTTGCTTGGGGTAAGCCCCTGACTAGTAGTTAACTATTACAAAAGTGGCTCCCTAGTCGTTTTTCATGGGGGGGGGGGGGTAAACCCCTCATACGTGATACTTCCTGAGCTGCATGTGGTTCCATGTCATGGGGACCTCCTTGCCTTGAAGTGTTTCCAGCTTGCAACTTCCTTTATCGTTTGCCCATGTAACCCGGTACGGTCCTTCCCAATTGGGCCCAAGTTTTTCGGTGTTCTCTTGTAGGCTGGCTTCGTTTGCTCTTAGGACCAAATCCCCCGGGACGAGGTTAAGCTTTTTCATCTTGGCATTGTAATAGCTTTCAAGCTGCTTTTTGTACTTAGCATCCCTGATTGCTGCCACTTCTCTCATCTCTTCAATCAAATTTAGGTTCATCAGGAGATCTTGTTCGTTCTCCGCCTCCCGGAGCTTCATTCTGGCAGTTGGGATCCTATCTCAGCCGGGATGATTGCTTCCATCCTGTAAGTTAAGCTGAACAGGGTTTCCCCATTGCAGTCCTTAGGTGTGGTCCTGTATGCCCATAGCATAAATGGTAACTCCTCCAACCATCCTTTTTGTTTCCTTCCGAGTCTTCCTTTCATTCCCTTGATAATGCTCTGATTTGCTCTTTCCAACAGCCCATTGCTTTGGGCATAGGTGACGGAGGTGAACACTTGGTGTATGTGCATCTGCTCGCACCATGGCCTGAAGGGTTTTCCAGCAAATTGGACACCGTTGTCACTCACCAATTCTTTTGGGACCCCGTACCTACAAATGATGTTGTCTATTACAAATCCTCTCATCTGCTCCCCGGTTATTTTTGCCAAGGGTCTTGCTTCTATCCACTTGGTAAAATAATCGATGGCGACCACCACGTACTTAACCCCTCCTGGGCCTTCCGGGAATGGCCTGATTATGTCGATGCCCCACTTCTGGAAGGGCCAAGACGTTGAGACGGGTATCATTGGGTGTTTGTGGCGATGCGTCATAGGTCCATGGATCTGGCAATTGTCACATCTCTTAATCTCCTCGGATGTTATCTCATACATTCGTGGCCAATAGAATCCCGCATTCATTGCCTTTGCTACGACTGTCCTTGGCCCCGAATGCATTCCACAAATCCCCTCATGTATTTCTCTGATCACATACTTAGCTTCTTCATTGTCAACGCACTACAGGGATGGGCCCAGGTATGATCTTCGGTAAAGTTCTCCATCAACCAACTCATATTGTAAGGCTTTGACTCTTACCTTCCTGTCCGTCCAGTCTCCCTCGGGTAATGTTCCGTCTCTGAGGAACTTTACAATTGGTGTCATCCATGTCTCTTGTGCGTTGTCAATTGCAGCTACCTCTTCTATGCCGAGAGAGGGGGAAGTTAGGACTTCCACTTTGACTTCTCTCGCTAGGTGGTCAAATGCCACGGAGGCCAGCTTGCTGAGGGCATCGGACTTCCTGTTTCTCCCGCGGGGGATATACTCTAGCTTGAAGGTCCGGAATGCCTTGGCTGTTTCTTTTACCTTTGCCACATATTGAGCCATTTTGTTGTCTTTGAACTCGTATTCTCCTTGGTATTGCTTGACCACTAGCTACGAGTCTGTACTGGCCTCCACATGTTTTGCTTTCATCTTTTTGGCTAGCCTCATCCCTGCTAAAAGGGCCTCGTACTCTGCAGTGTTGTTGGTATTTTCAAAGTCTAGCCTGATGGCGTAGGTTAGCTCAACTCCTTCAGGGCTTGTCAACGTAATGCCCGCTCTACTCCCCTCTTCGCTGGAGGCTCCATCTTTGAGTAGTTTCCACACAGCCTCGTCTTCCTTCTCTTTTTCTTCCCTTTCCAAGGCTTCCCATTTTAAAAGATCCTTTTCTTCATCCTCATGAACTTCTGCTAAGAAATCGGCCAGTATTTTCCTTTCATGGCTGTCCTGGGTTTGAACTGCAAGGAGTGTTCCCCCAGCTCTATTGCCCATTTAGCCAGGCGTCTCGACAGCTCCGGCCTCCTTAGTACGGAGGGGTTGATCTGTCATTAGGGTGATCTTATGTCCTTGGAAGTACCTTCTAAGTCTTCGGGATGCAAAGACAAGAGCTAGAGCCAGTTTCTCTAGGGGCATATAGCGTTCCTCGGGGCCCTTGAGGGTCTTGCTGATGAAATATATTGGTATCTGCTTTCCCTCCCATTCCACCATCATAACCGCACTTATGGTTGTTTTTGAGGCGGATAGATACAAGAGGAGATGCTGCCCAGGTACTGGGGTGGCTAGGGTTGGGAGTTTGCAGATGTAGGCCTTCATTTCTTGAAAAACGGTTTCTACCTCAGAGGTACATTTAAACCTGTCCGTTTGAAGGCAGTCTTTCAGTACCTTCATGAAGGGAAGGGTCCTGTCAGCTACCTTTGACAAGAAACGGTTCAAGGCGATTAACCTTCCATTTAGCTATTGGATGTCTTTCAGGGACCTGGGGGATCGCATTTCAGCCACGGCTTGAGTTTTCTCCTGGTTAGCTTTGATTCCACCCTTAGTAACCACTACCCCCAGGAATTTCCCTTCTTCTACCTAGGCTCGAGCTCGGCTCGTTAGGTTTTTATGAAGCTCGAGCTCGAGCTCGGCTCGGTTCGAGCCTACTTCTTTGAGCTCGAGCTCGGCTCGCTAGTAAAACCCAAAGCTCGAGCTCGGCTCGAATCGGCTCGAACTATTTTGAGAACAACCTTAAATGAGCTAAAAGCTCGACTCGAGCTCACTTCAACATCGCTTAAACAAGGCAAAGCTCGGCTCGAGCTCGGCTCATCAATGTTATCATCATTATTAATATATTATATATAAAAAAATTAAAATTGTGTATGGGCTCGTTTAGGCTCGCGAGCCTAAACAAGCTTTGTATTTCAGGCTCGAGCTCGGGCTCGATAACAAAACGAGCTCTATTTCAGGCTCGAGCTCGGGCTCGGGATCGTTAAGGCTCGGCTCGTTCGAGCTTTTAACCGAGCCGATCACGAGTAGCTCTCGAGCCTCTGGGCTTGTTTACACCCCTACTTCTACCCCGAAGCAGCACTTTCCAGGGTTCAGCTTCATATTAACATCTTGCATGGTGCGAATAGTTTCAGCTATATCATCTATCATGGCCATCTCAGTCAGGCTTTTGATAATGATGTCATCGACGTATACCTCCAAGTTTCGTCCCCGTTGTTTTCTGAAGAGGGCATTCATGAATCTTTGATAGGTGGCCCCAGCATTTTTGAGTCCGAAGGGCATCTTGGTATAGCAAAATGTCCCCTCGTCTATGATGAAGGCGGTCTTTTCCTCATCTTCCATTGACATCTGTATTTGATGATATCCTTTGTAGGCATCCAAGAAGCACTTCAGGGGATACTGATATAAGGAGTCCACTTGGACATCTATCTCTGGGAGGGGGTAGCAGTTCTTGGGACATGCTTTGTTTAAATCTTGGAAGTCGATGAACATCCTCCACCCTCCGTCTTTTTTCTGGACCATAACCGGGTTAGAAACCCAAGATGGGTACTTCACCTCCCTCACTATTCCGGCTCAGAGCAGCTTCCTGTTTTCTTCACAGGCGGCCCTCCTCTTGCTGGGACCCATGCTCCGCTTCTTCTGTTTGACTGGCTTTGCCCAGGTGTATGTGTTGAGTCGGTGTTCGGTCAAACTTCTTGGGATTACTGTCATGTCTCCATGTTGAAATGCAAATACATCTATGTTGAGGAGGAGCAACTCTTTGAGAGCACTTTTGCACTTGTCACTCAGGTGACTTTCTACTTTAACCGTCTGCTCCGGGAATCTATCACAAAAGGACCCATTCTTCGACCCCATCTCTTTGAGGTTTCTCAGATGCTTCCCCCTCAGATACGGAGGAAATTACTTCATATGCAGATTTCACCCAAGCCAAGCCTTTTGGCGTTTGGAACACTAGAGCTCCGTGTGGGGTTGATGCATGTGCTTACAGATCTCCAATCCCAGGTCTTCCCAGGATTGCATTGTACTTTGAGGGTGCCCGGACCACTGTGAAAGTTAGGTTTATGGTTCGGACACGATCCCCTACCCCGACTGTAAATGGGAGTCTGATCTTCCCCAAAGGGTGTGATACACTGTTGTTGAAACCTACTAGGGGGATAGAGTCCTCCTCGAGCCTATCTCTTACATCCCTGTCAAATCTGAGGAAAAGTGTTCATATATTACTTCTACCCCGGATCCCCCGTCCACATGTATTCTGGCCACCTTGTGGCCAGCTATTATGGCTGAGATGTTAAGAGGGAGTCACTGCACTTCGTTTTCCTCCAGGTGTGGCATCAAGATGGAAGCTTTCATGCGGTCTGGGGAGCCCATAATTCTGGCCTTTACACTTCTGGTGGTATCAAATTCATCCCTCCTTCAAATCAAGTCTACATCTGCCCTTCCAGGCTCCCTCACATCTTTCCCTTTGCGGTCCCCTACTCCTTCCTTAATTTCTTTAACCAAATGGGCCAGTTTACCCGTTTTCACCGCGGCCTCTATTTCCCTCTTCAGATACATGCAATCATCAGTTTTATGGCCGAATCCTTTGTGGAAGTCACAATACTCATTCGGTTGTGCCTTCGGCCCGGGTTTTATGGGTGGTGGCCTTGGGAAAGAACTCTTCACCCTCTCAGTAGACAGTATTTCACTTGGGGTTTTGGTGAGAGGGGTGAAGCTGTCAGAGTAGGGGGATGGGCCTCTCCCCCGAGGCCTATATGGGGAATACGAGGGCCTCATTCTATCAAAGGCTAGTTTTCTTGAGTAAGGTGTACCTTTTTCGGGGGGTTTTGCAGCTGGGTTGACCATTCGGGGTGGGGTGTCCATCTCCTTAGCTTTGCTAACTGTGTCTTTGCCCCTGACAAAGGCTCTGACTCTGTCCATGAGATTGTCAAACGAGTGTGGGAACTCCTCTCCCAGCTTCTCGCATAGTTGTGCATGTTTTAACCCGTTGATGAAACTGCTGATCTTCATGACCTCCGGGACATCCTTGATGTTCATGCTTTCCTTGACAAACCTCTCCATGTATTGATCTATTCTCTCGTTGTCCCTCTGCCTTATGTGCAAGATTTCATTTGGGTTCTTGACCACTTTTCTTTGCTGGCCAAAGTTTCTCATAAACTTTTCACTTAACTCTTCATAGCTGTCAATCCCTCCAGGGGGAAGGCTGTCAAACCAGAGCCTGGCACCCTCCGTCAGGGTCTGCACAAACATGTGGAACCAAACTGCCATGGCCCACCGTCCCAACTGTCCTGCACCCCTGAAGGCATGGAGATGGTCCTCAGGGTCTCTTGTCCTATCGTACCGGTCGAAGTTTGGAGGTAGTTTTGTCTTAGGGGGCATGGGTGCCTCCGCTATCCTCCTAGTGAACTTTGAGATTTCGGCTAAGTCCCGTGGGAGATAGGGTTGATCCAGACCATCATCGCCTTGGTTTTCCTTTTCTTTTTCTTTTCCTTTTGCTTCTTCCCTGTGATGAGATCCTCCCCCTCTTCCGAGGACATCTGTCTAAGTGCCGTCATGAAAGTTTCAAGTGGGTCATTCCCACTACTTTTGTTTTGTGGATGCACCCCTTCCTGGTTGGAAGGTGTGTCAAAGGACAGTCTAGCCCTAAGGCTGTCAAGCTTCTCTTGTCTTTCTAAATCCTCAAGACACTTTTTTAACTTTTCCTTGTGCATGGCAACAAAATCTAGAGTAATGGCCTCCTCCCTTTCCAGAATTTCCACTTGATTTTCGTTTTCTTCTTCATGAGTTATGTCTTCCATTATGACCTTATCATGATCGTTCTGTACCGTCTGGACGGTACGTGAACTGGGTGGGGTAGTCATGTTGCTTCTTGTAAAACGAGTTATCCCAACGTCGGAATTTCAGTGTGGAAACACCAGTTAGACTGTTGTCCCACGGATGGCGCCAATGTCGAATACCCAAATCCCTGATGACGTTCAAAGGGTCTTCGCTGACGTCAAGATATCCCGGCCTTCGTCGCTACAAAAAAGTAAATCGTTAGCCTCGTCACGAAGGGCCCCGGGAGGGGGATCCGTGACCAAGCTCCGGCGTGAGAGTAAGTAAACTTGCCGGAAAGTTTGAGGAGCTTATTCCGATGAGTGTGATCACCGGAATGTTCCTCTATGGTGTGAATCCAATAAATGAGTGTGTGTTTAATGTAAGAGAATATTGGTCGGAATAAATGAGAAAGCTTTCAATGCAATACCTTAGAGCCTGTCTTATGATCATCCTTTTTCTCCCTTATATAACCCCGAGACCTTATCTCCCATGTGAGATATTTTAATGAGATGATCCAAAGGACTCCGAGAGTCTTCGGGGGGCTCAGACACGTGTCTGACCCCCAACGGTAAGATGGCAGCCTCATTTAATGTTTCCGGCTAGGAAGTACAATTCCAGCCAAAGATCCTTTTCTAATCAGGCATTAAATGTCGCCTGTGTCTTCTGATCCTTGTTTCCAGCTCATTTTATGTAAGGAGAACCTTAATGGGCAAGGTAAGCTGCTGTTGGGCTTATATCTTGTTGGGCCCACGCGATAGTAGCCCAAGACGGGTAAATGGGGCATCCCATAGGCCCGTCGTCAGGAGACTTGTTTGCCGATCTGGTATTACGAGGATCATGAGTGATTGACATCTTCTCTGAATTCTATTTGAGGTTTTCTCAGAAAACAGAGTATTGGAACAATTTGATACTCTGACCGGTCTAATACGTCTCACGTACTTATCACTTCAATCAGTTATCAATTTGAGCTTGGTTTAAATAAACCACACTAGTTCTATAAAGAACATACTATGTGGCTTGGATGTTTTAAAAATCACTTTCACCTTTGACCATAGATCCATCTAACCCGACGATGAAACACCAGGAGTGATGAATTGATCGAAATTATAATTTTGAATAACATGTTAAATGCACAAACCATGGATCTTATGATTATTATTATTATAAAGAGAATTACGTAATCCACAATTATTTTGATGTTAACAATGTAAATAATTCCTTGATTTGCTCCACCTCTGTCCTCAGCTGCCTCAGCTTATAATAAAAAATCACGCTTTTTCTTTATTTTGTTATATGGGAAATAAATCAAATAATAGTCAACGGTTGAAATATTGAAATATAATAGTTAATTGCTTGAATGGTCTCTGTGCTTTGTAATATTGCATCATAATTGTTATGTAATTATTAAACGTTGAGAATCAGTGATGAAAATTTATAAAACATAGAGACCAACCAAACAATTAACTTTATTTACGTTGTTTATACTTGTCAATTGTAAGAAATTTCAATGTATGAAGAGGGGACGAATTAACAAACGGATTATAGATAATTCTTGTGAATTATTTATTAAGTATTATATATTTTAGTTAGGGATAGTTGCTGGTTTATTAGATAGGTCTAGTTGGTTATTTTATTAATTAAATGGAGTTTTAGTTAGGTTAGGATTAGAATGAGTTTAGTATGAATAGAATAAAAAGTCGAACAAGTTGTTTAATCTCGTGTTTTTTATGTTCGGTTAAGGGTCTTTTCGTCAACATGATATGCATGCAAATTATTGAAATCGGTGGTCGAATTGATGTGGAATAAAAAAGGTGATTGTTTATGATTAGACAATTTCATTCAACATTAAAAGGGTTCAATCGAGGTCGGGTTTCGAAAGCTTCTTAGCCGTGTAGGGAAAGACTGGGAGTGTTCTTTTTCAACGACAGGTAAAAAACCAACGTATTTTGGTGCAGCAAAACAAGATCAGCAGGGCTGGAGGGGGTTTGTTTAACAACAAAAAAAGACATAATAGCGGTGGTTTGTCATGTTGGCGGTCGATAGCAACGTGTGCGTATCGATCAAGAAAGCTTTTCATGTAAAAATCCGAAAAAGGTTACTTTCTTAATGTTGTTCACAAGGTAAATTTAACCCAAGTTTGATCATGTTTTATTTTTGTTGGTGACTATTTCTCACCAAGGAGGAAAACCGCAGAGGGGAGGTCGATTTTTTGTGGCGGAAAACCAACGGGCCTGCCGCGGAAGGAACGAAAGAGCAAGGGGTTAGGGATTCTTTTAGCGACCGAGGGACGGATCAACGAGTGGGTTGTTGTCTTTGTTGGTGGTTCATATTAGCAGGGGCATATTAAGGGGGTGTCTGACAGGGTGGCAAAACTACGATCAAAGAAGGGTTCAATCTGTTTTACATAAACTAAAGCGAACGGGGGTTCGGGTTAGCTGGTGTTACAGGATAGTACCGTTGGGCATGCGATGGTAACGGATGATCAGTTCAACTCGTTTCGGTGGTGATGAAGTTTACTGCATTAGCAAGTTTCCATCTAGGTAAGATCTAGACCCAATCCTTCCCGCCAAGGATAAGAACGAAGTAACCGGTGTAGGTTGTTCTTTTTGGCAGAAATATCCTATCAGATTTGCGGGTAAACGACCGGAAGCAGATTCATCAAAGCGGGGTGCTTTGAATTTTGTCGTGTCTAGTAAAGAAAGACGAAAACGGTAGAACGGAGTAGTTCTCGTGACCCGGGAAAAGTGAAAAGATTGGTCAAAGGATTGAAGTTATCGATAATTGTTGGTGTATTAGATATGTTTATCTAGTTGGTTATTTTATTAATTAGATAGAGATTTAGTTGGGTTAGGATTATAACGAGTTTAAAATAAATAGATGATTAAGGCTATTGTAATTGGTGTGCTTTGGTTATAAATAAAAGAGTCAATCAAGTTGTTCAATCTTGTGTTTTTTCTTTCGATTAAGGGTCTGATTTCCAACATTAACTACCCTCTTTTCCAATTGTATAATACTAATTCTTTTGATATCGTATTTAACAAAGTAATAATATGTGGAGAGTGTTCTTAAGGGGATTGAAGTACGGGTGTCAGTTGTGTCAAGTTGAAATATACAACCCATGTTATTATTAATGTCAAAGATTTCAACCCTACCCCGCAGACATATAAATTTGGATCAACCTGATCACGACCTGTTTAACTCGTTTTTTTTAAATGAGTCAAACATGTTGGCGAGTTAGAAATGGGTTGTCGGGTTGTAACTTGTAAACGGATTATCGGTAGCGTGTTTTAGTGGGTATGAGTGTGAGAACTAGATAATATAGTATGAAAAAACTATCATTGTTACGACAAATCAAAGTCATAATAAAATACAAAATCCAAACCAAATTCAAGCATAAAATTTAAATTGTTTGATCAAAACCAACAAAATAACTAAGCGTACGCTTCAAATCGTTTGAACAAAATGGAAATGATTTAGCCGGTAGAGTAAATGTGTAATATGAAGATCTTTTTTTTTTTTTTTTTTAAATCTTGAATATTGATTGGAAATTACATGTGTATAAAAAAAATTAGAAAAGAGAATCATCAAAAATAAAATAATAAAAGTTTTTCTATGAGTTAAACGGATTAACGGGTTAATCATCTTTTTATACGATTCAACCCGAACACGGGCCACTTTTGATAATTACCATACAAGATCAAAATTACTCTACAAGAACATTTTACAAAATTAGTCTACAAGATCAAAATTACTCTACAGGATCATTTGTAGAGTAATTTTGATAATTACTAATAATTACGAAAATGTCACCGCGTTTTTACAACAAAATATTCAGTTCGTATGTTTTGTATGTTAAAGTTATTTGTATTTGATATTTAGTCTATTAAATAAATCAAATGCAAGAACCATGGATCGCTACTCTTGTTATAGAGAGGCCGCAAACCAATGGGCCGTATAAAAATTAGAACAAGATTAAAAATATTTTTGTATTTATTTAAGATCAGTTACATAATCAACAAGCCTAATCAACTTTAAAATAAGGAGGGTCGCTAAAACGACATAACTTCTATTAATATACAATAACTCACTTGTCACATTCTACGGGTTATATGACATGATGATGAAAAGTCATGCGGGCTCTATAGGTAATAGGTTTGACAGTACTCACATTAATCATTTATTTGTCAGTAAAAACATCCCACAAGTCGTATGGTTTGATTCTCATGCGGCCTAGTTTGACCACTTTTCACCCTATCATACGACTCGATCACACATCACTAGTTTTTAAATAGTGTGTTAGAGCATTCACATCCAACCTCTTATTTTTTTTACCCTATATAACATTAAAAATCATTATTTATCTCTCTCTCATTTTTCAATTAAATAATATTTTTTAATACTTGTATCATTACATTTTCACTTACTTCCACTCACAACCATTTTTACAAAACATTAAAGATTTATAAAGGGTGAATACTGTTCCCTCAAATTTAAAATTTACAGATGCATAGTAATATTTTCTTTTACCTCTATTCACAACCACTTTTTATAAAATAATTTTGAGGTTGGATATGAATGCTCGTTGTTTTTATAGCTTGGCCAAACTTAAATATCATAAGCTTCTAGAAGGATTCATGTTGTAAAGAGTGGTTAGGTACAAGTTTCTCATTTGCCTTTTCTTATAATAACGACAAATTTATAATCATAATCAATATGTGGCCATCAGGGTGTAAGGAGTGGTTAAACACTTTGTAGTGGTAAACTAAAAAACCGACCAATCAGAGCGCGCCATGTCAATCAGTCAAAAGTGTTTAAACTTTGGTGAAAAGTGTTGGCAATGGTTTAGACACTTGGTGAAGTGGTAAACTATTTTTTTTTTTAAAAAGAAAAAATGTGTGATTGGTTGAGATAGGAATGGACCCCACCCCACCACACAAACACTCCCTTCACCGCATCGGCATCACACCACCGATTTGGCAAACTTGGAAGCGGCAAAGTATGTCGGCGCCGGTGTTTGCCGATCGGCAAACTGGTTTGCCGCACGTTGCCGAGTCCCACACCGTACACCCTCACATCTCCATACACAATTTATGATGCTGACTTGGCCATTTTAGAAAGTTATATCAATGAAATCACAGTAAATTAGATTTTTGTTTCTCCTCGTCGTCTTTGGTTTGAATCCTTCATATAATATTAATTCAATTGTTAATATTGTAGTAAATAGGTTTACTTTTTATTAAAAATATTAATAAAATAAATAATAACGAGACCTCGTTATTTGTGGGAAATTCTACTAGTACAATACCGGTTAGATAAACTAAATAAATAAATGTAAAATACAATTAATTATATCAATCTTGATTCAAGTCCACGTATTTGGAACACTTCAACCGCACCTTCTTGGCTGCAATAATGAATAAATTGATGTTGACGGTTTTGGCTGAGTCACGTGTTCAACACGCTTCCCTTAAAACAGATTATGCGTCTCCTCTGAGACGGTTCTGTCTCACAGGGTACAACAACCGGAACAGTATGTGTACTACCGGAGATGGCACTCGCGCCCAAGATAGCATCAGGTATCATGGTGTTCTAATTTATGTGAAAAATAAATAAAGATAGAGTAAACTGCCATTTTGGTCCCTGTGGTTTGGGCATTTTTGCCATTTTAGTCCAAATTTCAAACTTTTTAAATCTGGGTCCCTGTGGTTTCATCTTTATTGCCATTTTAGTCCAAAATTCAAAATCCCTCTTTTTTTTACTATTCCAAAAAGTTTGAGATTTGGACTAAAATGATAATAAAAGTGAAACCACAGGGACCAAAATAGCAGTTTACTCTTAATTTTGGACTAAAATGGCAATAAAAGTGAAACCACAGGGACCCAGTTTTAAAAAGTTTGAGATTTGGACTAAAATGGTAAAAGTGCCCAAACCACAGGGATCAAAATGGCAGTTTACTCATAAAGATAAGTTGGTGATGGTGGAAGAATTAGAGAGTACTCCTCTCTAAATTCTATAAAACTTTGTGCATAAATAATTTTCTCTAGTATATCTCTTTCATCTCATTTTTCTCTATTTTCTTTCTTTCATCCAACAAAGAGTCATAAGTTCCTTTTATACTCAAAACTAAAACTTCATATTTAATTTCTATTGTTTAAAGGTATTTATAACAATAAAACCTTCATTATGAATCAAAAGGGATTAATTCATGTTAATGTCATATTAAATAAAATAATAAGACATAATAAAACTTACATCATGACTATTGAACTGAGATTAAAAGTCATAAAATCACCAATTTATGACAAAGGTGAATTTATACTAGAGTCACCAAAGTCTAGAAATATTCACTTCAATCACTCAACTTCGAGCATCGATATTTTATTCATCTTAGCTCCATTTTGGACATAGTTTGGTTTATTATTATGATGCTCTCACAACATATAACACAAACCCACTAATTATTATTTATATTACACACATATAAATATAATTATTGATGTCCAAAATATTTAGTGAAAACTCATTTTCACCGTTATAGATAATTTTAAACTATTCTATCATTTTTTTTTTACTTTTTTTATATCATAAACACATAGAAAAATGCAATTTAAACTGAACATGTGATATTTAAAGGGTTAGACAATAAAAACAGAAGTCATATATTCATGTATGATGTCTTAGGAGAATCACATTTCATATTACGTGGCTTTTTTTTTCTTCTTATTATTTAAAATTTGTTATTTAAAAAAAACATTAATCTATGTGATAACCCTCTATAATTTTTAAGCTGATAACTATATTCTTAGCACTAAATATAATATATATAGTTTTCGAACGAGGATGAATAGTAATTTCAATTTAAATAATATATAGTTTTTTAATATTTTATTATAGTAATATATTTTTTAATATTTATTTTTAACTTTTAATATATTTTAATTTTTTCTATTTACTTTTAGCTTTTAACGTATTTTTATTTTTCCTTTCTAAAACCATATTTTCTTTATCATTTATTTTGTTTTCCATAATATTTTCTTCTTTTTTTTTGAATTTACATTTACTTTATCAATTAATTTGATATTTCTTTAATAAGTTATGTTTGTTAATTTTAAAAAAAAAAAACTTAAGTACGTAGTTAAGCTTACTTTTTACCCTCGATTAAAATAAGTTTTATTAAAAACGAATTTATATTAAAAAATAAAGTATTTATTTGCTATCGTAAAATGATATGATGATAAACTGAACCGATTCTAACGGTTTGTCTTTCTAAACAACATTCTACATTTTCAAATAACGTATTATCGTTTGCTCCGTTTCGTCACAACGCGCGACAGAAAAAAAACCTAGTTATAATTAATGTATATCCAATAATTAGTATATTACATGCTATTCATGTTCTTATATCACCACATTTATAACGTTAAATTTATTTATAGTGTATATATTATTTTATATAATCATCTGCAGTGTATATATTATTTTATATTATCATCTGCAATAGAAAAGGGGAACAAACGTAGAAAACGCTAGAGTAGGATTAGCCATCAACTTTTCAGCTTTATAAGTTTTCTTTAAAAGATTACAAGTCTACTGTTCTAGAAGCTTTCAGATGAAAAATATGTTGTTTATATTTAACTATTGTGTAACATATTAAAATCATTATAGTCCATGACTTTACTATTGTTTGTAGCAGGTGAGTTGTAAGCAATTTTTTTCTGTAATTCTTTTGTTTTCAAGGTATTTAAAAAAATAAAATTGTTATTATTATTAATATTCTTGTTGATTTAGTAATTGATATTTATATTCTTTTAATGTTATATTATCAAAATTTGTATGCACGATTGAATTAATATATATTATTTTAATGTTATATATATATATATATATATTTTCAGTTACCCGTGTCACGTAATTCATTAACTGGATTTAGGGATACCATTACATAAAAACGCTAACTCAGTTTTGGTAAATTCAAACATTTTGTTTCAATTACCCGTGTCACATAAGCTATTAACTGGATTTAGGTATGCCATTACATAAAAACACTAACTCAGTTTTGGTAAATTCAAACATTTTGTTTCAATTACCCGTGTCACGTAAGCTATTAACTGGATTTAGGCATGCCATTACATAAAAACACTAACTCAGTTTTGATAAATTCAAACATAACGATTACACTACGCGTAACTACAATACGGGGCTGTTTTGTAGCCTCTCAATGACCATTCAGATGCTACATCTTAATGGTTTAAAACCTCTGAATGAATAAGAGGTAACCTCAAGTCTGAATGGTTAAGAGGTAACATCTGAATGGTAAATCATCACATGTCACATTCTTCTACCTTCTCATTGGTAAAATTCTTAATGGTTCCATTAAGATGTAGCATCTTAATGACCATTCAGAGGCTACCAAACAGCCCCTACATGTCATATTAAATGGGTTTTTGTGCAATTAACCATGCACAAACCTAAAGATGTGTAACTTATCAAAATTTATCTATAAACTTGTACCATTATTTGTTAAGGAAAAATTTCCTCTCAAGTTATTTTTTAATAACTTTTATTAATTAACAATAGAAAAGTTACATAAGGATGACAGATAAACGAGCAAAAAGCTGCGCTGTAACCCCTTTTGAACCATCATGTTGACTTGCATAAAGAATAACAATCCATATGAGAAATGATTTGAAATAAAAACTCAATTATGAACAATTGAAGAGTCTTGCATCTATTGTCCGGTCGAACTTAGTGTTCCACAAAAACACAAGCCTCTTGCTCTCTTGGCCTCAATTTCTTTAGTAGTCAGCTTCTTGTGACTTGCCGAGTTATCATTGATGGAGGCGTTAAAGTAATGTGGTCACATTCAATGGTGGTTAGGTGTTCAACTGCTTGCATGTTTGGTTAGTTCATAAGGCATAAGCATCATTCAGGTTGTTGGGTTTGAACATTGTAACAAGGCACCTGGTCTTAGGCTTTCAACTAGGGGCGGATTAAATCCAAACATAATGTGTTTAAAATGCTTTATCTCAATGTTTTTAAACAGAAACAATATGTAGCTACAGGGTCGGCCCTGAGAATTCATGTACCATGTTCGAGCTCGAAAAAATGTGCCCTTAGGCCTTAATGAAATTGGGTACTTGGCTCACTAAAGGTCTAAATCTAATGCCAAAGGGGTTAATAACTAATCTAAACCATAAGAATAGTTTTGTAAGGGGCCTATGTTGGTGTTTGTATAGATGTACCCGATTAAAAAAATATTTTACATATACATATCGGGTTTTTTCATAAAAAAAAAAACGTGCCCCTTAAAATATCGGGTTATCTCAATCTTATGTACCTACAAATGAGAATGAATCAAAATTCGAATGAGTAGAAGTTGTTATTAGTTTTTGGGCATATGCCCATTTCTACCATGACTCTTTAAAAAAAAAAAAGAAGTGGTCTTCTTAGACCATGGGTGTGGGTTGAGGTAGCGGTTGCCAAGCAACGCTGGCTAGATCACAACAGGCTAGCGTTGGCCATGGCGTTGCCCCGCTGACGTGGGGGGGGGGGGGGGGGGGGGGGGGGGGAGGTGACATGCCTGGCTTTGGTTGGTTGGTCCAATATAGCCGTTTGGGCTAACTGTTACCAAACAACTACTTTAATTAAAAAAAATACACATGGCTGGCCATGCCAGCCGAAGCCACGCCACACCACACCCCTTGTTTTTTAATATTACCTTGTGGATTCCATACTCGCCACGTGTCGAACAATGCCCTCGACCCAAGCCCCTCCACACCCCATAGTCTTTTTATTCATTAAGTAACCTCTAGGTGTTAGTTAAAGATCCTGATTATTAGACTATGGGGTATGGTGGGGTTTGGGTTGGGGCATTGGTTGACACGTGGATATTCAAAACTCAAGTTTCAAACCCACTTTGAAGGGGGTATGGTGGGGCTTGGGTTGGGGCTTGAGTTCAACTTTTTTTTTTTAATATATATATATATATATATATATATATATATATATATATATTTATAACCATTCACAGCCTGCCATGCCGCCATGTCAGCTTGCTCCCCCGCCCCACGCCCGGCTTGAAAGCCAAGCCCCAACCCAAGCCCACCCGGGGTGGTGACTTGGGCGTTTTCCCCCAACCCAAGCCCCAACCCACGCCCCATACCCCATGGCCTTAGGACTGCATATAGTAAGCAACCAACCATCTTTCTTTCTGGTTTGTATTGTTGGATCTGTGTGCCCAATAACATGTGCTAAAATTGTTATTGACATATGATCCTACATGGTTAACTAAAATTGTTATTGACATATGATCGATCCTACATGGTTTGACACTTAACAATCTTATCACGTACGTATTTGAATTTGATACGATCATAAGCAACCAATTCAAGGATTTTTTTTAATAAATACAGCCGTTCCCAAAAAAAAAAAACATTATACGTACAATTATTTATAACATACACGTAAAATAAAACCAAAACAACAAAAAACATTATACGTACAGTTATTTATAACATACACGTAAAATAAAACCAAAACAACGATTATTATTACAAATATCAGATATAAAGTATATCAATCAAGGAAAAGGTTCAAATACATAGTCTCATTTAACTCATTCTAGCGACATTGGAACTATCTCGTCAAACTCTATAATCTTAGATTTAGGATGTGTTTGGTTCGTGGAATGTTTTGGAATTGGGATGTGTATAACAATTGAAATTTCTTGGAATTGGATTCTCAATTCCATTCTTGACGTGCTTGGTTGGCAAATGAATTGGAATTTAACACCCCGGCCCCAGCTAGGGGTGTTCAAGATTGGATTATATGGTTTTCGAATATTCAAAAATTTCGGATATTGAATATTAATATCTGAATCTGTATCTATAATTTCGTATATAAGGATTCAAATTTTTAAACGAGTATACGAATTTATAAAAAAAATCAGTAAGTTCCGTTTCGTGTATAAAATAAAACTAAACATGTATTCGATTTTCCAAACTTTCAACATTATAATAAAAAACATTCATAAATCTATATCCGAGTCCGATTATTTACTATTTTTTACTATTCTATACTATATTTAAACTAAAACAGGCTTCATAATATACATATACACACACTATTTTTTAGTTTCGGGTAATCGCATTATCCGAACTTTTTATAAATCCATATCCGAATCCAAAATTTGGATTATCCGATTTTTAGATATCCAAATCTTTGGATATCTGAAACTCAGATATTTTGAATACGGAATTTCGGATATTTCGAATTCAGTTTCGAAACCACATTTTTCTTAACACCCCTTGCCTCCACCACCCCACCCTATTGCTGACCCAATGGGGTCGACGCCCCGACCATAACTGCCTAGTGCGGGTCAAAAGTGTACGGTCGAAACGGTGCAGGTCTTGATGGTACGGGTTCAAACGGTTCAGGTAGAAACCATTTGGGTCGAAACGGTGCGGTTTTAAACGATGCGGGTCGAAATGGTTCAAGTCGAAATGGTCACGGTACGGGTCGAAACGATTCGATCAAAACAATACGTGTTGAAACGGTGCGGTTCAAAACGACACGGGTCTAAATAGCTTAGGTCGAAACTATACGGGTCGAAACGGTGTGGGTCGTCGGCGAGCCGGGTCGGGTCAAGGCGGTGACCGAGAGGTCAGGCATGATGGATGGTGGCAGATGCGACGGCAGCAACCGATTAAATATTCCAATGAATTTAATTACTTGGATTCTTTTACATGTAGGAAGAATTTTGAATTCCTTTAATTAAAGGAATTTAAAAGAATTCGTAATTTATTTGTCAAACAAAATATAAAGATTGAGATTTGAGTTCTAATAAATTATGTAAACAAACATCTTATGAGTTAGAATTCATATTACAATTCCACTGAATTCCATTGAATTCCATTGAACCAAATGCTAGGTTTTCGTTTTTGGGTTTTTAGATTTTAGAATTTTTGTTTGTATCATTGTGTATTTTTATTTGGCATTGTGTTTTTTTTAGTTATTGTGTCTTTTCCCTCTACATTGTATTATATTTCCGAATCATTGTATTATAGTTTGCAAGATGTGTCTTTGTAACTTAAGAGAATTTATTGTATAACTTTACCTTTATCAATCAATATACGTATAATTAGTACTAGTAGGGTGCCCGCGCGATGCAGTGGGGGCGACACTTTGGATTGCGACACTCGTTTCTGGTAGTTTTCTTATTCGTATAATATTTATGATAACATTATTGTGGTGGATATATGTCATTAGTGTTACACATATGTAAAGTTTCGTTTTTTTATAAACACTAATAATCAAAAGACAAAAAATATTGTTTTTTATAAATATTAATAATAAAAACACAAAAAATAAAAGATAAGTTGTTATAAGTATAAAGTATGTTCATTATTGGTTAAATTATAAAAGATAATTTTATTCTTTAAAGTTCATAACTTTTTTTAAATATCCACATAGTACTCATCCAATAAACTTTAAGTTTAAAATTTTTGTTTTTTTATAAAAATAAAAAATAGTATTTGACTCGTAAGTACGTTTTAGAGCTTTAGCTTAAATTGTTAAATTTTGGTTTTTTACAGATATAAAAAATTTATATTTTTATAAAATTTCAAGAACTAATTTTATAAAAAATAGGATGTTAAGAGTTTATATCTTTATTAACTTTATATCATACTAAGTTCAGATTTTTAGTTCCTAACTAATCTTAGCTATATGAGTCTACTTTTAACTTATAATCCCTAAAAATATGCAACACAATTTACTATGTATCTAGTCAAGTTGGTAAAGAATTCTTTTGAAACTAACTAATATTAGCTATAACAATATAGTTGAACTTATAATTCCTAAAAATTTGCAACACAATTTTGTATTTATCTAGTAAAGATTGTAAATTTCTGTAGTATTTTATTTATATTACTTGTTACAAAAAATGTTTATAAAATAATTACTTTTTTTATAAAAACAAAATGTTTTGTTTATAAATAAAGTAAAAAACTGTTTTACACATGTAAAGTTTAGTTTTTTATAAAAAAAAATGATAATCAAATGACAAAAAATAAAAGATAAGTTGTTATAGTTGTAAAGTAAGTTTATATTGTTGGTTAAATGATAAAGTTTATAATTTTATTATTTAAAGTTCATAACTTTTTTTAAATATCCACATGGTACTCATCCAAAAAACTTTGAGTTAAAATTTTTTGTTTTCATAAAAATAAAAAATAGTAGTGGACTCGTAAGTACGTTTTACACCTTTAACTTTAATTGTTAAATTTCGTTTATATATATATATAAAATTATAGATTTATAAAATAAAAAAAAAACAGTTTTTGTAAAAAGTAGGATGTTAAGAGTTTATATCTTTATTAACTTTATATCATAGTAAGGTCAATTTTTTTGTTTAGCTTTAAAGTTTATTACTTTATTAACTTATATAAGTTTAGTTGACTTGTAAATTTAGGATACTAACTTTATTAATATGATCAATAACTGCATTGTATTAACACAAAAAATAAAGTTCAAATATAAAATAAACTTTATTCATACGTCTAGATCAAACATAACAACTGAAATGAAAAAAAAAACATAAAAACACTTGATATATTTCATATTAGACTGCATGAAATTTGCTCCGCTTCTAACTTGACACTCGAGGTATTTTTAATCGGGTTTTCTGGTTTGTGCTTGAATCAGCAGTATCTTCTAATTCATCTTCTTTGTCATTGTCCTCATAATCGTGTAAGTTAATAACCTCACTCTATTTCCATTCAGAGAGTCTCTTGGGTCTCTCCCTTTGAGTCTCAAACTTTCGATCCTTAAAAAGGACAAAAATTGAATACAAAAGTTAAAAAAAGATTAAATAAACTTTAAAATTACCTCTTCACTAAATTCACGTTGAAGATTAGACTTGTATGGACTAAACATTGCACCATAAGAAATAATATCAACACTTTTATCACCATCATCTTGCAATAAAACACACATATAATAACATAAGAAACATGTTAATATGAAAGATATACGCAAAAATAATACTTAAAAAACAGCAAAATCAATACCTTAGAGGCTTGTTCGACAAATGGGTTGTTTAAATTGGCATGTTCATCATGCAATTGAATCTGAAAAATCAAATAAGTTAACGTTCACATAAAAGTAAATAAAAGAAAACAATTATTCACTACTGCGATATAATAGAACTGACCTTAGAATTTTCAATCTCGCATGTTTGGTTTTTCGCAACAATTGAATTCAGAACTGGATCCATTTTTTAACTTTGTTTAACAACAGATATAGGGGTGTCCTACTATGTATTTATAATAGTAACTATAGAAGTGCATTAGGGTTTAATTTTAGATTTGGCACCCCTTTATTTAGGAAGTTTGTTGTAGTTAGTTTTAAGTTTTTATAAGATATATCTAAGTACAGATATTAGGAAGTTTTAATAAAATAAAATGTGACACATAATATCTTCATTTTATGTTACGCTACTTTTAATTCTTTTTGTTTTTGTTTGCATAGATGGAGCTTATCTTTGTAGATTAGGCGCATTAGATCAAAAGTATTAATTACTTGTACATTAAAACATTATCAACTTGTACCTTTTAATCCGTGCGTCGATATTAAACAAGACAACTACGGAAACGTCGACAAAAATGTGTAGATCGTCATGCTATCTTTTGATTTTTTTTAAACAATATAGTTTATAAGATATGTCAGGAATACGTACAAAATTATAAGTTTGTTGTGGATGGGTGATTTGTAACCAATTATCTATAATTTTGTTAAAACCTTAGGGATTTAAGTGTTATAAGTTTAGGGGCTAAAAAATAAATAGTGTTTAAAAGACTAAACTAACCTCATTTTAGGGGTCTTTCTATAAATAAAATGGGGTAAAAGTTCTTATTTTTTGGGTATCCTAAAATACCCCACCCTCATTGACTATAATATAGTATAGATAACTTTACCTTATCTATCTATTATACTAAATGAATTCTCTTAGGCCACAAGGGCTATTCTTAGCCAATCATTTTGATGATGTGGACATGCTCTAAAGGCTGATAATTCACTATGGGCGGCAATCTCTTTTCCTCTATACTCCATCAATCCTTCTCACGTACGTTTCTTCAAACCGCCATCTCTCTCTCTCTTCTTTTTCCATTTTTATTTCATCTTCCATACACGCACATTATTCACATTCATCTTCCACCGCTTTCTCTCTCATCTTGATTTTCAGAAAATACTGATTCCAATTTTAGGGGTCTTCCATTCCAGTATTGTTGATTGCATCTATGGCGATTTTAAGAAAACCCTCATTCCTTTGGTTTAGGCGTTAAAAATCTATTCCTTTTATCACAAGCTTTTGAGCGGATGATCTCTGTAACCAGACTTTCTTTTTTACTTCTCCCCTTTTCTTTCAATCATCTTACAATCACCAAATCTAAACCTCAGCCGTATCCTACTTTGGCGCCTTCATATGACAATTTCAGATACATCGTTCATCTTCAAAGAAACCAGGTAAGTTTATAAATGAAATCTTGAATATGTTCAAAAATTAGGGTTTTTTTTATGATGGTGATGATTATGATAATATGAGAACTTGGAATTTGATTCTTCAATCTTGATTCGTCTGATTTTGTTTATCTTTCATGGGCTTTAAACTGAGTTTGACGGGTCTGGTACTGGTAGTCGCCGGTGTGTTTGGTTTTGTTTGTCGGCTATTGTTCTGATTGAAGAAGGATGAAGAGAAAGAAAACTTTGGTAGTTGCACCATTAGAAATTGCAAGTCAGTGAAACACTTTGGTAGTTACATCTATACTATGCGATTCTCATCAAAGTGATTATCGAAACCCTAAATTGGAACCAGTCGAGGCAAATCTAGGTAAGTTTACTCTTATTTATTGTTTTGGAGATTATGTTTTGTTTTGTGTAAAATAAGATGTTTTCAATAATTTATGTTCATATGTGTCATATGGGGTGTGTAAATTTCAAAACTTTTGGGGTTTTTATTCTCAGGTGGTGTTTGCAATTGAAAATCTTGCTAAATTTCAAAACAATATGGTACAATAATTTTCCACCAGGCACTCTTTAACTAATTATCTAATTATTTTCGTATCCTCTCTCTCAAAGTCTATTTTCTGAAGTTAATTATTTGACTTTACTTACTGCCAATTACATGATCACTTTCAAAATGCATTTGTTTTTGTTAATATTCATTTGTTTTTTTTTAAATTGGACTCAGAATTTACCTTTCTTTTATGGTGTGTAGGCGAATAGTCATGTGACTGTTCAACAATATCTGAATGATGTCAAACTATGGCAGGTCATTCTTTTAACCTCTAATTAGAAAAGAAATCGTTTTAATTAATATTATATATTTTTTTAATAATGCCAGTGTGTTTATAACTTCATATGATATTTCAGGTTCATACTCTGTTAAAGTGTTTAGAAAATATAGCTACCAGTTCAGATATGCTAATGTTAGTTTGATGTAAACTTTAATTCTGTTCCTGGAAGGTTTGTTATTTATTTTTTTGATTTAATATATAAGAATCATATTAGTTTTATAGAATATTGATTGTTAAAACTGGATTGCAGTGCTCCTCTTGCGCTTTTAAAAATTGGGAAAGTTGACCCATTGCATCCTGATTTAGTAGTTGACCCTCTCGGAATTCTTCGTCCCACCACAAAGTTGACTCACACTCTGCCCTTGGTAATTTAAGTCTTCAATTATTTCTTAAAAGTTATTGAGTAAAATGTTTTTGAATAATCTCATATGAGTAATGTTAGATCTAGATATTCTTTTGATTTTATTTGTTAATCTGCGATGTTTGTTTGAGATCATAATTTCGCTTTTAAATCAAAACTGATGAATTGTGTTTTAGATTGGTATGTTTTTTGGATATTAATTTAGTTAATTTTTAGGATTTTACTTGTGATTTGTAGATTTAGGCATCATAATTTTTAGGATAGTCGCAACAACGAGAAGTGGTTGTGCATATCTCCAATGAACAAGAAGAAGAGGATGTACTTCTCTTTAGTCAATAAGAAGAAGAGGTTGTGGTTCTCTTCAATATAGTTCAGCGGCAAAAGAAGGTACTTATTTCATTTTTTCATTCTTTCAAATTCATTTATTTTTTTGATTGATGTTACATAACTAAATGTACGTGGTTTTCTAATTTGTGTTATTGTTGATGGATCAATAAGAAGAATAAGATGCCAGCATCTTCAACATATAAGAAGAGAAAGGTAAGAATACTTCTTGAGTAGTATACATTAATTGTCATTTTTTTGTTTTAATTGGTCATCTGTACATTATTTGTTTATAGGGGAGCTTTTATATACGGTTTAAGGTTTTAATCATGGGTATCGTATGGGCTCGACACAATATATCATGATGACGTCATCTCAGATTATGATGAATTTGACGATTATTTACTTCAGTTCTACATCTAGAGATTGAGTGCACGAAAAACCCGAAATTCCATTCGGTTTCTGTGGTGGCAATCTGAAGATTTCAAATCCATTTCTCAATTGCCATTTCTTTCATTCAGCATTTTGAACAATTTTGATCGATTCTTTGATATAGTTCAGGTATAATTCGAATCACCCCTGATGTTATATGATTATGTTTGCTTTTTTCTCTTCATGTAATGTTATGATTTAATTAATATTTAAGTAAAATAAAGTGACCTATTGAGTTCTTTTGCTAGCTTTGATTTCCTTTTTCACGGCTAAGGAAAGAATATTGTTAACCAAATTCACAGCGTATCGTTGTTTTCTTTTAAATTTCTAAGAGATGGAGTGATTCAAGTTCTTGATCATGAACTACACCTAATCTATGAGAACCGATAAGGGGGGTGACTTACTCTATTGTGCTAGGCTTCTTAGCCTTTGGTTTCGCGTAAGGTAACAATATGTTCTTCTCTGTAGTTTTGGGTTTGTTGATGTTGTGTACGACTTATATGTGATGTTGTCCTGGGTATTTAGGTTTGCCTTGACTAATCTTGAAGTAAATTTGATAGTCTTCGATGAAATTGTGGAAGTCATTGCTGTTTTGTCGTTGATTTAGCATAAATGGTTCTTGAAATTCCCTCAATATCTTGTATTCTTGCATAAATGGTTCTTGAAATTCCCTCAATATCAGCAGAAGGATCTGATTACAGGAGAAAATTATGCAGGTAATTATTACATGATTTAACACATTATATATCCATTAATTTCTTGATTTTTTCATTGGAAAACTCAGTTTTTTTTATATTTAATGCCAGGCCATTATATCCCACAACTAGCAGAACTTATGGTTAAATTCAACAAGAAGCATAAGATCTTCAATTTTAAAGGAATTGCTGTAAGTGTTTCAAAATGATTTTTTTATAACCAGTCATCAGACCCTTGGTCCCCGATGTGGCAAATTCACAATGTCGCCAAGAACGCCCCATAACCATCCTGTCACGTTATAATAGGTTAATAAATATCATCTTGTGGACGTTGTTTTAAGCCCCCAAAACACAAAACAACTATGCAGATATCACATGCAGTACATATACATCTTACACCTATATGGTCAAACAAACCAAGTACATACACACATGAAAAGATGATACAACGTAACTGTGCCTATGAGTCTTTGGATGATACAGCGTAACTGTACCTATAAATTTTAAATTTTTTATATAAATATAACTATTTACGTATTTACTAAAATTTAAACGAACACCATAACTCATTTGGGAGACGTTTGGAATTTGGATTTGATCTATTGAAGAACTATGAAATATTGGAGTAGATATGGAAATGATCTTTTGGTTTTGCTATACGCCAATACTTGTGATTTGTGAAGAATCAACATGAAAAGAAAAGGTAAGGTTTTATTTTCCATCATTAATTCGTGTGACATATGTGGTGGTATTGTTCCAAGTGTTCTGACTATAATCAGAATAATTCTAGGTTTGTTAGGCTCATTTGATTGATGAAATCTCTGTTATCTTAGGTATGTTTTAAAGAAAGCCTGGCTTTTGAGAGAGTCTGATAGGACCCGATATGTTTTTATTCCTTCTTTAATATTGAATACCCGAATAAACTTGGAGTAACTTAGGTGTTGGAATAACTCTAATTATACTATTAAGATAACTCTTTTACTAAATTTAGTTTGGCTTAGGTATTGTTTGACGTTGGTATTGGCCTAATGTAAATATCTTCAAACATTAAGGACTTTTGATTCTAGGTCATCATTTTTAAGGAAAGAAATATCAACAAGAAATGGGTTTATTATATAATAAAACCTGTTCTGGTAATATATTTGGTACATAAAAGGTGTCGCTTTGCGGGAACACTTTAGCAAGCTGGGTTTAAATTTAATTTTTTTCATTGATATGGCCCATATGTGTCCTCTAGATTTGATTTTGCAGGCACTCTTTTAACTTTAGATCATATTTTTGTTGTAGTAAAAAACTTAAATGAGTTGAAGAGAGTCTAATACATCAAATTATATTCATAATGGAAGTGTCAAAAAATGATTTGTAAAGATTTAAAAACTACTTTTGTTTATCAAATTTAAACAATATGAAAAGCTACCGCAGATGGAAAAAAAATAATATTTGGTATTCACAGTCTTGAAAATAGTTAATACTTGAGTATGAATTTATATATTTTATGGTAAGTTTGCTTTTGTTTGCTTTTTTTTTTAAAATTTTTAATTTTAGTTTTTGCTATTTTTTGTTAAAGTTGCTAAGCTTTATGTTTTTACAAATCTGAAATCATTAGAGGCATCTTTGTTCAACTCTTGGTATAACCAGTCAGATGGTTAAGCTGTCAAAAGCCTAAAAGACCTAATGTATCCTTCACTTAGTCGCGATTTAATAATGGCAGTTCTTAGAAAACAAAAACAAAGGACACAACAAAAAAAATTTGTGTTCTTACTAAAGAGTAACAGACAATACATTTTACATTTATGTTTGATTGAAAATCATTTACATTAAGAACTGTTTTTTAAATAGGAGTTAAATCCAAACGATAATGCTAAATTTGTTTTTTAATAGTGATTTGGACCAAGATGATTAGTGGATCAGATCGAACCATGAGATGATATGGTTTGAACATGATCCATTACAGAATTCAATGATACTTGAAAGTTAATTTAATATGCTATGTGGCAATAATTTTCGTATTATTTTTTTTCTTGGTGAAATATGGCAGGGGACTGGTGGGCATGCAGAAACCTCCAAGAGTTTACTGTAGTTTGCTCATCCTTCGGTGACAATTTTGACCCGTTTACTTTTAATGGGTCGATTAGGCATACTTTTAATGGGTCGATTAGGCATATATTTGAAAAAAAAAACTTTCTTTTTGGTCTCAAGAAGACAACCATAGTCCTGATAACAACGAGAGTTTGAAGTTTAGGTGGCTAAGCTGCATTAACACTCATCATTAACACTAAATCTGTAAGTTATTTAGTAATTTTTGTTTTAATTAACTTGTGTTGTATATGTTTTTTTTTGCTTTACCTAAAAATAAGCATTTGAGGTTGCAAAATATTGTTTTGGCAAGTGGTTTGTGTCAAAATGGGTAATGTTAGTGCTGGTCCAAACGTGTTGGCTAGCCTTTGGTTGGCCATATTTTCACCTTCATTACCCGTGGTGCAACATACACAGGTCACTACCTTTGGACTTAAATGTTGAAACAAATGATATTTTAATTTGGTTTATTTTTTTAATTTTTTTTGTTGAAGTTAATCTATTATGATATTAATTTCATTAAAGTTATAATAATTAATGGGAATTTTTGGTTAAAACTTGGGATTTTTTCTTGCTTATGTTGAAATGTGGTGTAGAAAAGTTGGAATTTGGCAAAACTTCTAATTTTTACAACTTTCAACCAGTTCCACTTCTGGTCAAAACATTTTTTATTACATGTACAGATGGTTGGAAAGTTTTTAGCTATAAAAAAACTTTTTATATGTATGAAGCTGTCTTCAAGAAGCAGGCAACGCTGGCAATAACAGACTTATGGGATTGGCGCATCATGAATAGGGTATGGTTTTTATTTAACATTTGGATTTAAAGCTACAATAACCATGTGTTCTTATTAACGATAGAAGTGTACGTAGACAATGTTTTTGGGTTTAACTGTTTAATAACTTTTCTGTAGTTATTCAATTTTTTTTTCCTTTAACAACTGTACCACTTATGCTTAGATCCGAGGATGCTATTTTTTTCTATATACACGTGTAGGAAGAGTGCATATTGAAAAATAACAAATAAATATACATTCACGAGTTGGACAAAGCCATTATTTGTGTAATTGCTATTCATGGGTATTTTGGTAATTGCTTACTTGCTGTAGCATATTACAGTTAGGAGATTCATGAGTTATGGATGGATGGGATATAAAGAAAATTCTACAACTGAAGCTAAGGCTGTCAAGCTCTTTGATAAGGTATGATTTTGTGTGTAATAATGAGTTCATTTACATTTGTTAACAAGAAAGATATAAGGCTTACCTTTTTTATAACTTTTTATGTTAGTTTTTCTTTATACTTCAAGTTCTGGAATATGAAAATGGTAAGCCGTCTTATAAATCTTGAATATGAAGTTATGCTTTTGTAGATAATACTCCCTCTGTTTTATAAAGGCGTCAACCCTTGACTGGGCATATACCCTTTCTATAATGTTTGAAAATTTAATTTTCAATATTTCCTCCACTCATGGCAATACGTATTAATTTTTTAGACCATGCTTTCAGCTTACATGATTTTCTTGGGTTACACGATTTTATTCAAGGTTATAGGAAGAAGAAAGCATTCCACACCGTTATTCTGACTGCTATTTGGTGTGTGTGACGTATGCGAAAGGATAAAATGTTTAATCAAGCGGTGTCTTTGGTGAAAGTTGTGAAAGAAATCAAAGCTATGAGTTATTTGTTGGTGAAGAATAGATCGAAACAATAAGTTTAAAGCAGCACTTGTGATTATTTCGTATTTGTTTTTGTCAGTAATGGAACATTTCTTTCATTTTTGTCGTATTTATTTATTTATTTCAATTTAGTGCAGTTTTATAGTCACATTAGTAGTTTAACATTTATTTCATTAAAAAGGTTTATGTAAACATTGTTAAATAATATATTTTGTTGTTGGTCCACCTGTGTAACACACGAGAACTTAATATAGTGGTATGTTGTGATTTTGTTCTGACATGCTTTATCAATGCTTTATGTTACCTTTTCATTCTAAAGTTTTGTTTGGTGCTTTAATAATCTTCTTATAGTTTCGGGTTTAAAACTATAAATTGATTGACACTAATTAGATATATATGAATTTATCAGGCTGCTAATATTGAAACGGAAATAATGGGGGTTCCTGCAAGCGGGTATAGTAGGTACAACATGAGTTTTCATATATTCAAGCGCAAAATATAGTGGTATGTTGTGATTTAGTTCCGACATGCTTCATCAATGCTTTATGTTACTTTTTCATTCTAAAGTTTTGTTTGGTGCTTTAATATTTGGTCCAGAAGGTGAAGCCTAAGTTTGGAAAGGCATAGAACAAAAATGATGATCTACATGGACTTCAATGGCAGTAGATATTATATATTGGTTCAAATGGCCAATGATTCTGAAGACCCTAAAGTGCATGTGAATTTATAAATATTTATTTGCATGAATTACTTGATAAGTTAGTTGGGCAACCCCCTTTATGCATCAATTATTGATAAACAAAGTCAAGATTGAATTTACATAACTATCAGTTCATTATAGTTTAATATTTACATAAACAGCGAAACATTTTTTTTCATTTTAAAATTTATATTTATAATTATTCTTTTTCATCACACCTATTTATAATTAGGGCTGGCAAATCGTGTCTTAGCAGGTTTAACAGGTATCTGATAACGCGAACAACAAAAATTTTAAACATGAATACGACTCGTTTAACTACTTTATATCCAATGTCTATAAGACAGATGTATATTTTATACACCTAGAAGGAGAAATAATGGATCCCAACTTTCAAATTTTGATTATTTTTAAAAACGTAAAAAATCACATGGTGTACTTTTCTGTTATCGTGTCTTAGCAGGTTACCTACAGGTTACCTATTGCCAGCCCTATTTATAATTACATTTGATGAGTTATCGTTTTGAATCATTTAAATGTCAACTTTTTTTCTTTTGTTGCGGCAGTCTATGAACGTTGTGTTGTAATTCGGGTCGTGATCAAACCGTGCGTACATGTTTGGTCTACTTTGTACACATATTGTATATAACACACGTACAGTGGGGTTATGGGTTTCGAGCCACGGTGGTTGTGGTCTATATACACCGATCTGTGGCAAATGAGCTTGGTCATGTAATGGGTCATAAAAAGAAATAAACCCGATGAGCCGAAGCCATAACGTCCAATTCACATTTAATATTCATTTATTTTAATTAAGTGTAATTTTATATTTACTTTAGTACTAATACTGAAACAAATCTTTCATTAAAATATTTATAAAAACACCATTAAATAATATTTTTTTTGAGACCACCCGTGTAACACACGGGGTCTTAAGCTAGTCAATCAATATATGTATAATATAAAACTTAACTGCTCATCAATCAATATACGTCTAATTTAAAACTTAACGGCTCGTTGTGAATGTCGATAGAGAGAGGCACCTATATATCACAGTAGGTAACAAATGTTACATGAATAAAATTTGGGCATCTGCTTTTTATACTCATGTTATTAATGGCTTATGTATTTTATCAGACAAAAAATGCTCGCAAATAAACGTATACACTTATGTAGCGACTATATTTGCGAAAAGAATAATAATTTTGTAATTTTCTCTCTTCTTTTATTTAGTATATGGAATAAAATAAAAAACCTTATGAGGTGAATTAGTCAATCACGTGAGATAGACAAAATTCAAGGAGGGAAAAAACCTAGCAATTGTATTTCATTTTCATCCGACAACTCTTCTTTTATGACCCCATTGTTGTTCTAGGCTTCGAATCTCCATTCCCCGTTTTTCTCTACAAGAAATCCAAGGTTCGGTTTGTTGGTATGTGAAGGAGTATGGTCTTAAATCCTGCACAAGACATGCGCGCATAAGACCATACCCACACTGTATTAGCTCTTAATGATTCAGACATTTTACTGGTTCAACACTTAATGGTTCAGACCTCTTACTGGTTCAGCACTTAACCATTCAGAAGTTGTCAAACAGCCCCTTACAATCTTAACTATTCAAGGTTCGATTTTGCTTGTTGTATTAGGGGGTAGGGGTGGTCATCACTCATCACTCACAACATCCAATCAAGTTCCTCCATATCATCAACCATTATTCCATCACTCATAACCTTTTTTAGTGGAAATGGTCATCACTTGTGATGGAATTACATCACTCACAACCTTTTTTTTTTTTAAATTAAAAATTAACAATAAAACACTAAAATTATAAATTATAAATTTCATTTAAATTAAAACATACTAGTTCAATTACACATACTAGAAATATTTTAGACTACAATTAAAAAAACATACATAAAGAAACTCTACTCCTCGTCCGAATCAGGAAATTCCAAACCTAAAGAACCTACTAGTTCAATTAAATTGTATCTCAACCGAAAGTGCATTTCTTCATCATGCAAGTTTTGTTGGATATTTTCGGGAACGTGAACTTGTGTAGGAGGATCCGGCACCCAATCTGGAGATTTTGCACGTCCGTCTTATTTGATTAGCATATTGTGCAATATGATACATGCATATACTATGCTATGTATTGATTTCTTATTCATCGTACGAATCGGTCGGCTTAGTATGCCCCATCTACCATTTAAAACACCAAAAGCTCTTTCAACATCTTTTCTTGCCGATTATTGCAACTTTTTGAACGCCTTTTTTTAGCCTCGATAGGAAATGAATGAACTTTCACAAAAACATACCACGATGGGTAGATACCATCCACAAGAAGAAAGCCCCGTCCGTAATATCGTCCGTTAACATAGAATGGAACGAAGGGTGCGGTACCATCTGTTACGGTTTGGAACAACGGCGACGTGTGCAAAACATTGATGTCGTTGTTTGAACCTGAAACACCAAAATATGAATGCCAAAACCATATATCATTCGACGTCACTGCTTCAAGTATGATGGTTGGTCTTTTGACGTCGCCCATAACATACGCCCCTCGCAACTCTCTTGGACAATTTCTCCACTCGATATGTGTACAATCGATGCTACCGAGCATCCCTGGAAAATGTCTTCTAGCCTCAAGTGCGGCGTAAATACGTGAGATATCGTGTCTCGTCGGTGGTTTACGTAAAAACTCTTTGCCATACAATTTAATGACCGCGTTACAAAAAAATTGCAGACATTCACGCGAAGTTCTGTCCGATATAGTTAGGTATTCATCAAATTAATCGGGAGGGTTACCTGTCGCTAGTTGGCGAATGGCGGATGTGCATTTTTGTATCGGCGTGAAACTTGGTTTGCCCCTCGCGTCGTAACCTTCTTGAAACCATTCTTCAGTTGCTTCGATGTCTCCAACAATCTTTAAAAATAATTCTTTTGGTAAAGGGAACCGATCTCTAAACGTTTCGTCATTGTAGACCGGATTCTCCACAAAATAATCGTTCATTAACACTTGTTGGCATGTATACGATCACGATCCACCATTTTCTTCTTTGGACAGTTCGAACTTGATTCAAGTTCGTTATACACCTACAAGAAAAATTCAAGCGTCTCATTGTCGGAAGAAGATTGGCTATGGCTATCGCTGTCCATCGGAAACGCCGAATGCGTAGGAAAATCCATTTGTGAAATATGTAGAATGTGTGATATGTGTTTGTGTTTGTGTTTTGGTGTGGGTGAAATAGTATAAAAATTGTGAGGTATATATAGATTGTTTAAAGGTTTTTTTTTTAATTAAACATTAACGTTAAATTTTTTTTTCAAACGGTTGGATTTTTCACGAGTGAAGTTTATCACGAGTTATATGTTTAACACGTGGAACTTGAGGGGTGGCGGTGGTGTGTTCGACTTTATCACGCGTGGTGGGAGTTTATCACTCACCACCCCGCCTGCCCTTAGTGTCTTCGTTCTCCAACTCGTTGTTGTCTATCTTTTTAACCGATTTTATTATATACGGTAAGAAGTTTTTTTCTCAATTTGCATTTGCTATATTATTCTATGAAATACTAATTGAGGTTCAATAGTAAGACTTTTATATGATTTGATTTAGCATAATTCAACATACATAGGCTCGTGTTTGAATCAAAATTACAAGACTCAATTGAATTGGGTCATAAAACCAAAAAGTCATGATGAGTTTACACAATTTCAAAAGGGTTTGCGTGAAACTTGAATTGAATTTGTCATCTTAAGTTCAATTTGAATTTGTCATTGTCACATGACAAAAAATAAATAGACGCCCATTACATAATAATATTTTCTTGTTATTAATATGGTATTAATTAATTTAATGTAACAAGACGAAACACACTTTATAGTAATTAGTAAATTACCTTTAGAGTAAACTTTCGTTTTGCTCCCTGTGGCTTGGTCACTTTAACGGTTTTGCCCCAAATTAAAATTGTGTTATAAGTTTTGATAATAATACAATGTATGGAAGCCCTAGTAAAAACGTAATAACCAAAATACCATTTAAAAAAAATACAATGACTAGAAACTTTAACACAATGCAAAAAACCCAGTAAAAATGAGCTTTTTTTATTATATATCAATATTGTACTCATATTAAATATAATAAAATGTTCGTTATTATGGTGATTTTTTTTAAATAACATATGAAAAAGTTATGTACGTTTTAAATTGACGGGGGGGGGGGGGGGGGGGTTGATATGTGGTGAAGAGAGAAAGTTAGTAAAAGTATTCGTGCCCTTTCACTTTCCTTATTTTCTTTTCCCTGAAACAAATTTCAACCCTCAAAATCTAAGATTGGAATCCTTCTTTTCCTTCTTATTTATTTGGTCTTTTGTATTTGATCCTAATCCTAATGTTTTCATGGTATCTCTAAAATAATATATTTGATATTTTAACTTTATTAACAAGATAACTAACAAGCCTAGAATAACTAGGAACTTATTTAGAGTGTTATACCAAAATGTTTAAACTAATACAAAAACTTATATATTAAGAAAAGACACAAAGCCTTTAACGAAGATGTCAAAGTATCAAATGTGTTGCTAAATGTACCCTCATTTTACTGGCTACACCACCCCCTTGAAGTTTGTAAATAAAAACAATGAACCTTTGTAATTTCTATTTTTTTAAAATTGCATAAGGAAATATCCCTATTTTTATAGGGTTTATCTACTTCCCATAATTTGAATACTAACATATACGTGCTTTTACATTAGAACGACTCCAATAAAAAGTTCCTGATTAAGAGAGACCTTGAATAACAATTCAGTTCAACTTTGATTTTCATCAAAGTTCTAATTGATTGAGCGTTCTTGGTATGTATTCATCTTTCTCATCAATATAATTTTTTTTTTGTTTGAGTCGTTTTAAGAATTAATTGCCCAGATCAATTATTTATCACAAATCGATCGGTAGATGTTGTTTGTAGTTGATTTACAAAGAAACCATTATTTTATAGTATTTGCCGTAGTTTTGCGGCTTATGTATTCTACCAGAAAAAAAGTATTTAACTTCTCAATTGTTGGAAGTTACCTCAGACGTAAAGTAAATTCACACTTTTAGAATAAAAAAATCAACATGTAAGAGATTCTTAAACCTTGTTTCATTTATTTACATATTAATTCATATATTATATTATGTACTATATTGATGCATATGTTAGAAATTGGTTTCAAGTATATGCCTCTGATATTAGTTTGTACGGTTTATCACAGTTTGACATCAAGAGTTATATAAAAAGATGTCCGTATTTTCTACCGATCAGGTATAAGTTTTATTTAAAGGATGAAGTTATGATTATAAGCTTGTATTGCTAATGTTTGTAGTCATATGTCCCAACTCTAATATTAGTTTATGTTTAGGCATTCAAATCTTGCGAAGAGATGATGGAATGGGTTAAAAACACCGCACGTGATGTTGGCTGTGTTATCATGACTAAAAGATCAAGAACAAAGCCAAATGGTTATTGTAGAGTCATACTAAGGTGTGGACGTGGTGGTGTGTATAGGTCCGTTAAAGGTAGATGTAAAACTACTGGCACGAAAAAAATTAACTGTCCATTTGAATTGATCGGAGTATATATAAAAATAATGATTCTTGGAAGTTATATGTGATACGAGATGAACATAATCATCCGCTCGCACAACATATGGAGGGGCATGCATTCGTAGAGCGATTGTCACGTAATGAGTTTCAATTAGTAGCGGAGTTGACAAAGAAGCATGTTGCACCACGGGATATTTTTGGTATTATAAAGGAGCAGAATGGTGATAATGTCTCTACCCTTAAAACCGTATACAATGCACGCAATAAAATTCGAAAGATAAACCACAAAGGAAAAAGTCCAATGCAGGTTGTTATGTCTCATTTACAAGAAAATGGCTATACTTATTATACTTCCATCAATAGTATTTCATGTAGGATCGGTTTGCGACCCGAACGAGTCGTTCAGAAGAGATTTTATCAGTTTCAGAGGCGGAAACTAAGAAACCGATTGCGAAACAGCTTGCGTATCACTTTAACACTGATTATATTGATATACTATCGTTTACAATCAGTCTTCACACCGGCAGCACCTCGGTATGGAATTTCAGAAACCGTTACAAATGAAATGACCAACACCCCTATATATACTAGACAAGATTTCGCTTGAAAACACTTCAAACGAAATCCAATTGTTAATAATTCAAGCGAAATCCAATTCTAAACTTTAGTCTTCAAGCGAAATCCTCATGACATCTTGGAATCAATTTTGTCTTTTAGTGAGATGATGTCATTGATGATGTCATCTTGATGACGTCATCATGACATCATGCTTGAACAACTTCGCATCGAACCCGAGACTCGACATAAGACGAAGACGACAGATGAATGCACCAACATTTCAAATGAGTTGGAATCGTTATTTTTCACTCATAAGACATCGTTAGCCTTATTGCGTGCTTTCCCACATGTGATGCTTATGGATGCCACGTATAAGACAAACAAGTATAATATTCGTTTTCTTGAAATTGTTGGTGTAACTTCTACTAGTAAGTCGTTTTCTATAGCTTTTGCGTTTATGCATAAAGAAACAAAGGATATATACATGTGGGTATTACATTGCTTAAAGTCATTACTAGATAACTGTATGCAACCACGCGTTATAGTTACAGACAGAGAGTTCGCCCTCATGAATGCATTTTAACAGATTTTTCCGGATGCCACACGATTACTTTGTAGATTTCACATTTCTCAAAGCATATTTAGGAATTGCAAGTCACATTTTAAGTCGCAGCGTAAGTGGGAGTCTTTTATTAGTATGTGGAGTTCACTAATTGAGTCTCCGACTCTGAAAGCATTCAAGGAAAATTATAAACAACTTCAATTAATGTTGATTAAATATCCAGGTATTTATTATTATTATTTTTATTATTGTTGTTGTTGTTTTGTTAGCGTTCTAATCATAATCTTACTGGTGTTTTACATTACCTGGAAGAAACTTGGTTGAACAATCACAAAGAACTGTTCGTCTCCTTTTGGACTGATAAATGTTTACATTTTAGAAATCAGACAACCAACAGAGTTGAGAGCCAACATTCAAAGCTAAAAGTATACTTGAATTCTGCTAATTCTACCTTAGATAAGTTTGTTGGTTGCATTGATGAAATTGTGAAATCACAATATACATCAATTAAAGCAAGTTTCGAAAAAAGTATAAATACACTAATGCATGAACATAATTCACCAATCTTGAAACTACTACGTGATTTTGTTTCGCATGAGGCGCTCGATATAATAGTGGAAGAGCTCAAGGTAACCTCTTCTAATTGCGGTTGTCAAGTTCGTAGGAGTTGTGGATTACCATGTGCTTGCGTAGTGTTAGGGGTGGATTTCTAAATGACCAGTGATCCTTATTTGCTGTTGGATTTAGTGATCCTCAATTCTGTCTGAAGTAGTGATCCTCAGAAGTGTTGCAGGATCAGGATCATGGATCACTATAAGGATCCCAGTACTAACGATTGTCTACTTTGAATTCGTGAATGTTTTGCAGGAATATCAACTTGGACTTAGTCTTGGCGACATTCCTGGAGAATATTCTTAGTCTATTCCGCACGTGCTTGGCCAGAAATGGACGTTGTGGAGTCGTGGAGGACTTGCATCATTTGCGGAATGTTAGTTAGGCTTGATATTTTCTATTTATAAAGGGGTAGCGAGCTATATTAGAGACACTTAGCTATTTTTGGCTACACACGCTCTCACTGGCTCTCGACAAAACACTTAGCATTTTTCATACATTTCTACACGTTACACTATAGTGATCCTTGTACTTAGCTCGCTATCATCCGAAGTTGTAATAGATTATTTGTTTAATTTGAGTTGGTGATCGGTAGTTTCCATCACCCGGGGTTTTTTATGCCGGATATCAACTCTTGATCAAGGGCTTTTTCCCCGTATAAATCTTCGTGTCATTTGTTCATTACACTTCATAGTGATCCTTATTATTGTTCATCAATTCAAGCATCATACCTCACAACAGAAAGTTTGGTTGCATTGTCATTGCTTGATTTTTGACCAAAACAGTTTGGCGCCCACCGTGGGGCAATTGGTGCTTCATTCTTAGAAAGATTCGTGTTTTCGTGGTTATTTCGGTTCGCTACAACCAAACAGATGGCTTCCTCAGTGAAGAATACTTCAAGTTTGATGCCCTCATTCAGTTCCTCACAAGGCGTTCCTCCTTTGCCTCCACCACCTTCTGGATCCCAGAAGAATGCTGAGAATGCTGCGAAGAAACCAACTCCTATTTTCCAAAAACCACCTACTTCTTCTGTTTCAACTAATCCTACTACTAATGATCTCTATGCCTTGATTTTGCAGATGAAGAATCATGCACAAGAGCAGGATAAGACCAACGAAAGGATCCTCCGGGAGATCGACGAAATCAAGAAACAGAAGAAATCAGTGGAGGATCACTCCCCTCTGATGCCAAGATCACTGAACTTCGACACTCCGGTTATAACCTCACAATACTCAGCAGTTCCGGACGTGCAATACTTGGGCGAGCTATCGGGAAGGCGTTATGGGACAACAACAATGAGTCAGGCATTTGGCTCTTGCTTCCAGCCTCAGGGATCCTCTTCTCAACCATTAGGATCCTCTTCTCAGCATCAGGGATACTTCACGCCAGGAGGATATGTGGGAATGCATGCAGTACAAGGATCCTCCCAGGTCCAAGGATCCTCCCAGGTCCGAGGATCCTCCCAGGTCCAAGGATCCTCCCAGGTCCTAGGATCCTCCCAGGTCCTAGGATCCTCTCTGGTCCCAGGATTCTCCCTTGTTCAAGGATCCTCCCTGGTCCCAGGATCCTTTCAGATTCAAGGATCATCACAATTCCAAGGATCCAACCCCCTTCAAAATCAAGGATCCTCGAGAAATATGCAACCTCAGAACTCAGACGTCTATCAAGGAGACTTCGTACCAATGCAGACCATTGCCTCCTCTGGTCCTTCAATCATGCCAGAGTCTCGACAAGATGGATTCACATCCGCAATTCCAAACTCGAATCCTGTGGGAGGTAACACTTTTAATAATTTATATAACACTAACCATGGCTTTATGCAGGATACAGGTATCAATCAGGCCATGGCTAGGGAACTGCAGAAGCTTAAGGATATGATATCCAGTGTACCAGGAGTGGTTAAACCCATTCCTGAGATTGCGGATGGTAGCCATAGGATATCTCGTTTTGCACCACCTTTGTGTGATGCTGAGATACCTAAAAGATTCCAGATACCATCAATGAAGCTATATGATGGTTCAACGGATCCAGAAGAGCATGTAGCTCAATACAGGGAGAGGATGGAGATCAATCCAATTCCGGAAAGGTTGAAAGAAGCATGTCTATGCAAGGGATTTGGGTCCACACTTACAGGATCTGCTCTTAAATGGCTGCTAAGTCTTCCCCCTTACTCTATTACTTCATTTGCTAATTTAGTTAACTTGTTCAATAGTCAATTCTCTTGTAGCAAAAAGTTTGAACGATTGACTAGTGATCTATATAGGGTAACACAAGGTCAAAATGAATCACTTAGAGATTATATCACTAAGTTTAGTAAAGAATCCTTAGATATTCCCAATTTGGATATAGCTACGGCTGTGGAAGCCTTTAAAATGGGATTGCTTAGGGATTCATTATTCTATGATGATCTTGTTATGACACCTTGCAGGAATCTTGATGAAGTAAGGACTAGGGCCCTTAGGTTCATCCGCCTAGAGGATGACAAAAGGATCCAGGACAGATTGACAGGATCCTCAAAACAGGATAAGCAAGGATCCTACTTCAGGAACAACAAATCCAAGTCCTATAACAGATCTGATAACCAGAATGTGCACGCAGTGGAACAAGAAGAGGATGATGAGAATTATCCTCCTATTTCTGAATATTGTTTCTCTGTTGATAACAATGAACTAATCCTTGCAATGCAGAATCTAGGTGAGAAAGCTAGGTGGCCAAGGAAAAGTGATAAACCAGCTGCTACAAAGGATAAATCCGAGTGGTGTGCATATCATGAGGATTTTGGGCATCTCACTGAAGAATGTATTGCACTCAGAAAGGAAATTGGTTATTTGTTGAGCAAGGGGCATTTAAAGGAACTCTTGGGACGAAAGAAGTCAAGAACCCAGGATCCTGAAAGGATCCCGGAAAGGGCTCCTGCTCCTCCGGCAAATGCACAAGTCATAAATTTTATATCCGGTGGATCAGGCATCTGTGGTACATCCTTCTCAGCAGCAAAAAGACACGCTAAGGAAACCAAGATGGATAACGGAGACCGACCCGTCAGGACCTCCGTTGTCACCCAGGATAAAGTCATTACTTTTGACGAGGATGATCGTGTTGACATCCAGGATCCTCACCATGACGGTCTCGTAATTACATTGTTTATTTCTAACCACTTTGTTCGTAGGATCCTTATAGATGGAGGAAGCTCTGTGAACATCATTCAGCTGGATGTTCTCAAGAAAATGAATATCCCAGAGTCCGATATTATCCCAAGATCCTCAGTACTTGTGGGATTCAGTGGAGAAACAAAGAATACATTGGGGGACATCAAACTCCCAATCTATATTGAAGGATTGCATTCTTATCAAAAGTTTTGTGTTATTGATTGCTTATCGTGTTGTAACGTTATCCTTGGCAGGCCATGGATACATGATATGAAGGCAGTTCCATCCACCTATCATCAGTGTGTAAAGCTTCCAAGTCCATGGGGAGTGGTGAAAATTGAGAGTGATCAACAGGAGGCTAAGAATTGCTATACCTCATCAATGAAACCAGCCTCAAGACCAAGGGAGCAATAGCAATTAAAGTATCCTTCAAGAGACGTCTTGGAGGCAAGAGAACAGGATTTGAAAGAAATCCTCATGGATCCTGATGATCCTGAATCCAAGATCTTCATAGGGTCAGGGATCCTTAGCGATAGTGAACAAGAGCTAGTATCCTTTCTCAAAAGAAGGAAGACCATCTTTGCCTGGAAACATGAAGACATGACAGGTATATCTAAGGATATAATTACTCACAAACTTGGCATTGACAGGTCATTCAAGCCAATTCATCAAAAGAGGAGGAAGTTTGCACCTGAAAGAAATGCTATTATCCAGGAAGAGGTAGATAAGCTACTTCGAGCAGGTATGATTGGGGAGGCTAAGTATCCAAGATGGTTAGCCAATGTGGTTGTTGTTCAAAAGAAAAATGGAAAGTGGAGGGTATGTGTCGATTTTACAGATTTAAACAAGGCATGTCCCAAGGATCCTTTCCCATTACCCCACATTGACTCCATGGTGGATGCTACCGCGGGTCATGAGTTGTTAACTTTTATGGATGCTTCATCTGGATTTCAACAAATTCAGATGGAACCATCCGATCAAGAGGATACAGCCTTTATGACCCCAACTAGTATATACTGTTATATTGCTATGCCATTTGGATTAAGGAATGCAGGTGCTACTTACCAAAGGCTTGTCAATATGATGTTCAAGGAACAAATTGGATACACTATGGAAGTCTATATTGATGACATGGTGGTTAAGTCCAAAAGAGCCGAGGATCACCTTAAAGACTTGGAGGAAGCATTCAATATCCTTGATAAATTTAATATGAAATTAAATCCTTCTAAGTGTCATTTTGGTGTAAAGGCAGGTAAATTCTTAGGATATATGGTAACAAAGAGGGGCATTGAAGCAAGTCCAGAGCAAATTAAGGCTATCGTGAATATCAAATCTCCTGCCAATGCTAAGGATGTGCAAAGGTTGACTGGCAGGATCGCAGCCTTGAACAGATTCATATCCAAATCCTCAGAAAAGTGCAAGGAGTTCTATGACATCCTGAGGAAAAACAAGAAATTTGAATGGACTGAGAAGCATGAAAGTGCCCTTAAAGCTCTTAAAGATTACCTATCCTCAGCCCCAGCCTTAATGAAACCAGAAAAGGGAGATGTGTTATCCTTATATTTGGCGGTATCCTCAAAAGCAGTAAGTGCGGTCCTTGTTAAGGATCACCAAGGTACACAACATCCTGTTTATTATGTAAGTAAGAGTTTACTTGATGCTGAATCCAGGTATTCACATTTAGAAAAACTTATCCTTGCATTAATTATGGCATCTACTAAATTAAGACATTATTTTGAGACTCATGCCATTATTGTTAAAACTAATTTCCCAATTAAGTATGTTCTCAGGAAACCTGAAATGTCAGGAAGGATGGCTAAGTGGGCAGTGAAGTTGAGTGCATATGATATAAGATATGAGCCTAGGACAGCCATTAAATCCCAAGCATTAGCTGACTTTGTGGCAGATTTCAGTAGTGATTTGCAAAAGGAAGCTGAACTAGAAGTCCAACAGCTTGAAGAAACCAAGGATCCTTGGATACTGTTTACTAATGGATCCTCCAATGTGAATGGAACAGGGCTTGGAATACTACTAAAATCGCCACAGGGGGACATAATACCCCACTCCATAGCTTGTGAATTTCAAACTACCAACAATGAGGCTGAATATGAAGCCTTGATAGCTGGTTTGCAAATTGCAAAGCATATGAGTATCAGGTATCTTGAGGTACATGTAGATTCTTTATTGATCACTAATCACTTTAATGGATCCTATGCTGTTAAAGGTGAAAAGCTAATCAAATATTTGGAGATAGTCAAAGAATTGGCACTTTCTTTTGTATTCTTTAGTTTGACACAGGTACCAAGGGAAGAGAATGCAGAAGCTGATGCATTAGCCAATCTAGGATCATCTTTGAAGATTCCTGAGGATATTGAGATCCCTATTATCCATATCCTGACCCCTGCTATCAAGGATCATGTGCTATGGAGATAGGAGAAGATTCTGCAATCATCCCTAGTGATGATACCCAATCTCATTCAGGATCATGGATACTCCCAATCATGAGATACATACAACATGGAGAAATTCCTACAGGAGAAAACCCAAGGGCTTTTAAAATTAAGGTATCTAAATTTACAATATTAAATAATATGTTGTATAAACGATCTCTTGCAGGACCATATTTGAGATGCATTAAGGATCCTGAAATTCAAGAAGTCCTAAAGGATTTCCATGAAGGAGATTGTGGAAACCACACTGGGGGCAGGGCATTATTCTCAAGGATCCTGAGAACAGGATACTATTGGCCCACTATGAAGAAGGACGTTGTGGAATATGCCAAGAAGTGTGATCCTTGTCAGAGGCATAGTAATATCCTTCACCAACCAGCAGAGCTCTTGCATCCTATATCTTCTTCTTGGCCATTCATGAGACGGGGAATGGATATAGTTGGAAAGCTTCCTAAGGCACCAGGTGGAAAAGTATTCATGCTTGCTATGACTGATTACTTCTCTAAGTGGATAGAGGCTGAAGCCTTTGCTCAAGTCAGAGAAAAGGAAGTTATATCCTTTATTAAAAGGAATATTATTACTAGATTTGGCATCCCTTCTGAAATTATTTGTGATAATGGATCCCAATTTATTGGGAATAGAACCACTAACTTTTGTGACAGTTGGGGAATTAAGATGATAACATCAACACCAGTCCATCCACAAGCTAATGGTCAGGCAGAATCATCCAACAAGATCATCATCAACAATTTGAAGAAGAAGCTTGGATCCAAGAAAGGAAAATGGGCAGAAGAACTACCTTATGTGCTGTGGGCTGATAGACAACTCCCAAGAATGCTACAGGCCAAACTCCATTTTCTTTGGTATTTGGGGCAGAGTCAGTGATCCCTACAGAGATGGTGGTTCCAACTGCAAGAACAAGCATTCGTGATCCTGAAGAAAATGCTGAAAACTTGATTCAAGACTTGGATACTATAGAAGAAATCAGGGATTTAGCAAGGATAAGGATGGCCAGTTATCAACAAAGGATGGCTGGAGCTTACAACAAAAATGTCAGGCTCAGGAAATTCCAAGTTGGGGATATGGTATTAAGGAAAGCATTTCAAAACACCACCAATCCTGCTGATGGAAAGTGTTAGGGGTGGATTTCCAAATGACCCGTGATCCTCAAATATTATCCTGTTTGGTGATCCTTACTTCTGTGTCAGTTAGTGATCCTCAGAAGTGCTTCGGGATCATGGATCATCCTAAGGATCCTTATACTAATGATTGTTCACTTTGAATTCGTAACTGTTTTGCAGGAATATCAATTGGGACTTGGTCTTGGCGATATTTCTGGAGAATATACTAAGTCTATTCCGCACGTGCTTGGTCAGAAATGGACGTTGTGGAGTCGTGGAGGACTTGCACCATTTGCGGATAGTTTGTTATTTAGATTTTTTGCTAGATTTAAATGGGGTAGCGAGCTAATAAGAGAACACCTTTTGCTATTTTTGGCTACACACACTCTTGCAACCGCTCACAACAGCTCTCGTTCATTCACATAGCAATTTCGTACACTTTTTACACAGAACACTATAGTGATCCTTGTAGTTAGCTCGCTATCATCCGAAGTTGTAACACATTATTTGTTTAATTTGAGTTGGTGATCGGTAGTTTCCATCACCCGGGGTTTTTTATGCCGGAGATCAACTCTTGATCATGGGCTTTTTCCCCTATATAAACCTTGTGTCACTTGCTATTTATTTTTCATAGTGATCCTTATTGCAATAAACCAATTCAAGCATCATACCCCGTAACAGAGAGTTTGGTTGCATTATCCTCATCAGATTTTTTGACCAAAACAGTTTGGCGCCCACCGTGGGGCAATTGGTGCTTCATTTCTAAGAAATTCTCATCTTTGTGATCATTCCGGTTCATTGCATACGAGCAGATGGCTTCATCATCAAAGAATACCTCCAGTGCGATGTCTGCAGTCAATTCATCCCAGGGCATTCCACCTTTGCCTCCACCACCATCTGGACCTCAGAAAAATGCCGAGAAGAAACCAACTCCCATTTTCTCAAAACCTCCAACTTCTTCTGCTTCTTATACTCCTACTACTAGTTGTTTTGGTCAAAAATTCTGTTTATGATATGCAACCAAACTCTTTGTTTCGGGGAATGATGCTTAAAACATGTAACAGCGATGAGGATCACTTCAAGGTAAATTGCACTAACAACACAAGGATTTGTACGGGGAAAAAACCCTTGATCAAGAGTTGATCTCCGGCACAAAAAACCCCGGGTGATGGAAACTACTGATCACCAAGCTCAAATAAATGATTAAATGTTTACAACTTCGGATAGTAACGAGCTAGGTACAAGGATCACTATCGTGAAATGTGTACAAGTGAGTGAAAATGAATGTGTGTTCGTCGAGAGCTTCAAGTGTGCGAGTATATGAGTGTGTGTAGCTGCAAAAATGGCTAAGTGTTTCTCTACTAGCTCGTTACCCCTTTTAAAATAGAAATCTAACTACCAAACTAACTATCCGACTTTCGTGCCATGCCTCCACGTTCTCCACAACGTCTATTTTTGGTCAAGCACGTGCAGAATAGTTTGGGAATATTCTCCAGGAATGTCGCCAAGACTTGGTCAAGCTTGTTATACCTGCGAGATGCTACAAAACATGAGTAAACAATCGTCAGTACGAGGATCCTTAAAGTGATCCATGATCCTGATCCTAAAGCCCTTCTGAGGATCACCTCCTGTCACAGAAGTAAGGATCACTAATTAGGATAACGGATAAGGATCACTAATTGTTAGAAAATCCTCCCCTAACAATTGCCCCCAAAATATAAGAAGTAATTTGTAAAATTAACGAGTTATATTTTCTTGATCTTATCCGCAACTAACTAACGGATATATAGCCGTTAAAATAGAACTAGCCGTTGCGATGATGACGTCACGGAAGTGACAATCCTGCAGAATCATAATTATAAATAGAGATATAGATAGGATCATTATGCATTCAAATTCGAAAGAAACTCCCTTTAAATTCTCAGTCGACGATCAACCAGGTATTTCTTTCTCCTCTTTCTTCCTCTCTTACTCTGTTTTTCTTTCTTTATCTCCGTCACTTCGAAAATGTTGCTCCGAAGTTCTCCGGCCAAGGATCACAAAAAGGATAGCCCTTTGAAGAGTCAAAAGATCATCAAAGACTCAGTGAATGAGAGGTGTTGCTTTAACGATGCACACGTAGATAACATTCGTCACCGTTTTCCGGCGAATGCCTTTTTCAAACCTTTCGATCCAACTGCCCTGAGCGACTATGTTTCAGAAACATGGGTTGCCTTTCCAGTTACTCCATTTGCCATAGGATACACCTATCCTTTCCCAGAATTTACACAATCCTTCTTTTCCCTTACCGGCATCTCTTACATCCAAGCCATGCCGATGATTTGGAGGGTCTTGTATACCCTGGAGAGGATCATCGAGCAGGAGGGCATTGATTTGGGCATGTCAGAACTGACACAATTGTATGATGTTACCACCTTTGGATCCCACCGTTATTTGTTCAAACGAAAACCCAGTGCAGAACACCCCCTTCTTAAAGTCACCAAAAATGACAAAGATTGGAAACGTCGCTTCTTCTTTGTAAGAAGGGATACCATTTCGGATGGAGAGCATTTACCAAGAACATGGTCCACCCACGGTAGGCCGGAGGATCCTGAGAAGGATCAGCAGGTAGTCTTGTTTTCACAATAGGATCACTGACCCCTTTTTTGTCTTGTGTTATGCAGCTATTTCTGTCTCACACATCATCACATCACCTGAAACCAAGGATAGACTCGCTGCTTTTTGGAAGCTTGATCCTGAAACAAGGACATTCAAGATAGACACCCAAGACTCACAAGAAGTATCCTCAGGTTCCATTACCATGTCAAGTAAGTATCCTGCCTTTTGCATAGTTTAAATATTAAAATAAATAAATTGAAATAGGATAAGGATACTCATCTTGCTTTAACTGCGTAGGCGCTGGAAAATCTGCCAAGCCTGTATCCCAATTCAACACGGGTGACCTTGATGTCGTACGATCCAGGAAGAAGAGGTCCACTACCAGTCCTAGCATCTCCATTCCAAAGGCACCCACTAAAGGAAAAGGTGTCAAGAAGAGGAAAACTTCTGATGCTGAGGATCTTCAAGGCCTACCACTGATCCGCCACCAGTTCCTTGAATACTTCAATGAGGTAAGGATCCTTAATTCTGCCTAGGTATCCTACTCGTATGAGGATCACTTGATCTTGAACCGCTTTATCCTCTTCTTTGCAGAAATTTGCCGAGATCAAGGATTACGTGGGGAATGTTGAGGAGCAGGACAAGAAAATTGCTGATCTCCAACAGGTTGCCGTGCTCAAAGACCTTGCACTTGCTGATCTTCGGAAGGAACTCCAAGATGAGAAGACCAAGACGGCCAAACTTCTGATTGACCTTGACTATGAGAAGCATGATCTCATAGAAAATGCTAAGGTTTCTGCCGCCATCACGATGTATCAGACAAAATTGAAGATGGCCCAGGAAGCTCAAGATCCTAGTTTTGACAAAAGCAGCGGGGATGTTGAGGGCTGGAAGGCAAGGCTGGCTGATCTTGAGGATGATGAGGAGGAGGCAACTGAGGTCTTGGCAATTGAGGCAAGTGGCAGTGGAAAGGATCTGATGAAGGATACTGCAGCTGGAGGGGAAGAGGATGCAACAAAGGCATAGGTTGCATGAATGGGCGATGAAGGACATTTCTAGACGTAGCTGGAGCCCATTTTTTAAGTTTGATAGTTTGTTTTGGTTGTGGTGTTTTTTGCTAAACAATGATGGGTTGTACTTGAACAATAGGTTTTAGGACTAAGGATCATGTATGATCCTTTGGACAATAGGCAGGATTGCATATGGTGGAGGGATCCTCTGTTTGGGGGATGAAGCCATTGTGATCCTGCCGCCTTTATATTCCTGCACTACTTTCGAACTTGTTATCATGGACACCCTTTACCTACCCCAGCGGACGGGCCACGTTTTGCTGGTAGATGCTCGGGTAGGTAATTTTGACAACCTTTAAAGGGTTAGTCTTTTGTTAATAAATAAAATCTTAACCTTTTGTCGCCTATCTTGTGTTGTTATCCTTGTGTTTCTTTGATTTTCCTTTATTTCGATGCATATTTATTAAACAAATAATTTTGAATAAGTCAAATTGAAAATACTTAGGATATGATCCATGATCAAATATCCTTTAGTTAAAGAATCTCAGAAAGCAATATGTTTCAAGGATCACAAGTCTAGTTGTCAAACTTTAAGGGTTATTCAAATAAATAGTGAATATAATTAAATATAGTTAAGGATCATACCTGAGGATCCAAGTTAGGATCCTAACCATTATAAGGATAACTACAAGATAAACCTTAGAATAAAGTAAGGATCGAGGATCCCTAGTTGCCTATCTTCAAGAACCTGAAATAGAGCATAACTTGGGACTAAGCCAATATAAGATAAGAGTTAGTAACTGGGGACAAGCCCAAGGATAACTGGGGACAAGCCCAAGGATAACCGGGGACAAGCCCAAGGATCGTATGTAAACTGGAGTATGGCCCTAACTGGCGACTATCCAAACTTAGTGGCATGAAAATGCCAAAACCTTAGCTAACGTGAAAACGTTAGAAACCTTAGCTAACGTGAAAACGTTAGAAACCTTAGGAACGGATGTATGGTACGTCTACCATTATACGTAGGATCCTAAGCATAGCCAGAACAATGGAATTATCAGCCCCTAAAACGAGTACTGGTCCCAAAGCCTTGAACTACACCAGGATCATCGTGCGCTACAGGCGGAACTGGGGTCAAGCCCAAATAACTGAGGTTAAACCCAAAGAACGGATTGCTTCAGTGGATAACCAATGTTATGCTAAGGATACCTGAACTTTCAAAACTTAAACTCACGTGAGAGACGGATAAAGGATACATGATCCTTATCCTTATATGAGGAAATAAAGAAATGAAATAGTTTAAGTTTAGGATATTACCTAAGTAAGGATCACCAATACTTTGAGGATCCTTTAAGGATATCCCTTTCGCTAGGATCACCTCTGCCATGAGGATCCTGCTCACATGAAATATTTCTTCAAGTGGACAGCATTCCAAGCTCTTGGTAGCAAATCACCTTCCATGGTTAGCAATCTATATGCCCCCTTTCCTGCTTCAGCTTCAATCAAATAAGGGCCTTCCCATTTTGGAGCTAACTTTCCATCAGCAGGATTGGTGGTATTCTGAAATGTTTTCCTTAATACCATGTCTCCAACTTGAAACCTCCTGATCCTGACATTTTTGTTGTAAGCACCAGCCATTCTTTGCTGATAACTGGCCATCCTTATCCTAGCCATATCCCTGATTTCTTCAATAGTATCCAGGTCTTGAGCCAAGTTTTCATTATTTTCCTCAGGATCACGAGTACTTGTTCTAGCAGTTGGAACCACCATTTCTGTTGGGATCACCGATTCTGCCCCAAACACCAAAGAGAATGGTGTTTGACCAGTAGCATTCTTAGGGGTTGTCTTGTCAGCCCAAAGCACATAAGGTAGTTCTTCTGCCCATTTCCCTTTCTTGGATCCAAGCTTCTTCTTCAAATTGTTGATGATGATCTTGTTAGATGACTCTGCTTGGCCATTAGCTTGTGGGTGGACTGGTGTTGATGCTATCATCTTAATCCCCCAGCTGTCACAAAAGTTAGTGGTTCTGCCCCCAATAAATTGGGAACCATTATCACATATAATCTCAGAAGGAATTCCAAATCTAGTTATAATATTTCTTTTAATGAAGGATATAACTTCCTTTTCTCTAACTTGGGCAAAAGCTTCAGTCTCTATCCACTTGGAGAAGTAATCAGTCATAGCTAGCATGAATACTTTTCCACCAGGTGCCTTAGGGAGCTTGCCAGCTATATCCATACCCCATCTCACAAATGGCCAAGAGGAGGATATAGGATGCAATAATTCAGCTGGTTGATGAAGGATATTGCTGTGTCTCTGGCAAGGATCACATCTTCTGGCATACTCCACAGTATCTTTCTTCATGGTTGGCCAGTAGTATCCTGTCCTCAGGATCCTTGAGAATAATGCCCTGCCCCCAGTGTGGTTTCCACAATCTCCTTCATGGAAGTCTTTTAAAACTTCTTGAACTTCAGGATCCTCAATGCATCTCAAGTATGGTCCTGCAAGAGATCGTCTATACAACATATTATTCATAATTGTGAATTGAGATACCTTAGATTTGAAAGCCCTAGGGTTTTCTCCTGTAGGAATCTCTCCATGTTGTAAGTATCTCATAATTGGTGAGATCCATGATCCTGATCCTGAATGGGATTGAGTATCCTCACAAGGGATAATTGCAGAATCATTTCCTATCTCCATAGCCTCGTGATCCTCGATAGCCGGGGTCAGGATATGGATAATAGGAATCTTGATATCCTCCGGGATCTTCAAGGATGATCCTAAGTTAGCCAATGCATCAGCTTCTGTATTTTCTTCCCTTGGTACCTGTGACAAACTAAAGGAAACAAAAGAGAGTGCCAAACTTTTGACTATCTCCAAATACTTGGTTAGCTTTTCACCTTTAACAGCATATGATCCATTAAAATGGTTTGTAATCAACAAAGAATCTACGTGTACCTCAAGATACCTGATCCCCATATGCTTTGCAATTTGCAAACCAGCAATTAAGGCTTCATATTCAGCCTCATTGTTAGTGGTTTGGAACTCACAAGCTATAGAATGGGGTATTATGTCCCCCTGTGGCGATTTTAGTAGTATTCCAAGCCCTGTGCCTTTGACATTTGAGGATCCATCAGTATAAAGTATCCAAGGATCCTTGGTCTCTTCTAGCTGCTGGACTTCTAGCTCAGCTTCTTCTTGTAAATCACTACTGAAATCAGCCACAAAGTCAGCTAATGCTTGGGATTTGATGGCTGTCCTAGGCTCATATCTTATATCATATGCACTCAGCTTCACTGCCCACTTAGCCATCCTTCCTGACATCTCTGGTTTCCTGAGGACATTCTTAATTGGAAAATTAGTTTTAACAATGATAACATGAGTTTCAAAATAATGTCTTAACTTGGTAGATGCCATAATTAATGCAAGAATAAGCTTTTCAAGGTGTGAGTACTTGGATTCGGCATCAAGTAAACTTTTACTTACATAATAGACAGGATGTTGTGTACCTTGATGATCCTTAACAAGGACCGCACTTACTGCTTTTGAGGATACTGCAAGATACAAGGATAACACATCACCTTTTTCTGGTTTCATCAAAGCCGGGGCCGAGGATAGGTAATCTTTGAGGGCTTTTAAAGCATTTTCATGTTTCTCCGTCCACTCAAATTTCTTGTTCTTCCTTAGGATATCATAGACTTCTCGGAGGACTTGGATATAAATCTGTTCAAGGCTGCTATCCTTCCTGTTAGCCTTTGAACATCCTTAGCATTGGCCGGAGATTTGATGTTCACTATTGCTTTGATTTGTTACGGGCTAGCTTCAATGCCTCTCTTTGTCACCATATATCCTAAGAATTTACCTGCTTTAACACCAAAGTGACATTTTGAAGGATTAAGTTTCATATTATATTTGTCAAGGATATCGAATGCTTCCTCCAAGTCTCTTAGGTGATCCTCAGCTTTTAAGGATTTCACCACCATATCATCTATGTAAACCTCCATAGTTTGTCCAATCTGATCCTTGAACATCATATTCACCAGCCTTTGATATGTTGCACCTACATTTCTTAATCCGAACGGCATAGCAATATAGCAGTATATACCAGTTGGAGTCATGAAGGCTGTATCCTCTTGGTCGGATGGTTCCATTTGGATTTGTTGGAATCCAGATGAAGCATCCATAAAAGTTAACAGTTCATGACCCGCAGTTGCATCCACCATGGAGTCAATGTGGGGTAAAGGGAAAGGATCCTTGGGACATGCCTTATTTAAATCGGTAAAATCGACACATACCCTCCACTTTCCGTTTTTCTTTTGAACAACAACCACATTGGCCAACCATCTTGGATACTTGACCTCTCTAATCATACCTGCCCGGAGCAATTTCTCTACCTCTTCTTGGATAATGGCATTCCTTTCCGGTGTAAACTTTCTTCTCCTTTGATGGATTGGTTTGAAGGATCTGTCAATGCCGAGTTTATGAGTGATAACATCTTTGGATATACCAGTCATGTCTTCGTGTTTCCATGCAAAGGTAGTCTTTCTCCTTTTGAGGAAGGATACTAGGTCTTCTTTCATTTCGCCAAGGATTCCTGATCCGATATAGATTTTGGATTCAGGACCATCGGGATCCACGAGGATTTCTACCACATCCTGCTCTCTGGCCTCCAAGACATTCCTTGGAGGATATCTTGATTGCTATTGCTCCCTTGACTTCGAGGCTGGTTTCATCGATGAAGTGTAGCAATTTTTAGCCTCCTGCTGATCACTATCAATCTTTACTATTCCCCAAGGACTAGGGAACTTCACACATTGATGATAAGTTGATGGGACTGCTTTCATATCGTGTATCCAGGGCCTGCCAAGGATAACATTACAACAGGATAAACAGTCAATAACACAAATTTTTTGATAAGAGTGTAAGCCTTCAATATATATTGGGAGTTTAATGTCCCCCAGGGTGTTCTTAGTTTCGCCACTAAATCCCACGAGCACGGAGGATCTTGGTATGATCTCTGATTCAGGGATACCCATCTTCTTTAGAACATCAAGCTGGATAATGTTCACTGAACTTCCTTCGTCTATAAGGATCCTGCGGACAAAATGGTTAGATATGAAAAGAGTAATAACTAAACCATCGTGATGAGGATCCTGGATATCAACACGATCCTCTTCATCAAAGGTTATGACTTTTCCTTCGGAGACACTTGATGTTCGAACTGGTCTTTCTCCATTATCCATTTTAGTTTCCTTTGCATGCCTTTTAGCTGCTGAGAAGGATGTGCCACAAATGTCGGATCCTCCAGAAATAAAGTTTATCACTTGTGCATCTGCTGGAGGAGCTAGAGCCTTCTCAGGGATCCTTTCAGGATCCTGAGTCCTGGACTTTTTTCTTCCCAACAACTCTTTTAGATGCCCCTTGCTCAACAGGTATCCAATTTCCTTTCTTAATGCAAGGCATTCTTCTGTGAGGTGCCCAAAATCTTCATGATATGCACACCACTTTGATTTATCCTTAGTTGCAGCCGGCCTATCATTCTTTCTCGGCCATCTAGCTTTATCACCTAGGTTCTGCATAGCAAGGATTAGTTCATTGTTATCAACACTAAAGCAATATTCAGAAATTGGAGGTTAATCCTCATCATCCTCTTCTTGATCAACAGAGTGCACGTTCTGATTATCAGATCTGTTGTAGGATCTGAATTTGTTGTTCCTGAATGAGGATCCTTGCTTATCCTGCTTTGAGGATCCTGCTAACCTCTCCTGGATCCTCTTGTCATCCTCTAGCCGAATGAACCTAAGTGCTCGGGTTCTTACCTCATCTAAGTTCTTGCATGGTGTCATAACAAGATCATCATAGAAAGACGAATCCCTAAGCAATCCCATTTTGAAGGCCTCAACAGCCGTAGCTATATCTAAGTTGGGAATGTCTAAGGATTCTTTACTGAATTTGGTAATGTAATCCCTTAATGATTCATTATGACCCTGGGTTATCCTATATAAATCACTAGTTAATCGTTCAAATTTTCTACTACAAGAAAACTGATTATTAAACAAGTTAACTAGGTTAGCAAATGAGGTAATAGAATAGGGAGGAAGACTTAGCAGCCATTTGAGAGCTGATCCAGTAAGAGTGGATCCGAATCCCTTGCACAGGCATGCTTCTTTTAACCTTTCTGGAATTGGATTGATTTCCATCCTCTCCCTGTATTGTGCTATGTGTTCTTCAGGATCCGTTGAACCATCATACAACTTCATTGTTGGCACATGGAATCTCTTGGGTATCTCAGCATCACAGATTGGTGGTGCAAAACGAGATATCTTGTGGCTCCCATCTGCAATCTCTGGGATAGGTTTAACTACTCCCGGAACACTTGATATCATATCCTTTAGCTTTTGCAATTCTCTAGCCATGGCATGATTGATACCTGGATCCTGCATAAGACCATGGTTAGTAGTATGAGAATTATTAAAAGTGTTACCTCCCATTGGATTCAAATTAGGAAGAATGGATGTTAATCCATATTGTTGAGGCTCTGGAATGATCGAGGGACCAGTAGAGGCATTGGTCTGCATCGGAATAAAATCTCCCTGATGGACATCTGAACTTCCTGTTTGCAAATTCCTCAAGGATCCTGGCATCTGGAAGGATCCCTGAAACTGGGACGATCCTGGAACAAAGGAGGATCCTTGAACCTGGGATGATCCTGGAACGAAGGAGGATCCTTGAACCTGGGATGATCCTGGAACGAAGGAGGATCCTTGAACCTGGGACGATCCTGGAACGAAGGAGGATCCTTGAACCTGGGACGATCCTGGAACGAAGGAGGATCCTTGAAACTGCTGCATTCCTGAATATCCTCCTGAACTTGTGAGGGATCCCATATGCTGAGGATAGGATCCCGCTGGCTGGAAATATGAACCTGATGCCTGGGTCATTGTTGTTGTTCCATAGTGCACTCCTTTCGGTCCACCCACATATTGAATGTCTGGAACCACTGATGGCTGAGAAGTAATCACCGGAGTATCAAAATTCAAAGATCTGGGCATCAGTGGGGAACGATCCTCTGCCGTTTTCTTCTGTTTCTTAATTTCGTCAATCTCCCGGAGGATCCTTTCGTTGGTCTTATCCTGCTCTTGTGCATGATTCCTCATCTGCAAAATCAAGGCATAGAGATCATTAGTAGTAGGATTAGTTGAAACAGAAGAAGTAGGTGGTTTTGAGAAAATGGGAGTTGGTTTCTTTGCGGCATTCTCAGTGTTCTTCTGGGGTCCAGAAGGTGGTGGAGGCAAAGGAGGAACGCCTTGAGAAGAAGTGAATGAGGGCATCAAATTTGAAGCATTCTTCGCCGAGGAAGCCATTTGCTTGGTTGTAGTGAACCGAAATGAGCACAGAAATGCGAATTTTTCTAAGGACGAAGCACCAATTGCCCCACGGTGGGCGCCAAACTGTTTTGGTCAAAAATTCTGTTTATGATATGCAACCAAACTCTTTGTTTCGGGGAATGATGCTTAAAACATGTAACAGCGATGAGGATCACTTCAAGGTAAATTGCACTAACAACACAAGGATTTGTACGGGGAAAAAGCCCTTGATCAAGAGTTGATCTCCGGCACAAAAAACCCCGGGTGATGGAAACTACCGATCACCAAGCTCAAATAAATGATTAAATGTTTACAACTTCGGATAGTAACGAGCTAGGTACAAGGATCACTATCGTGAAATGTATACAAGTGAGTGAAAATGAATGTGTGTTCGTCGAGAGCTTCAAGTGTGCGAGTATATGAGTGTGTGTAGCTGCAAAAATGGCTAAGTGTTTCTCTACTAGCTCGTTACCCCTTTTAAAATAGAAATCTAACTACCAAACTAACTATCCGACTTTCGTGCCATGCCTCCACGTTCTCCACAACGTCTATTTTTGGTCAAGCACGTGCAGAATAGTTTGGGAATATTCTCCAGGAATGTCGCCAAGACTTGGTCAAGCTTGTTATACCTGCGAGATGCTACAAAACATGAGTAAACAATCGTCAGTACGAGGATCCTTAAAGTGATCCATGATCCTGATCCTAAAGCCCTTCTGAGGATCACCTCCTGTCACAGAAGTAAGGATCACTAATTAGGATAACGGATAAGGATCACTAATTGTTAGAAAATCCTCCCCTAACACTAGTGACTTGTTTACTCTGATTTTGCAGATGAAGGAGCATATCCAGCAGCAGGACAAGACCAATGAAAGGATCCTTAGAGAAATTGGAGACATCAAGAAACAAAAGAGATCGGCAGAGGATCATTCCCCACTAATGCCCAGATCTTTGAATTTTGATACTCCGGTTATAACTTCTCAGCCTTCAGTGGTTCCAGACGTTCAATATGTTGGAGGAGCAAAAGGAGTGCATTACGGGTCATCAGCAATGACTCAGGCTTCAGGGTTACACTTTCAACCATCAGGATCCCATCCTCAGCATATAGGATCCTTTGCAAGCTCAGGAGGATACTCGGGAGCGTAGCAGATTCAAGGGTACTGGCCATTTCAAGGATCCTCCCAGGTTCAAGGATCCTCCCAGGTTCAAGGATCCTCCCAGGTTCAACGATCCTCCTATGTTCAAGGATCCTCCCAGGTTCAAGGATCCTCCTATGTTCAAGGATCCTCCCAAGTTCAAGGATCCTCCTATGTTCCAGGATCCTCCCAGGTCCAAGGATACTCACAGTTTCAAGGATCCTTCCAGATTCCAGGATCCTTAAGGAGTTTGCAATCAGGAAGTTCCGACATCCATCAAGGAGATTTCATTCCAATGCAAACCATTGCTTCTACTGGTCCATCGGCCATTCCAGAGCCCCAACAATATGGATTAACATCCACTCTTCCTAATTTGAATCCAATGGGAGGTAACACTTTTAATAATTCTTATACTACTAACCATGGCCTTACGCAGGATACAGGTATCAATCATGCCATGGCCAGAGAATTGCAAAAGTTAAAGGACATAATATCAAGTGTCCCAGGAGTGGTCAAGCCTATCCTAGAGATTGCAGATGGGAGCCACAAGATATCTCGTTTTGCACCACCAATCTGTGATGCTGAGATACCCAAGAGGTTCCATGTGCCTACCATGAAGTTGTATGATGGTTCAACGGATCCCGAGGAACACATAGCTCAATACAAGGAAAGGATGGAGATCAATCCCATCCCAGAAAGGTTAAAGGAAGCGTGTCTGTGCAAGGGATTTGGATCCACTCTTACTGGATCGGCTATTAAATGGCTACTAAGTCTTCCTCCTTACTCTATTACCTAATTTGCTAATCTAGTTAACCTATTTAATAACCAATTTTCTTGTAGTAGGAAATTTGAGCGTTTAACTAGTGATCTGTATAGGATAACCCAGGGTCATAATGAATCATTAAGGGATTATATCACTAAATTTAGTAAAGAATCCTTAGATATTCCTAACCTGGACATAGCTACGGCTGTTGAAGCCTTTAAAATGGGACTGCTTAGGGATTCGTTATTCTATGATGATCTTGTTATGACACTATGCAGGAACCTAGATGAGGTAAGGACCCGGGCCCTTAGGTTCATCCGGCTAGAGGATGACAAAAGGATCCAGGAGAGGTTAGCAAGATCCTCAAAGCAAGAAAAGCAAGGATCCTCATTCAAGAACAACAAGTTCAGATCCTATAATAAATCTGATAACCAGAATGTGCATGCTGTTGAACAAGAAGAAGATGATGAGGATTATCCTCCAATCTCTGAATATTGTTTTTCTGTTGATAACAATGAACTAATCCTTGCGATGCAGAATTTAGGTGATAAAGCTAGATGGCCCAGAAAAAATGATAGACTAGCTGCAACTAAAGATAAATCAAAGTGGTGTGCATACCATGAAGATTTTGGGCATCTCACAGAAGAATGCATCGCATTGAGAAAAGAAATTGGATACTTGTTGAGCAAGGGGCACTTGAAAGAATTATTGGGGAGAAAGAAGTCAAGGACTCAGGATCCTGAAAGGATCCCAGAGAAAGCTCCAGCCCCTCCAGCAGATGCACAAATTATAAACTTTATATCTGGAGGATCAGACATTTGTGGGACATCCTTCTCTGCAGCCAAAAGACATGCGAAGGAAACCAAGATGGATAATGGAGATAGACCCATCCGAACATCCAGCGTCTCCGAAGGAAAAGTTATAACTTTCGATGAGGATGATCGTGTTGACATCCAGGATCCTCATCATGATGGTTTGGTTATCACTCTTTTTATTTCTAACCATTTTGTTCGCAGGATCCTTATAGATGGAGGAAGCTCTGTGAACATTATCCAGCTTGATGTTCTCAAGAAGATGAACATCCCTGAATCCGACATCATACCAAGATCCTCTGTGCTCGTGGGATTCAGTGGCGAGACTAAGAATACTCTGGGGGACATTAAACTCCCAATCTATATCGAAGGCCTACATTCTTACCAAAAGTTTTGTGTTATTGACTGTTTATCCTGTTGTAATGTGATCCTTGGCAGGCCTTGGATACACGATATGAAGGCAGTCCCATCCACTTATCATCAATGTGTGAAGCTTCCTAGTCCTTGGGGAATAGTGAAAATTGATAGTGATCAGCAAAAAGCTAAGAACTGCTACACCTCATCAATGAAACCAGCATCAAAGTCTAGGGAGCAATAGCAATCAAAGTGTCCTCCAAGGGATGTCTTGGAGGCAAGAGAACAGGATATAGTAGAAATCCTTATGGATCCTGATGATCCTGAATCTATAGTTTATATAGGATCAGGGATCCTTGGCGAAATGAAGGAAGACCTCATATCCTTCCTCAAAAGGAGAAAGACTACCTTTGCATGGAAACACGAAGACATGACAGGTATATCTAAAGATGTAATCACTCACAAACTTGGCATAGATAGGTCCTTCAAACCAATCCATCAAAGGAGAAGGAAATTTGCACCAGAAAGAAATGCCATTATCCAGGAGGAGGTAGAGAAATTACTCCGAGCAGGTATGATTAGAGAGGTCAAGTATCCAAGATGGTTGGCCAATGTGGTTGTTGTTCAAAAGAAAAACGGAAAGTGGAGGGTATGTGTCGATTTCACCGATTTAAATAAGGCATGTCCCAAGGATCCTTTCCCATTACCCCACATTGACTCCATGGTGGATGCAACTGCGGGTCATGAACTGTTAACTTTTATGGATGCTTCATCTAGATTTCAACAAATTCAAATGGAACTATCCGATCAAGAGGATACAGCCTTCATGACTCCAACTGGTATATACTGCTATATTGCTATGCCATTCGGACTAAGAAATGCAGGTGCAACTTATCAAAGGCTAGTGAATATGATGTTCAAGGATCAGATTGGACAAACTATGGAGGTTTACATAGACGATATGGTGGTAAAATCAATAAAGGCTGAGGATCACCTAAGAGACTTGGAGGAAGCATTCAATATCCTTGATAAATACAATATGAAGCTTAATCCTTCAAAATGTCACTTTGGTGTTAAAGCAGGTAAATTCTTAGGATATATGGTGACAAAGAGAGGCATCGAAGCCAGTCCAGAACAAATCAAAGCAATAGTGAACATCAAGTCCCCTACCAATGCTAAGGATGTTCAGAGATTAACAGGCAGGATTGCAGCTTTAAACAGATTCATATCTAAATCCTCAGAAAAGTGCAAGGAATTCTATGATATCCTAAGGAAGAACAAGAAATTCGAGTGGACTGAGAAGCATGAAAGTGCCTTAAGAGCTCTTAAGGATTACCTATCCTCGGCCCCGGCTTTAATGAAACCAGAAAAAGGAGATGTGTTATCCTTATATCTTGCGGTATCCTTAAAAGCAGTAAGTGCCGTCCTTGTTAAGGATCACGAAGGTACACAACATCCTGTCTATTATGTAAGTAAGAGTTTACTTGATGCTGAATCCAGGTATTCACACTTAGGAAAACTTATCCTTGCATTAATTATGGCATCTACCAAATTAAGACATTATTTTGAAACTCATGTTATTATCGTTAAAACTAATTTTCCAATCAAGAATGTCCTCAGGAAACCTGAAATGTCAGGAAGGATGGCTAAGTGGGCAGTGAAGCTTAGTGCATATGATATAAGATATGAGCCCATGACAGCCATTAAATCCCAAGCATTAGCTGACTTTGTGGCAGATTTCAGTAGTGATTTACAAAAGGAAGCTGAATTAGAAGTCCAGCAGCTAGAAGAGACCAAGGATCCTTGGATACTCTACACTGATGGATCCTCAAACATCAAGGGAACATGGCTTGGAATACTACTAAAATCGCCACAGGGGGACATAATACCCCACTCTATAGCTTGTGAGTTCCAAACCACTAACAATGAGGCTGAATACGAAGCCTTGATAGCTGGCTTGCAAATTGCTAAGCATATGAGGATCAGGTATCTTGAGGTACATGTAGATTCTTTGTTAATCACTAATCACTTTAATGGATCCTATGCTGTTAAAGGGGAAAAGCTAATTAAATATCTGGAGTTAGTCAAAGAATTGGCACTCTCTTTTGTATCCTTTAGTTTGACACAGGTACCAAGGGAAGAGAATGCAGAGGCAGATGCACTAGCCAATTTAGGATCATCCTTGAAGATCCCGGAGGATATCAAGATCCCTATTATCCATATCCTGACCCCGGCTATCGAGGATCATGTGACTATGGAGATAGGAGAGGATTCTGCAATTATCCCTAGTGAGGATACTCAAACTCATTTAGGATCATGGATCCTCCCAATCATGAGATATTTACAACATGGAGAGATTCCAACAGGAGAAAACCCTAGGGCTTTCAAAATTAAGGTATCTCAATTCACAATTTTAAATAATATGTTGTACAAACGATCTCTTGCAGGACCATACTTAAGATGCATTGAGGATCCTGAAATCCAAGAAGTTTTAAAAGACTTCCATGAAGGAGATTGTGGAAACCACACTGGGGGCAGGGCGTTATTCTCAAGGATCCTGAGGACAGGATACTACTGGCCAACCATGAAGAAAGATGCTGTGGAGTATGCTAAGAAATGTGATCCTTGTCAGAGACACAGCAATATCCTTCATCAACCAGCTGAATTTTTGCATCCTATATCCTCCTCTTGGCCATTTATGAGATGGGGTATGGATATAGTTGGTAAGCTCCCTAAGGCACCTGGTGGAAAAGTATTCATGCTTGCTATGACTGATTACTTCTCCAAGTGGATAGAGGCTGAAGCTTTTGCCCAAGTCAGAGAAAAGGAAGTTATATCCTTCATTAAAAGAAATATTATAACTAGATTCGGTATTCCTTCTGAAATTATATGTGATAATGGTTCCCAATTCATTGGGGGCAGAACCACTAACTTTTGTGACAGCTGGGGGATTAAGATGATAACATCAACACCAGTCCACCCACAAGCTAATGGTCAGGCAGAATCCTCCAATAAGATCGTCATCAACAATTTGAAGAAGAAGCTTGGATCCAAGAAAGGGAAATGGGCAGAAGAATTACCTTATGTGCTTTGGGCTGATAGGACAACTCCTAAGAATGCTACAGGCCAAACTCCATTCTCTTTGGTATTTGGGGCAGAATCAGTGATCCCTACAGAAATGGTGGTTCCAACTGCTAGAACCAGTATTCGTGATCCTGAGGAAAATGATGAGAACTTGGTTCAAGACCTGGATACTATAGAGGAAATCAGGGACTTGGCAAGGATAAGGATGGCCAGTTATCAACAAAGGATGGCTGGAGCTTACAACAAAAATGTTTGGATCAGGAAATTCCAAGTTGGTGATATGGTACTAAGGAAAGCATTTCAGAATACCACCAATCCTGCTGATGGAAAGTTGGCACCAAAATGGGAAGGCCCTTACTTGATTGAAGCTGAGGCAGGAAAGGGGGCATATCGATTGCTAACAATGGAAGGTGACTTACTACCAAGAGCTTGGAATGCTGTCCATTTGAAGAGATATTTCATGTGATAAGGATCCATGATCCTCACATGAGAAACATCCTTGAAGGATCCTTAATACACAGATGGTCCTCATTTTCGGTAACATTCTAATCTTAAACTATTTCATTTCCTTATTTTCTCACATAAGGATAAGGATCTTGCATCCTTTATCCCCATTTCACGAGATTTTGAGTTTTGAAGGTTCAGGTACTCCTAACAAAAGGATAATTATCCACAAGAGCAACCAGTTATCCTTGGGCTTGTCCCCAGTTATCCTTGGGTTTGACCCCAGTTCCGCCAGTAGCGCACGATGATCCTCGTATAGTTCATGGCTGTGGGACCAGTACTCGTTTTAGGGGCTGATAATTCCATTGTACTGGCTATACCTAGGATCCTACGTATAATGGTAGACGTACCATACATCCGTTCTTAAGGTTTCTAGCGTTTTCACGTTAGCTAAGGTTTTGGCATTTTCATGCCACTAAGTTTGGATAGTCGCCAGTTAGGGCCATACTCCAGTTAACATACGATCCTTGGGCTTGTCCCCAGTTATCCTTGGGCTTGTCCCCAGTTATCCTTGGGCTTCTCCCCAGTTATCCTTTGGGCTTGTCCCCAGTTGCTAACTTTTATTTTACATTGGCTTAGTCCCAAGTTATGTTCTATTTCAGGTCTTCAAAGTTAAACAACCAAGGATCCTTGATCCTTACCTTTTACTAAGGTTTGTCCTATGGTTATCCTGGTTATAATATTAAGGGTTATGATCCTAACTTGGATCCTCAGGTATGATCCTTAACTATTTCGATTCTATTCATTGATTATTTGAATAACCCTAATACTTTGACAACTGAACTCATGATCCTTAAAATATACCACTTTTTGGAATTTTTCAACTATAGGATATTTGATCCTGCATTATATCCTAAGTTTTTTTTATCTAAGTTGTTCAACTTTTCTTACTCAGACAAGTATAAATCAAAACAGTTGAAAAATAAAATAACAACAAGGATATCAACACAAGATAAGCCAAAAAAGATTAAGGTTATCTTATTAACAAAAGTTTAACCATCAAAGGTTGTCAAAATTACCTACCCCGAGCATCTACCAGCAATACGTGGCCCGTCCGCTGGGGTAGGTAAAGGGTGTCCATTGTCTAAAGGTCATGGTAGTGCAGGAATTAAAAAGATGGCAGGATCACAATGGCTTCATCCCCCAAACAGAGGATCCCTCCACCAGTTGTAATCCTACCTATTGTCCAAAGGATCATTCATGATCCTTAACCCTAATAGCTATTGTTTAGTTATTACAGACCATCATTGTTTTAAAACATCACAACCACAAAAGACTACTACCAAATTTAAAAACTGGGCTCCGGCTACGTCTAGGAATGTCCATCATTGCCCAATCATGCAGCCTACACCTTCGCTGCATCCTCGTCCCCTCCAGCTTCGGTATCCTTAACCTGATCCTTCCCACTGCCTCCAGCCTCGATCGCCAAAACCTCCTCAGCCTCTTCATCATCTTCAAGATCAGCCAATCTCGCTTTCCAGCCCTCAACATCCCAGCTGCTTCTGTCGAAGTTAGGATCTTGAGCTTCCTGGGCCATCTTTAGTTTTGTCTGATACATTGTGATGGCAGCAGAGACCTTTGCACCTTCTATGAGATCATGCTTCTCATAGTCAATGTCGATCAGGATTTTAGCCGTCTTAGTCTTGGCATCTTGAAGGGCTTTTCCAAGATCAGCAATCTTAAGATCCTTAAGCACTGCAACTTGTTGGAGGTCAGCAATCTTCTTATCCAGCTCCTCGACGCTTCCCATATAATCTTCAATCTCAGCAAATTTCTGCAAAGAAAAAGGCAAAGCTATTCAAGATCAGGTGATCCTCAAATGAATAGGATACCTAGGCAGAATTGGTGATCCTTACGTCATTGAAGTATTCAAGGAACTGGTGGCGGATCAGTGGTAGGCCTTGTAGGTCCTCTGTGTCAGAAGTTTTCCTCTTCTTGCCACCCCTTCCCTTAGTGGGTGCCTTGGGAATGGAGATGCTAGGACTGGTAGTGGCCCTCTTCTTCCTGGATCGAACAACATCAAGGTCGGCCGTGTTGAATTGGGAGGCAGGCTTGGAAGATTTTCCGGCACCTACACATTTAAAGCAAGATAAGTATCCTTATCCTATTTCAATATAACTATTTATTTTAATATTCAACTATACAAAAAGCAGGATGCTTACTTGACATGGTGATGGAACCTGAGGATACTTCTTGTGAGTCTTGGGTGTCTATCTTGAATGACCTTATTTCAGGATCAAGCCTCCAAAAAGCAGCAAGCCTATCCTTTGTTGCGGGTGTTGTGATGAGGTGCGAAACAGAAATAGCTGCATAACACAAGACAAAAAGGGGTTAATGATCCTTTCACAAGAGCAGGGTTACCTGGTGATCCTTTTCAGGATCCTCTATCCTACCATTGGTGGACCACTTCCTGGGTAAATGTTTTCCGTTCGGAATGGTATCCCTCCTGACAAAGACGAAGCATCGTTTCCAATTTGTGTTATTCTTGGTGGCTTTAAAAATGGGGTGTTCTTCGCCGGGTTTTCGCTTAAACAGATATCGATGTGATCCAAACGTCGTGAGATCATACATCTGTGTCAGCTCTGACATTCCTAAATCAATCCCTTCCTGCTCAATGATCCTCTCCAGGGTATACAAGACCCTCCAAATCATCGGCATAGCTTGGATGTAAGAGATGCCGGTAAGGGAAAAGAAGGATTGTGTAAAGTCTGGAAAAGGATAGGTGTATCCTATGGTGAATGGAGTAACTGGAAAGGCAACCCATGTTTCAGAAACATAGTCGCTCAGAATAGTGGGATCGAAGGGTTTGAAAAAGGCATTCGCCGGAAAGCAGTGATGGATCTTATCTATTTGAGCATCGTTAAAGCAACACCTCTCATGTACTGAGTCTTTGATAATCCCTTGACTCTTCAAGGGGCTATCCTTCTGGTGATCCTTGGCGGGGGAGGACCGGAGCATCATTGATGTTGGTAAAGAAAGAAAAACAGAGTAAGAGAAGGAAGAATAAGAGAAGAGATACCTGATTGATCTTCGACTGAGAATTTAAAGGGAGTTTCTTCGGATTTAAATGCATATTGATCCTATCTCTAACTCCTATTTATAATGATGATTTGCAGGATTGTCACTTCAGTGACGTCAGGTTTGCAACGGCTAGTCCGTCTCCAACGGCTAGTTATCCGTTAGTTTGTTGCGGATAAGATCGAAAAAATATAACTCGTTTATTTACGATATAACTCCTTATATTTTGGGGGCAATTGTTAGGGGTGGATTTCCAAATGACCCGTGATCCTCAAATATTATCATGTTTGGTGATCCTTACTTCTGTGTCAGTTAGTGATCCTCAGAAGTGCTTCAGGATCAGGATCATGGATCATCCTAAGGATCCTTATACTAATGATTGTTCACTTTGAATTCGTAACTGTTTTGCAGGAATATCAATTGGGACTTGGTCTTGGCGATATTTCTGGAGAATATACTAAGTCTATTCCGCACGTGCTTGGTCAGAAATGGACGTTGTGGAGTCGTGGAGGACTTGCACCATTTGCGGATAGTTTGTTATTTAGATTTTTTGCTAGATTTAAATGGGGTAGCGAGCTAATTAGAGAACACCTTTTGCTATTTTTGGCTACACACACTCTTGCAACCGCTCACAACAGCTCTCGTTCATTCACATAGCAATTTCGTACACTTTTTACACATAACACTATAGTGATCCTTGTAGTTAGCTCGCTATCATCCGAAGTTGTAACACATTATTTGTTTAATTTGAGTTGGTGATCGGTAGTTTCCATCACCCGGGGTTTTTTGTGCCGGAGATCAACTCTTGATCAAGGGCTTTTTCCCCGTATAAACCTTGTGTCACTTGCTATTTATTTTTCATAGTGATCCTTATTGCTATAAACCAATTCAAGCATCATACCCCGTAACAGAGAGTTTGGTTGCATTATCCTCATCAGATTTTTTGACCAAAACAGAAAGCTAGCACCAAAGTGGGAAGGACCCTATTTGATTGAAGCTGAAGCAGGAAAGGGGGCATATCGATTGCTAACAATGGAGGGTGATTTACTACCTAGAGCTTGGAATGCTGTCCATTTGAAGAAATATTTCATGTGATCATGATCCATGATCCTTACCAGACAAGTATCCTTGAAGGATCCCCGCTGATAGATGATCCTCTTTCTGGTAACATTCCAATCTTAAACTATTTCATTCTTTTTATTCTTACAAGGATAAGGATCCTGCGTCCTTTATCCTCCTTTTACTTGATTTCTGAGTTTTGAAGGTTCAGGTATCTTTAACTAAGCATTGAGTATCCACAGAAGTATCCAGTTGTTTGGGCTAGTCCCCAGTCTGGGCCTGTCCCCAGTTTCGCCAGTAGCGCACGATGATCCTGGTATAGTTCATGGCAATGGGACCAGTACCCGCTTTAGGGGATGGCAATTTCGTTGTACTGGCTATATTCAGGATCCTACGTATAATGGTAGACGTACCATACATCCGTTCCTAAGGTTTCTAACGTTTTCACGTTAGCTAAGGTTTTGGCATTTTTCATGTCACTAAGTTTGGATAGTCGCCAGTAAGGGCCATACTCCAGTTTACATACGATCCTTTGGGCTTGTCCCCAGTTATCCTTTGGGCTTGTCCCCAGTATATTGGGCTTGTCCCCAGAATTGTTGGGCTTGTCCCCAGTCACTAACATTCATCTTATGATGGCTCAGTTCCAAGTAATATCTTATTTCAGGTTTGTGAAGATAAATGGCCAAAGATTCTTGACCCTTACTTTCAACTAAGGTTTGTATCTTGGGTTATCCTAATTTTAAGTGTTGAAGAATAGGATCCTAACTTGGGTTCTCAGGTATGATCCTAAACTGTTTTGATTTTATTTAAGTGACACTTATCCTTTGACAACTGAAATGATGATCCTTAAATTATTTTTTATGTGATCCTTGATCATATCCTTAACTCTTAAGGGATATTTTTTAAATTTTTTCCTTACTTGATAAGTTTAAACGACATGAACATCACAATAGATTGAAAAATAAAATAACAATAAGGATATCAACGCAGGATATAGCCAAAAAGTTAAAGTCATTTTATTCACAAAAGCTTAAACCCTTTTAAGGTTATCAAAATTGCCAACCCACGTTTCTACCAGCAAAACGTGGCCCGTCCACATGGGTTGGCAAAGGGTGTCCATTGTTTGTAGGTCTAACAAGTGCAGGAAATTAAAGACGGTAGGATCACAATGGCTTCATCCCCCAAACAGAGGATCCCTCCACCATTTGTAATCCTACCTATTGTTCAAAGGATCATCCATGATCCTTAACCCTAATTACTATTGTTCAAATACAGACCAACCATTGTTTACCAAAACATCATCAAAACAAAAAAACCATAACCAAACTAAAAAAATGGGCTCCGGCTACGTCTAGAAATGTCCATCATCGCCCATTGTTGCAGCCTATGCCTTCGCTGCATCACCATCTCTAGCTCCACTAGCTTCACCACCATGATCCTTGCCACTACCACTAGCCTCAATTGCCAGAACCTCCTCAGCCTCCTCCTCGTCATCCAGTTCAGCCAGCCTTGCCTTCCAGCCTTCTACATCCCAGTTGCTCCTGTCAAAGGCAGGATCCTGAGCTTCTTGAGCCATTTGTAGCTTGGTCTTGTACATGGCTATGGCAGCAGAGACCTTGGCATCCTCTGTGATTTCGCTCCTCTCATAATCAAAATTAATCAGGATTGTGGCTGTCTGAGCTTTGGCATCTTTGAGATCCTTTTGGAGGTCAGCAATCTTGAGATCCTTAAGCAATGCGACTTGTTGCAGGTCAGCAATCTTCTTGTCCTGCTCCTCGACATGCCCAACATAGTCTTCAATCTCAGCAAATTTCTGCAAAGAAGATAAAGAACAGTTTAGGAACAAGTGATCCTCAAATAAGCTGGATACCTAAAGCAGGGATAAGGATCCTTACCTCATTGAAGTATTCAAGGAACTGGTGGCGGATCAGGGGCAGACCTTGCAGATCCTCAGCTTCGGAGGCTTTTCTTTTCTTGCCACCCCTTCCTTTAGCGGGTGCCTTGGGGATCGAAGCAGTTGGGCTGGCAGGAAGCTTCTTCTTGGAGGATCGGACGGTGTCTAGCTCAGTGACACTAAATTTGGAAGCGGATCTTGATGATTTTCCAGCGCCTACACACCCAAAACAGATAAGTGTCCTAATTCTATACATATATAACTATTTATTCAAACATTTGAATATAAAACGAACAGGATACTTACTTGACATGGTGACAGAGCCTGAGGATACCTCTTGTGAATCCTGGGTGATTGTCTTGAATGATCTTGTTTCAGGATCAAGCTTTCTAAAGGCAGCAAGTCTCCCCTTGGTGGCAGCTGAAGGAATGATATGCGAAAATGTGATAGCTGTACAAAAAGAAACAAAAGCATATTAGTAATCATTATAAGAATGAGCTTACTTAGTGATCCTTCTAAGGATCCTCCAATCCTACCATCAGTGCTCCATTTCTTCGGCAAATCCTTTCCATCCGGGATAGAATCCCTTCTGATGAAGAAGAACCGCCGTTTCCAGTTGGTATCGTTTTTAGTAGCCTTAAAGATGGGATGTTCTTCTCCGGGTTTACGTTTGAACAAATATCGGTGGGATCCAAACGTTGTGAGATCATACATCTCAGCCAACTCCGACATTCCTAGGTCAATTCTTTCCTGCTCGATGATCCTTTCAAGGGTATATAGGACCCTCCAGATCATCGGCATAGCTTGGATGTAGCAGATGCCGGTAAGGGAGAAAAAGGATTGAGTAAAGTCCGGAAAAGGATAGGTGTATCCTATGGTGAAAGGTGTAACTGGGAAAGCTACCCAAGTTTCAGAGATGTTGTCACTAAGAGCAGTGGGATCAAAGGATCTGATAACAGTATTTGCTGGAAAACAGTGGCGGATTCTATCAATTTGTGCATCGGTAAAACAACAACGTTCTTTTATGGAATCTTTGATGATCCCTTGACTTTTTAAGGGGCTGTTCTTCTTGTGATCCTTGCCCGGTGAGCTTCGGAGCATCATTTTTGAACAAGATGATGGTAAAGAAAGAAGAGCAGAATATGAGAAAGGAGAAAGGAAAAGAATTACCTGTTTGATCGTGGAAGCAGAATTTAAAGGGAGTTCTCTTGAACTTAAATGTGAAATGATCCCTATCTCTAACTCTTATTTATAATGATGATTCTGCAGGGTAGTCATCTCACTGACGTCATGATCGTAACGGCTAGTCCGCTTATAACGGCTAGTTATCCGTTGGTTAAATACGGATAAGATCGACAAAATATAACTCATTTATTTACATATTTACTTCTTATATTTTGGGGGCAATTGTTAGGGGTGGATTTCTAAATGACCAGTGATCCTTATTTGCTGTTGGATTTAGTGATCCTCAGAAGTGTTGCAGGATCAGGATCATGGATCACTATAAGGATCCCAGTACTAACTATTGTCTACTTTGAATTCGTGAATGTTTTGCAGGAATATCAACTTGGACTTAGTCTTGGCGACATTCCTGGAGAATATTCTTAGTCTATTCCGCACGTGCTTGGCCAGAAATGGACGTTGTGGAGTCGTGGAAGACTTGCACCATTTGCGGAATGTTAGTTAGGCTTGATATTTTCTATTTGTAAAGGGGTAGCGAGCTATATTAGAGACACTTAGCTATTTTTGGCTACACACACACTCATACAACCGCTCTCACTGGCTCTCGACAAAACACTTAGCATTTTTCATACATTTCTACACGTTACACTATAGTGATCCTTGTACTTAGCTCGCTATCATCCGAAGTTGTAATAGATTGATTGTTTAATTTGAGTTGGTGATCGGTAGTTTCCATCACCCGGGGTTTTTTGTGCCGGAGATCAACTCTTGATCAAGGGCTTTTTCCCCGTATAAATCTTCGTGTCATTTGTTCATTACACTTCATAGTGATCCTTATTATTGTTCATCAATTCAAGCATCATATCTCACAACAGAAAGTTTGGTTACATTGTCATTGCTTGATTTTTGACCAAAACACGTAGTATCTACGCATTTGAAAGAAGGTAAGTCGATATATATATATATATATTCACTATTCCAATGTTAAGAAAAAAAATTAATAAATTGATTTATTTTTGTACGCAGAGCGGTGTATTCCGTTGGATTCGATCAACATATTTTGGAGGAAACTTGATATGTCATCCATGTTAAATTAGAAGGTGACTATCCGATGCCTCTACCCAACAATCTTTGGAGTATGAACCGAAGTGACGTCGCAGCGGATTGGGAAGTTATATACAGTTCTCGCATAAATAGGTATAGGGAGCTAATGAATACTAATCCAGACCGAAGTGTACAATATGTTGGTTAAAATTTAATTGCATTTTTTTGTTAAACTTCATTTGTTACTTATGGATATTATTAGTATTACATGTGTATTATTTTTTTTAACAGTGAACTACTTTTTAACTATTTTTCTTGATTATCTACATTAAAGCGTTGATTCATAAATGAATGCATTTGAAATTAAACATGTTCCAACTTACAGCCTGGTAGCCTAGGTAAAAATAACTTTGTTTTTTAAATGAATATATTTAATATTGATTTACGTGAACTACTTTACATGAACTATAAATCACGTTAAGCATGTAATATTTAATATTGATTTTATTAAAAAGTTAACCAGGTCATCTAATCTAATCTGTTGTACCTTAGTTTTCACTTTTGTAGAAATCTAGCATGTTCAACTTAAAAAACATCTACGAATAATGGTTGTGAATATTTAGTATATAAATGTGAGTATTGAATGTTTAAAGGGTGGAATTTGTAAAGATTTAAAATGTTTTATATGGAAAGGGATGTATGAAAAGTAAGAAGAGGGGTGCATTTAGCCACCCCCTTTGAGAGTTGGGTGGAACATGGATGATTCAAAGTTGGGCTATAACAACGTTACACAAAACAAAGTGGATAACAAAATTTATAAGCTTTGTATGCTAATGTTGCACCAAGTTGGTTGAGCAATATACGACTATAATGGTATCACAATACACAATAGTGGTGCGAAGTAGTTGACAAGGAAGCACAAGTAGTAAATTTTGAGACAACATGACTCAATTACTACAATAGTTCTAACGTAATATTCAATATCAATACTCAGTATGAAAATTACATCTTGACGTATTGAGGAGTGAGATATCTCCTAGATACACACATTATCCGAAAGCCAATCAATGTGTATCTTGACACCCTTCCCAATTTACATCAAACTAGTTGTGAGATGAGGTGTGTGTGCGTGCACGCGTGTTGTAGCTACAAACCATGATCATATGCTTGAGAGAGCTAAAATGCAGCTTTCGAGGATCTTGTATGTACAAAATAAATGTTGTGTTGCATGGGAGATGTTTAGTTGTGTGAAAGTTAAGTACTATATGACACTAAAAAGATTGTGATAAAGAGCGGAAACCTTAATCAGAGTCGCCATAAATCCAGCTTTGGAGCCAACAAAGTGCTCCATGACTTATGATTCGTCGTATTTGCTTTTAGACAAAATGGACCTTCTTTTTACTAGTGGTAATAACCATACGCAGGGTTAAGTTATTATACAAAAGCTTCTAAAAATAAGAAGTGTACAAAGACATAATGGATGACACAAGATGACACAATATCGAGAAAAATATAACACAATACTGAAAATATAACACAATGTCGAAGAAAAAAGACACAATATGTCACAAAAAAGACACAATGACAGAAATATAGAAAAGACACAATGATAAATAGAAGATACAATGACAATAAACAAAAATTCTAAAATCTACAACCTATAAATCCAAAAGTGAAAACCTAAAACCTCACATCGTAGAGTTCGATAAGACGGTTCTAATATCACTTGAATGAGGTCAATCGGAGTCTGTTTGATACCCTTTATACGATTTCTTAGTTTTAAGAAAGCCTGTGTATTTCATCCTGAATATAAGTGATGAAAAGGGGCTCAATCAATACGAAGGAAATAATGTGGTGGGTACACTATTTGAGGAATATGTAAGATAATTTTCATCTACATAAAATAAGAGAGAAACGGTGTTGAGGTCAAGTTGACACCATAATTAAGATCATGTAAATATGAAACCTAATTAAGATCATGTAAGAGTATGACATGTTAATACGAAACCTAACTGAGACCATGTAAGAGGTGAATCATCCATACTATATAATAAAGAAACCAATAAAAGCACACTTTTCATCATATTAGACCTCCAATCTCTCCTTTTTAATTATACATAATAATTATTATTTAATTTAATCTAGTTAACATAATTATAAATTGTGGATTATGCTCGGTTAAGGATATGTTTTATTTGAAAATTTAAAAGGGATTGAAAAGGTGGTTTCCATATCGGATATCCTATGGGCCGATCGAATCACTTTACAATTTTCAACCTTTTAATTTCCAAATCTTATAAAACAAAACTTTTGTAACATTTTATTTATGATTTTTTTTTAAAGAATTTGTCCTAGCCATGCAAAAGGCTGATATAATTTCGTATAATGAATTACAAGGTGATCTATATGCAACTTTTTAAAAGTTACATTTTTACGCAAAGTAAATGCAAGGTATATTTTTTTTGAGGTTGTGCTTGTGAACCAAATTTTATCTTGAGATTCACATATTTTACTATTTTCGTTTCTAATTATTATTATTATTATAATTATTATTTTTGGTCTAAGTTTGGCCTAAAGTTTTTTAGGAAATAAGTTGGGTTAAATATAATTTATTTTCATTTGAGTATGTAAATGTGAGCCAGTGTACATTTTGACGCCGTCGCAATGCGCAATAAGAATAGATATTTGTTTTTCTATAAATAATTTAAAAAAAAATTAGATAACGATAAATGTTTGTTTTTATTATAAGTAGATTCATAGTTCATTTTTAAAAGATAAATCTTGACGACTATATGTGTTAACATATGACATTATATTTTATTCAACACATGCAATATACAAGTTTTTTAAAGATATATTTTTATTATTATTTATTATATAAAATTGCATTTATGCAAAATAAAAAAATAAAATAAAATGTTATAATAAGTAATAGTACATCAAAGTTCATTTTAAAAAAATAAACTTGACAATTGTATGTATTAATGACATTATATTTTATTTAATCCGTGCAATATACGAATATTTTAAGATATATCTTTTTTTTATTATTTATTATATAAAATTATATTTATGTAACCCGTTTAATACACGGGGTTCTAACCTAGTTGGCACCATATACTAATTATCACTTCCCGTCTCACTAATATGATAGTAATTAAATCTTCTTTTATTAATGTTCACGATGATAACATAGAAAATGAAGCTACCACATGAGACAACAAATTAACAATTAGATTGTAGAAGTAGGGTTTGGAAGTAATATTAAGGTTTGATTTAGGGTGTTAACAAAGTCACACTCTAAAATTTTATTTTTATACCCTCTATACGGGTCGTATAGGGTTATACGACTCGTATAGAATAATTTGACATGACAAATATTCGGCCGTATATGTAATACGGCTTGTATAATGTTATACGACAGGTATAGATGGAGAAAAAATTAGGTCATAGAACATTCTATATGCATCGTATAACATTATGCGGGTTGTATACATTATATGAGGTTTGGGTCTTATAATAAGGCCGTCTCTGTGAACTCTCAAAAAATTAGGCCCCGGGTGACATAAAAGACTGTGTCCAAAATTGTGGTCAAGGAAAAGGAAATAAAAAAGTAAGACTTTGGTGGTTGAGCAAGCCTTGAACTTGAGACCTCTACATTATCTTAATATGGTTTTTTCCACCCCTCCACCAACATTATTTTATAATAATAAACGGATACACATACTAAATATATAATTTACTACATATATAAAAGATTATAATATCCTTTCGGACCCTTTGGAAATTTGGGTCTCGGGTGACGGCATGGATTGGCTAGCCCAAGAGTTGGCCTTGTCTTATAACACCATATAGGTCGTATAACATTGTATATGGGTCGTATAATGTTGTACGACTCGTATACATAGAGAGAAAAACATTCTCTGACATTTTTTTTGCAAGATTCTCCTATATGGTCCATATAGAGTTATACGGGTTATATAGTTGTAAGGGTGTGAAAATAAGATTTTAGTGGTATGAGCTAAGGCAGAACATGGGCTCGGCTCGATTATAAACCAAGCTGGTTCGGCTCGGCTTGGTTTTGCTCGATTTTGAAAAGAAAAATTAATACATTGCTATCAAAATTCAGTAATCTAAAATATTATTTAATAATTTGGAAGAACATATTTAAAATAAGCTGAACCTAATACATTACATACCAAAATCAAGTTTAATGGTAATCAACCATTAAATATGGTGCAGATATCAAATTACACTCCCAATCACATGTAAATAATAATCAGTTTTTGTGATATATTATAATCTACATAAAAATAAAATATATTAAAAATAAATAATCCGAGCTAAGCCGAGCCGGTATGCGAGCCAAACCGAGCCAATCCGGCTCGTTACAAGACAAGCCGGCTCAGCTCACTTTCAAACCAAGCCACATCAAGTGAGCTTTTTCCGAACTAAATCGAGCGAGCTCCGAACCGCGAGCTTTTCAGAATCCTCTTTGGTTCTCCGATGCTTTGTTTTTTTAGACAGATAGCACCAATCCCTAAAGAAAGAGTCAAAGATGGGACAAGACGTGATAGTCTGTTTGAAAGAGAATAAAAAACAACAATAAGTGGATCTCAAAATGATTTTCTTTGAGATTAAAATTAAAATTTAAAATTGGTTGAGTTTCTAGATGATTTTGACGGGAATATTTTTTAACCATTTTTACGATTTTATGGATTTATTTACTAAGAATAGTGGTAGTAATTGTCGTAGTAGATTATGATGGATAGTTAATAAAACTTATGTCTTACATATTATCTGTTAATATAAAATAAAAAATAGTTACCGTTGTTACAAAAAGACATGATAAAGGTTGTTCCAACTATATTAAATCGTTAACTAAAAGCTAAGAGCCAGATGTCACAATAAAGTATTATTAAACTACAATAAACATAAAATAATAATGTATGTGCATATCCAATTATCAAATCGTGTTACACACTTGAGTTTTTAATATGGGTCACCGGAAATTACGAGGAATTGAAGGATAATATATTTCCGGTGTGTGTCACGTGGGCTTTGAGTTAATTGCATTTGGGTCCTCGATCATACCATTATTTGCATATGAGACCTTTACGTTTATGTTAGAGTAAATTACGTTTTGAGTCCCTGTGTTTTAGTCGTTTTAACCACTTGAGTCCAAAATAAAAAAAATTTAACGCTTTGAGTCTCTAATCGCTCATTTTATAACGTTTTGAGTCCAATTTTGTTCATTTTATAACGTTTTGCATAGTAATGTTATGACCCCGAGATCCATGAACGTAGTTTTTAAAAGACTTAGTTTTGCTATTAAAAAAGGGGTAGCGGCGCAACTTGTTGCCCGTTTACCAATTATCTCGATGTAAATTCTTCGATTACATTGTATATAACTTATAAGTTCCCGATCGGTAAACAATGGAAAAATTGAAACACCAAACATGTGGTTTTGAGTCCAATTTTGTTAAAAAAATTGGACTCACAAGGTTAAAAGTTGGACTCAAAAGGACTCAAAAAGTTATAAAAAAACGTCTAGAGACTCAAGGCGTTAAACATTTTGATTTTGTACTCAAATGATTAAAACCATTAAAATACAAGGACTTAAAAAGTAATTTACTCTTTATGTTATGTTCTCGATATTATGATTTCATAAAATATAATTTTATTAACGATTTAAGCTAAAGTGGGGTATGATTAGCTTATGTTGAGTGATTTTGGGGTCTCCTTAGAGTAAATTTCAACCAGTTTTCACTCTTTTCTTTTGCACTATAACAAGAGTTAACAAACCTAATAATAACCCATGATGACATCCAGAAGACATTTATTATTGTTATTTTTTTCTATTTTTCACAACTTCTTATCTTAAATAAAATTTATTTTGACTTTCCAGTTTAGGGACATACAAGAAACAACGGATAAGATTCTTTAAATCCGTGACAACTTACTCAAGGCTAGAAGTCGATAAAAGAGCTATGCTGACAAAAGACGCAAACCCTTGGAGTTTAACATTGATGATCATGTACTACTCAAAGTACCTCGTTGGAAAGGAGTAGTTCGTTTTGGTAAAAAGGGAAAACTTGCCCCTCGCTATGTTGGTCCTTTCAAGATACCCGAGAGGATTGGCAAGGTGGCTTATCGACTCAACAACGTTCATCCAACGTTTCATGTCTCAAACCCAAGAAGTGTCTAGCTGAAAAAGGACTTCAAGTTCTTCTCGGAGATCTTCCCATCGAACCGTCGAAATCATGGACCGAGGTGTCAAGAAATTGAGGCGCAGTCAAATTCCTATCGTTAAGGTTCGATGGGAAGGAAAATGTGGCGCTGAATTTACTTAGGAACTCGAGAGTGATATGAAGACCAAGTATCCACAACTTTTCGTTACTTCTTCCTAATTTTCGGGACGAAATTTCCTAAAGGATTGGAGACTGTAACGCCCTGCTATTTCGTACTTTCCATAATTAGAAAGCGTCGCTTGTAATTCTATTTTTGAAAGTTTTGTATACTTGTGATAGTTCTTTCGTTGTAATCGTTGTAAAAACCGAGACTTGAATCATAATGAAATTCATATTTTTCTTACATTCATGTTATACACGCTTTATACATGTTTATATGTTCAAATCAATTAATCATGTGACACTTTATTTACAATTTGTGCTAAACACGTTAAACTTACAAACATGTGACTGTTATACTCTATTTACGCAAATTCGATGCTTAAACTCGACACACAAACTTGTTTATATGTGGTTTATATTTAGTTTATGATTAAATTAAATAATATACCTTTACTTATGTTCCTTATACTTAAAAAATCCAATAAACACCTTAAAACAACAAAACATGGAAGTATAGGGGGTGTTTATGACTAAAATCAAACTTTTTCCACGAACTCGAACCCTCACCGGCCGCGACTCGAGGTTCCATGTTGCCTCGCGGCCCGCGAGAACGGCCTGGTCCGCAGAAACATGAGCAGCTCATGTAATTGGTGGGTTTTTGTGTTTTCTGTGTTTAAACTTGTGTTTCTTGTCTTAAATGCTCACCAAACTCTACCCTAACACTTCCCTATAAAACCCAAGTGTTTTCCACACATTTTTCACTTTACAACTCACTCAAAACACTCTCAATTCACTTTCAAATCTGCTGGATCAGAAGCAAGATCAGAATCATATCAACTTGCTTAAGTGAGCATAACTTCTTCATTCCTCATTCTTTTTCTTTGATTCTTCTTCCTAATCACTTGGAACAACCTTAGGGATGTTTCCACAGGTTTTTCATGGAAAACCAAGGCCTGGAACGTCACCAAAACAGGCTCCAAAGTGATATAAACTATCTGTTTTGATTTGAACTTTGTTAAACTACTGATGCGTGTCGGTGTGTATATATATTTATCTATATTTTTAGCCCTTTTTACACTTTAGTCAAGTTTTAAATTTATAAAACACGATATTTTACTAACACTAGACACACATATGGGCAAGTGCACCCATCGTGAGCGTAGTATAGCGTTGGTAAGATACCGAGGTCGTCCAAGGACACAAGAGCTTTTAGTACTGGTTTATCCTCAACGTCTAATCAAAGCAAAATTTTAGAAAAAGGTTTAAACATGAAAAAAAAAAAAACTAAAAATGCTGAAAAATAAAAATAAAACAGATAGACAAGATGAATCACTTGGATCCGACTCGCCTTTAGTGTAACCTTTGATTATTTTCGCACTTTTGCACTTTTTAAGAGATTATATTAGTTATAGTAGTAGGCCCCTCTTTTGAAGGTGACGTTACCCTCAACCCAATAGTTTGAGTCAGCAAGGATACAATCCTAAGGGGTTGGATTATTGAAAGATAATTAATTAAGTTATTAATGCATAATGTGGTAGGCCCCTCTTTTGAAGGTGACGTTACCCTCGGCTAAGTAGTTTGAGTCAGCAGGGATACAATCCTAAATAGCCGGGTTAAAGTTTTAATAGTAGTTTTCATATGAGGGGGTCAAGGAGTTCGGACCCCCGCCATCCAATACCAGTGGGTATTGAAGGAGGTCCTACTAAACTTGACCCAGGTCCTTGCAGGATCTATACACTGAACAAGGCAAGACTCTTACCAAACCATTCCCTTAACCCCCGACGAGGTAGCCAACATATCTCCATATAGACTGTGGAGATATGAATGGTGTAAATCTTTAATTTTATATAGACAGTAAAATAACGCCAAGACACCACGGACAAATGATAAGGAAGATTCACCTTCAACATAAGAAACTAGTTATTAAAGTCATTAATACATAACCAAATAAAAATTGCGAAAAGATTAAAAGTAAAAAGTATTACACTAAATGCTTGTCTTCACCAAGTGATGTAAGAGACTTAGGCAAACATGGCCTTTGATTGTCAAGAACTCTTACGATCAATCTTGAATCCCGAGACTACTCACACACTCTATGATGGATGATGGATGATGGTGGTGGATGTGGGTTGTGATGGTGGTGGTGGGTGGGTGAAGTGTGAGAGATGTAACGCCCCGTATTTTCCCGTATTTTCATATTTTAGGAAAATACATGTCGTTCCCATATTTTAATATTTTCAGTTGAAAACTGATCGAAAAACAAATTTGAATCGACCACCGACACACCTCACGCGTTAATTAACGAAACAACGAACGTACACGACAAATATCGTCTATCGATACCATTTTATACGTCTTTGAACCTGAAACAATATTTTCCGACAATACACGACATTCGGGTTCGAAAACGGGTTCCAGTACCATATCTGGTGGCGCAAAACACAAGAAACAGGCATTGGGTCCAAACCTATTAACCTACCTATAAATACCCTCACCCTCTTCATAACCAAACCCTAGCCCCCCCCCCCCCCTTCACTCTCGGTCTCTCTCTCTCTCTCGCTCAGACCGGCAACCGGAGTTTCCGGCCGTCTTCTCCGGCGTCAGTCCGGCGACCTCCCCACCGGCCACTCCTTCTTCTCCGGCCGCACCCTCATCACCTCTCTCCCTCGTTCTTCTCAAACAAGGACCACCGATTTAACCGGTGGTGACCGGTGCTTTCAGACGACGGCACACCAAGAACGAGATCGGAAATCGGCGGCGGTGACTCCAGCTGCGACAGTGGCGGTGGCGTCCGGTTAGGTTCAGTTGGGTTCGGATCGGGTTAAGGTTCCGGTTGGATTTGCGTTCCGGCTGGGTTCCGATCAACACTTTGGTTCCGGTTTGTTCAGCGCCGGCACCGGCTTCGAGTCTTGTTTCAGCGGGTTCGAGCTTTGGTTCCGGTTTAATCTCGGTTTTGTATTCCCGGTTTGGATTTGGTTGAGTTGTTCGGATTACCAAACTTCCGACACCAGCACCGGCAGTGGTTTGGCTTCGAATACAGTGCAGTTTCGTTCTTTTCCGTTTCTCCGACAACCGGCGGCTACGGCGAAGGTTTTCTGGTTCGAGGTTGTTTTGTTCAGGTCTGGTTCAGATTACAGTTCTGGTTGTTTGACTTTTGGCTCCGGTTCTTCCGACATCATTATCGGTTCGAGTCCCGGTCAAGTCCGGTTAACATGGTCAACACCATGTTCGGTTTATCTCGGTTAAGGTTCGTTACGGCAGTGGTGGCGGCTTGGTTCAACTCGGGTTCACGCCGGTTCTGTTTTAGGTCTCGGCTCGAGTTCGGTCAAAACTGGTCAAGGTCAGTCAAACCCGATTAACTGTCGGTTAAGTGGGTTACTCACGAGACTGGGTATAACATTTAAGGCACGATTATTTTTATAGTGTTTTGTTTATATATTTTTATACTAATCTAGCTCGAACCGATACACTTACGTTTAATTATATTTGACATGAATTTAGTATATATTGTTGTTTACTTGTTGAGTTTTGACAACATTTAATCGACACTTTGATTGTCGGAGTAGTCCAAAAAACAGAGGAAACTCTGCCCGTTTTTCGTAAAAAAATCCGTTAACGAAATTCGTTAAAATTATAAAACGAGAACTATCGGAATCTTGTATTTTTTTATAGAAATAATATAAGTATATATTTAATTTTTAACAACACTTCTGTAACCTTCGTTTGACATGCGAGGTGACCTCGGAGTTCCATTGTTCAACCTTCAACTCTTCACGGAATTACCAAAGGAAGCTCTGCAAAACAGTGAGCATACTCGACCTTTTTTTTACGATTTAAAGCACTTTTGGGTGCAACATGTATACAAAATTCACTTTACGAAATCGATTATAATTAAATACTCAAACCATTGAACACGTTGATTGTTATGCTTAGGTTGTTTATGCTTGTTAGTTTCAATTTGCTTTCCCATGATATTGTTATGCTTAGGCTGTTCATGCATGGTAGTTTAAAATTCATAACTTCATTCTATTTGCTATGTTTAAGCTGTTTATGTATGCTCGTTTCGACGTGAATAATAAATGCTATGTGGATTTAAGACAAACTTTTATACGTATATTTATATTCAAACTTGTATGCTCGCCAGTGCTTTTGTACTGATCCATGCTTTTAATACATGTTGCAGGATTGTGACAGATGAATCCAGTAGGATTGCCTAGAAACGCATTTAAACTTTATTGCTTTTTGTATTGTAATTTACTTTCAATCTTGTTGTATTCTGGTTCTAATACTTGTAATAAATCTTTATTAATGAAACGAAATATAATTATTTGAATACTTATTGTGCATTATTTAATTTAAATTTGTTATATTCTAGATCAAACCATGTAAAATGTAAACATTAAATATTTGACACGAATAAGCGTTATGAAGTCTCGAGCAATCTACACACTTCATCTCATCCCGATGTTTCCGCCATCGGTTGGGGTGTGACAGATATAACACCTCGAAAATTCACGTCCCATAATGTATTAACACGTGTCATATGTTTGAACGTGTGAAAGAATATTCTAGAAGGACTAAAGTTGACAAACATGAAAAGTGTGTAAATTTAAGGGTCCAAAATGTCAACAAGGGGTAATTATACTTTACAATAACCCTACACGATGCTCATACCTTCAAACGAATAAATCATGGATCATACGAAGCTAAATATGAAAGAAAGTGAGAGATTACAAACTACAGGGGTTAAATGTGTCAACATGTTTAAAGTATACCTCTGAGTGACCTTTTAGCAAACCCGAAGCATTGTAACGGTTAATTATGCTCACTAGAATGCACGATATAAATTTCATAAAGTTTCGTTATCGTATGAGAAAGTTATGATCAAATTCGTATACGAAGGGTTAAAAGCGTCAACGATGAAGTTTATGACTTTTCGGGTGACAATAAAGTTAACCGAGGACTAAACAAAGTGGGTATATGTCTTGAAGCCCTTATAAGTCAAATAGGAGGGTTCATAATGCAAGAAATAAATTCGAAACAAAGTTTTTAAGAGCCAAGGACCAAAGCATAAAAATCAAAAATTTTAGATTTGATCAGAAGGGGCGTCGCGCCACGCGAGGACCCTGGGGGGGGGGTCTACGCGTGCCGCGAGGGGCCATCTGCTCCGAAAACTTTGGGTTATGGTCTGCTAGGTGCATTGTAACCGACTTTAATCCGATTTTCCACATCTTGGACGACCCCTAAACAACCCCTAGGCCCTTAGGGACATCTGTTGGTGATCCATGGCCATGGTTAGGCTTGTGTGTCAATGATCTATGAGATTTTGAACACTATATAAAGGCTTCATGTGCAACCATTGTAACCACACCTTCCATCTGCATTTCTGATCATTTCTGGAGCTCCAAAGCAGACTCAAGTGATCACAAATCGTGCATAGGACTTCAGTAAGTATGCTTAACCTTTCTTAGTTAAGTTTTTGCTTAGTTTTAGCTTAAAAGTCAAACCGTCATAACTACCGTTTGACTTAGCGATTAATCATTGATGGTCCAGTGATTAGTCGAATTGAAACTAGTTATAAGTTGGTAATTATGTGGGCAATAAACCCTTAAAAGGGGCACCCTCTGATTCCCACTCTAACTAGGTCAAATGTCGGGTCAAACTTGTTATTAAAAAGTCAACAGAATGCTTAATTTCCAATTTATGCATAATTAGCAATGTAGAACCCATACAACTTGTTTGATCATTAATATAACTTGGTAATTAATGTAAGAACATGTCTAAACATGTTCAACCCGACAATTTTCAGTAGAGACCCGGTTCGGAACCGAAAGTCGCATAAATTGACTTTTGCTTTGACTTTCAGTTCTGACCCGTTTAAGCATGTTTTAGAAATGCCTTAGAGCTTTAATTGGACTAGGTTACATGCTAGTATAACCCTCTGTGATTATACACCTTGGTTCATTAGTTATCCGATTAATATGAATGATTCCGTTAATTGCCTATATGTTGACCATTATGCCCTTTTCACCATAAAACGTGATTTTTGAAAATATAAAAGAGTGGAAACCTTAGTTACTGATTTATAAACTTGCACCCAAAATTTGACATCAGTTTGAAGTGTAGATTGAGAGTTATGCTCATTAGCGTAATTAGAAAGCTTTTTAGCGATTAAACGACATAATTAGCGTATAGCCTATTTAAACCTACTTTTTGATATCAAACTTATTACCCACTGATGTAATATATTATTTTGGGATTTTTTAATATTTTTAATTAATTTTAGGCTGAGCATAACTTAGAGTTATAAGCTTGACCCGGTAATTGTCGGTTTTGCCCTTTTGGGCTATAAAATGAGTTTTACATGTCTTTTGACCCCAAAACCTTTTGCTACTGATTTGGTATGATAAATAAATTATTTTAAGCCTTTTGGAATAATAAAAATATCATTTTTCTATATAGAACCTGGAAACGGCTCCTAATCGCCTTTTTAAGCGTTTTTAACGCATAGTATGTACTAAAACTATTTTAAACATACAAGGGTTGATACCTACTGATATTTTTGGTAAATTATAATATTTTAACAGTAAGCAAAAGTTGTTTAACTCAGACTTCAGTTTTGAGCTTTTCGGCTTATGTGAAATTACCAAAATGCCCCTACGGTGCATAGTTTGGTTATAATTGACAAATTTCACATATATACCTTACCCTACTGTTATAACTTATTAAATTGAGTATTTTTGCTGATTATATCAGACCTGTAACTCAGGTTAATACTTAAACTCTTTTATAACCTTATAAATGACCAAACTACCCCTACAGGGCATAGTTTGTGTTTAAATTCGTTTCGGGCATAATAAAAGATATCTTACTGATGTCACAACATATTTAAGGCATATTAACTTAGGAAACCTGTAAATGACTCTCATAATTACCCGTTACGCCTCTTGCGCATTCGGTTCGGTTTATGTAACTAGTTTACATAAATTAGCCGAAACGGGTCAAACCTTATCGGTTTTATCTCAAAATCCAGAATGTGTATAATATACCCATATTAAGCAAGTCTTCAAACTTTTCGGGTCTAAATCACATTCTATCCCGGTCTTCGCTTAATCGTGCGTACGAACCGTATCTTTAAAACTAACCGGTCTAAGTTTAGGCTTAATTAAAGACCCGTTAGGATTCTAATAGGTTATTATAAACCTTCGTTCCAGAATAGGAGGACCATTAAAAGCTACTTGCATTTGCTATTTGTGAATTATACTTGCAAAGGTAAATACTTTTAACTTATTTTCCCTCATACGGGCTTGGGGTACGATATATAAAATACCGCTTGGTCGGGAATTCGACCTTAATCGATTGGTGGTTAAGTATTATCGAGATGACCCGTTTAAATTGTTTTGTTTGCTTAAAGCCTTTGGGGGGTTAATGACCATATCCCGGATATCCTCGCCATCATTTTACGAAATGGCCACGACCTAAGCGCGGGGTGTAGGCGTACACCCGTCAGTGCATAAATGAATAATGTGGTGTGTCTATTGATCTTTAACCTGGCACGATCCGGGCTACTGAACGCATAAGGAACATGTAATCCTTTTACAAGTTTATCTATTTAAATAATTATCCCAAGTTATAAAACGTTTGTGCCACGTGCATCCAAATCAATTTTTAATCATTTTTAAAATGAGTCGGTTAATTGTATTTACCAGTGTAAACTGACGTATTTTCCCAAAAAGATTAAATGCAGGTACTACTCGTAATAGGCTGGATTTCTCCTTAGCATCAATAAAGAGTCTCGCAAGCTTAAGATGCCTAATGTCTGTTGAACTACTGTTCCTATTTATTTTTGATCCTTCTGTGGATTATTTTTCAACTGTTTGTGATACACGATATTACAATTATATTCAGTTGAAATATATCTTTCATTTGCTTTCGCTGTGCATTTAAATATTGTGTTGTTTGACTATTATGTTGCCAACCACATCACGATACTCCCCCACCGGGCCCACCGGTGATACGTGGAAAGTCGGGGTGTGACAAGTTGGTATCAGAGCCAACATTGAGTGAATTAAACACTAGCCTTTTGTGTTTAATCTCAATGACACAATTGCACATTTCTAAACTTTCGAGTCTAGACAAATAACATAGGACAAATTCTATTTTGTTTTGTTTTGTCCTTTATTTTATATATTCTTGTCATTATCTTATGTTATATTGACAGGATTAAATATGCCGCCAAGATTTTTCAGACGCAGAGGAAGAGGCAAGGGGCCAATCACCGCCCCCAATGACCACGAGGTCGGGCCTTCGCACAGGCAAGCTCCTTCTACCACCGCGAGTGCTGATCCTCGAGAGAACAGGAGGAACCTTTTTGAGCCTGCTAGACGATCTGTTTCACACAGTTCGACGCCTCCCGTTCATAACTCCTATGGGCCACATTCAGAAAACGAGCCCGATAACCCTCAACCTTCTTACATACCTATACAGCGATCCCTATCGCACCGTTCCTTTGGTGACCCCACACCCGTCTTTTGGGGCCGGTTTAACCCGGCAAACTACATACAAGAACCAGTGGGTTTTAACCCATTGGGGCCAGAGGATCATTTCTCCGGCGATCATGCAGAGGACATGGACGAGGACACGGATCCCGTCGAGCCTGCAACAGGGACCCCCAACTATCCGATCGAGGTCTCTGATGGTTCGTCTTTTCATGGATCACCCTACCATGGTCCGGACAGTTACCAGGCACGATTTAACCAGTTCGAGTGGTATTTTACACCCTCGCATCATTCGTCGCCTCACCACCAACAGCAGCAGCAGGATCCCTCTGGGGATTCACGTTTCTTGGCTGTCACGCCACCGCCTCCACCGCCACCAGTTCATCAGGCACCTCAGGAACCGCCAAGGCGTAGGAGGACAGGCGCGTGAATGTCCGCGCGTGGAGGAGATTTTCACTTCAGCTCTCCTCGACACTCAAGTGGCAGTCATTATCCGCCACTACATGAAGACCCGCAAATGGGTGGGCCTTTAAACCCAGTTGCACCGCAGCAACCACCGATGGGTTTTGATAACCCAATTCCTGCTTACACTGGTTCAATGGCATATAACCCGTTTGAGCAGCCGGTTCACACCAACTATAATTACGCTGAAGCCGACCCATACATGGTAGCGGCCAACTATAACGCCCTTCATCCTAAAGGACCGTACGGAGCTCCTTGGGGAGTAGGGTACCCAACTCATGGGTACCAAATACCTGCTATACCTATAATTCGGCAACAATCACAACCGCCACGGTTTTCCCCACCTGAAAGGGAAGAAATTCTTCAAAGGTTGGACCAAGTCGAGCGAGATTTTCACCGAGATCGCAGGGAGCGACAAAGTTTCTTCCAGGGATTGACAAGTTTAATAAAAGGGAAGAGCAAGAAGGACCATTGAATCCTTCGATTATTGATTGTATTTCCTTGTATTCAGTTGAACCCCTGCGAGGGTCTGTCTTACTGTTTTAACCCCTGCGTGGGTATGATTGCTTGTTAAGCCCTGCGTGGGTCTATCTTTCTGTTAACCCCTACGAGGGTATGTTGTTTGTTTAAGTCCCTACGTGGACTAGTATTTCGGTTTGACCCCTGCGTGGGTATGTTGTTCTATTAAAAAGTCCCGTTTAGGGCGACGTGTAATCTATTAATAATTAATGGAATGTTTAGTTTATAAATTTCATTTTTGCCATTATATGCATAAATAAATTATATATGAAATAAATGAATCAAAATCATTCCTTTTAAAAATAATCTGCCTATTTAATTATTAACTAAGGATCATAAGGGTATGACCTAGCCTGCGTGTCATTATAAGACCTGGCCAAGATGGTAAAACCTGTTAAAAAGATTCAAATCCCAGTTAACATCTGAAAACATGTTAACGCTCCTGGCAGACGTGATTCGTTAAAAATCACACACGTCATTTTTATATAAGGATTTTTCCTAACCCAACTTAATGATCTATGAATCATGGGTTTAAATCATCAATTAAGATGATCATACTTTGACCATACATTGGTAATATAATGCCTACGGGCCCTGCTCATTTTCATATGAGACAAAAGACAGTAATAGTCTGCGACCCTGTCTGAAAAAGGTAAAGAACTATGTTCAAACCTTCATGCCTTGATTCTCTGAAATCATGGCTTATAATTTAAAATGTCCCTGTGACTAGGCCTTGTGTGCTAATAATACTATTGTTGTTTATAATTAGGATAAATTATAATAGAAATCCTAAATAAATGTGAGTAATAAATTAACCAAATATGATCTATGTTTACCATGGTTAATGAATTACCCTAAGGGGCAATTCCACAATAAACTCCCAAATAAACTATTTGTTGGTGCACAGAATGTCTGTTGACTACGTTTACATCAAGTCTTAGGTCAAGATAGTCGAGATAGGAGCTTGAAAGTGAAATTAGGGTTTAGATATGTTAATTTCGCTTATAATGACATGTTGGTCATTAAAAGCGAAATCAGATCTTAGTATTTCGCTTGTATGTACATGTGGTAGTGATTTCGTTTATAGGTCATTGTGAGGTTTCGCTCATAGGGTTGCTAGGGGTTTCGCTTATAAGGGATCATGGGGTTTCGCTTATATGGAAGTCCATATAAGCGAAATCAGTTAGCTTATAAATACCGACATGTGATCTCAGTTGTGTAACTTGGAGCGAAACCTTGTCATTGCTTGTGTAACCGAACTCTGTCAAAATTGATTCAGAAAGCAATAAAAGAGAAGGAATTGAATAGGAAAAGCTGTGTAACTTCATTTACGTTGATTCCGCCTTCGTACGTGAAGATGAACGTCCTTAACTGACTTTTCGGGGTCGCAACACGGTCCAACAAGTGGTATCAGAGCTTCAGGACGAGGAGTTCATACTACTACAGCTGATTCGACAAAATTCTCTCATTTCTACTCACTTTCTCTCACATTTTTTAGATTTGAACTGGTTCCTACGGTTAAAATGGCCTAAAATTCGAGTATAACGTGTAAAACATACGATTAACAAACCCTAGAAAGATTCAGGTTAAAATTCGGACTAAAACATGGTGAAATTTGACTAAAACATGGTTTCGTTTTTTCGGTAATCGAAGGGTTTCGCTTTTACGGACATAAATTACCTGATTTCGCTGATAGTGACATCAGCTAGGTTCGCTCATAGTGACATCAGGTAGGTTCGCTCATAGTGACATCTGGTAGATTCGCTCATACGGACATTCTGAGTTCGCTTATTCAGACATAGTGATATTTCGCTGATAAGAACATTGCTTGATTTCGCTTATTTGGTCAAGACTGATTTCGCTTATCTGTCACAATTCCTGATTTCGCTTTTAGAGACACATACTACTGATTTCGCTCATCAGTCATTGATTGATTTCGCTTTTGTGTCATTAAAACTGATTTCGCTTTTGTATCACTATTCTTCAAAATCTTAAAAATTTTTCTAAGTGTTTACTGATTTTGCAGGTATATTCAAGATGGATGATATATTCTTGAACCCGTTTAGCGACATGTACGCATTCGCTGGAGATTCCGGAAACGATGATTCTTCGTCTAGCAATGCGAATGAGAATATGCCAAAAGAGAGGAAAAAGGAAGCTTGGGAATCTGAAAGTGCCTTTGGGACATTCAATAAACCTCCAAAGCTAATGGCTGTTGAGGAATACAGTCGGTGGTCAAGAAAGTTTGAAGATTGGTTGATGGCATTTGCTTTTCCCAGCTGGAAGAGTTTGAAAAACGGTTATGAAAATGGAAACAAAAAAGGTGAAACTTTAAGATCAGCTGATGAGATTGATTCGTTTGTAGCTGAACAAAAGTGTGTGGCTTTGTTGTTTCAGTCCGTCCGGGAAGACATAATCTCATTGATCGATTATTCAAATGCAAAAGATCTTTGGAAAAAGTTAGAAAAGAAATGTATAGGTAGTGAAGAAATCAAGAAAAACAAAATGAAATTACTTAGGAAAGAGTTTGATATGTTTGGGTGTTTAAAGAACGAGTCAGTTTGTAAAATGATAGAAAGGTTTGGTCATCTGAAGCTGGAATTAGTAAGACATGATATCAGATATCCTGAAGAAGATCTTATCGACAAATTGTTCGATTCGTTGCCCGACGAGATGGATTGGAGATATTATGCGCTGATGCTGCAGAATACCATCAAAGCACCAGAAAAGTTGACATTAGATTTGCTGATTGAGAAACTTGAAAGTCACGAGCTGGAACTGAAGAAGACATACAAAGTCAATAACTCATCTTACCAGCAGAATTTGGATTTGTATTATCCAAAAAGCATGATGCCAAAAGCAACCTCTCCCAAGACTGCGTTTTCTGTTGAGAATGTGCCCAGAGCAAGCAAAGAAAGTCAAAGTGGTCAAAGCAGTGGAAGTCATAGTGGTTATCACAGTGGATCTTCATCATCTGGAAGTCATTCTGATGCAAAGAATCGTTTTCAATGCAACATTGCAATAGACTTGAAGAATGCTCAAAATTTTGATGAGGAGTCGGCCAAACAGCAAATGATCTTCCTAGCATCGGTGTTGGAATCGTATGAAGGGTTAGTAGCTGGGAAGATAGGCAACACTAATCTGACGAAAGAAGATTATGATCAGATTGATCCGGAAGAAATGGAGCTGATCGATATTCGTTGGGCTATGGCCAGTGCTGTTCGTGGAGCACAGCGTTTCATGGAAATTACTGGCAGGAAGACAATTGGTGGTCCATCTACCAAGCTGGGGTTCGATAAGTCCAAGGTGACGTGCTTCAAATGTAAGCAGAAAGGTCACTTCAAGCGAGAATGCAGAAACGCTTATGCTGATGAGTCGGAGAATCCTTTCAGAGATGATTATTACAAGAAGGCAATTTATCACCAAAATAAATCTGAACCACCTAGATTGAAGCAGGTTGAAGACAACAAAGAGAAATCTAGAGCTCTTGCAGTGATTTATGATGATGAAGGGTATGATTGGATTCAAGATGTTCTACCGGAGGAAGATGCAGTTGGTTACGCATTCATGGCGAAAAACGACGAACCTATTCCGTGGAAAGACGATAGAACTGAAGAGCATAAATATAGATACAGAAAAATGTTGGCTGAAAACAGAATCAATAGAATATATCGTATCTATTTGGAAGCGAAGAGAGCGAGAAGATGGGATCCGGACAGAGAATGTTATCTTGATGAATATGGAAATATTGCGATCGATGACAAAACTCTTAATCTGGAAGCCATAATCAAGGAGATCAAAGATGAGGATGAGTATTGGCAGAATAAATGGTGGGGAACTGAAGACGAGAAGGAGAAAGAAGAGAAAGAGAAAAAGGAGAAAGAAGAGATAGAGAAATCAAAGAAAGTTGATACTGGAGTTATTGACACAACGCAGGAGTTGACTGAAGAGAACCTGGGAAAAATGGCTGACAAAGTGCTGGCTGCTAAGGCTCTTGAGGTAGACTCTAACTCCGTGTCTGAGTCAAAAAGCCAGGTCGGTTCAAACTTGTCAACAAATGCGTCAGGTAAACAAATTGATGGAAATGCTGATTGCAAAAATTGCAACAAAGAGTGCAAATTTTGTAACACAGTCACGTATCTCAACGAGAAGAAAGTTGATGATCTGACAGCAAAGGTCAGAAGCGTTGAGAATCAGATTCTTGATCGTGACAAAATAGTTAAAGCTTCAACTGAACGGATAAGAGAATTAACTAGCCAAATTGAAAATGATAAAATTGATCATGACAAAATTAAACAAGAAAATGAAAAGTTAATTCTTGAAAACCGTCAGATTTCTGAGAAGTTTGAAAAACTCAAAAGCACAATGAAAGATAATGATGATCGAAATGGTAAAACATATAAAGAAAACGTTCACTTAAAAGCAGTGCTTAGAGTAAAAGAAGAATCAATCAACCAACAACTGGATGAAATCGCTAAACTGAAACTTAAATTTCAAGAGGCTGAAATTGAAAACGAGCGAATCCAGTTGAAGCTTAACAGTTAAAGCTCCGCAAGCTTTGTTTTGCAACACATTATTCCCAAACCCATCGGGAAAGACAAAGCGGGCGAAGATGTGTATTCTGATGGAACTGGGGTGTGTTTTCATCAAGTTCCACCACCTGTTCTTGATAACTACACAAAAAAGCAACCAGGGTTGGTTGAAATTGAAGAAGAAAGTGAAATGAATCTTCCGGATTCAATTGATGTCACGTTCACATCTTCCAATGACGATAGTGTTCAAAATGATATTGTAAAAGGTGTTGTTGAAAATGTGCTAAAAACGGATAGTGACACTACTGAGGAAGATGGGTGTTTCTTGGACAAATACATTCCGAAACAAAAGTCCAAGAACAACTTAAATGAAGAATCAAATCTTGTCATGTACAAGATGTTGGGTTCAGATAAGTTGTTTTCGGATTCTGAGTTTCCGATTGAGAATGTTAATATGAACAAATTGACAAATGTTTTCAAGTTGGTCGAAGTTGAGTTGTCAGAAGTGAACAATCTGAGTCAAACAAAGAGAAAAATGAGTTTTGAGAAAGATAAACCATACTACAAGAAATCTGTTAATCCATCACGTTTTTATAATAACAATCGAAATAACTGGTCGGGTGGTTATCAGGGTGGTAGAAATTATCAGAAAAGAAATGTTCCAAACAAGAGGTTTGCTGAAAAGAAAAAGTTTGTGAACAGTTCGAGTTCACTTGCTGATGAAGAGAAAGAGATTTTTTCAAAATCGAATAAAGAGTTCTTTGAGAAAAGAGCTTCACAGTATCAGTCTGAAGGCACAAGTCGAGTTGTTGATACTCGAACATGTTTCAGATGTAATCAAGTTGATCACATTGCACGAAAGTGTACTAATGTGAAGCCTAAGACTGAAACTGTGAAGATTCAAAAGAAGAAAGTTGACGAAAAGGGTAAAGCACCAATCGTTGTTGAGAAAAAGAGTGTGAAAAATGACAACATCAAAGTGAAAAATGAACCCGTAAAGAAAGTGGTAACTAAAAATGACAAATTTTACAATCGGGTTGCATTATCTCAACAAGTTTGGAAACCAAAAAGTGAGAAAAGATTTCACCTTCTGAGGATTCAATTCAAATTGATTATGATGTAAATTTTCCACCTTTAAAGGCTGAAAACTTCAAAATTCAAATTGCGAGAGTCAAGGTTACACCTAAGGCTGATGAGGCCTGGGTGGACTCCATGTTTGACTAAACAGTTTGAATTGCCGGAGCTTCCTAGTTGGTAATCGTGAAACATGAATTGGCATCTTTATTAAAGTTGGTTAAGTCATAGTTTGTTATGTGCAGGATCTTCCAAAACTTGTATCCAGATGGATCATGGATAGTGGAGCTTCAAGACATATGACAGGGAAGACTGCGTTGCTGTATGATGTGAGAAATATCAATGGTGGTTATGTGGGATTTGCTGGTCATGAAGGTGGTAGAATTATTGGTGAAGGAACGTTATCCAATGGGATTGTTACGTTTGAAAGAGTTAACTACATTACTGAGCTGGAGAACAATCTGCTGAGTATCTCACAGATTTGTGACAATATGTATACTACTCACTTCACTGATAAAGAATGTTTGATCTTGAAACCAGGATTTGTTATTCCTGAAGAATGGATTATCATGCGGGCACCTAGAGTGAATGATTTATATGTGTTAGATATGAGTGTAGCAACTACATCTACTGGTCAAGCACGTTGTTTTGTGTCTAGAGCAACTGAGAAAGAATCAAGATTGTGGCACCGCAAGATGGGGCATATTCACCTAAGGAAGATGAATCACTTGGTGCACAATGATTTGGTTCTTGGAGTTCATGTCAAAGGTTTTCATCTGGAAGGGGAGTGCATTAGCTGTGTTAAAGGCAAGCAGAAGAAAAAGTCACACCCTACAAAGCAAGTCAATTCAGTTTCGAGACCTCTGGAAAGACTTCACATGGATTTATTTGGTCCTGTGAATGTCAAAAGTATTACAGGAGATTACTATTGTTTGGTCGTTACTGATGATTATTCCAGATTTTCGTGGGTTTCTTTCTTGAAAACGAAAGACGAAACATTTGACAGTTTGATGGCGTTGTTCAAGAAGATTGAGAATCTGTACCAACGGCGTATTAAAAGAATTCGAAGTGATAATGGTACTGAATTCAAGAACAGCAAGATGGAAGAATTTTGTGATGAAAGAGGTATATTGCATGAGTTTAGTGCTCCTTACACTCCGCAGCAGAATGGAGTCGCAGAACGCAAAAACCGGACACTAATCGAGACGGCTAGAACTATGCTCGAAGATTCAAAGTTACCGATAATTTTTTGGGCTGAAGCTGTTTCTGCCGCATGCTATACGCTCAACAGGGTTCTCACTGTCAAGAAGTTTAACAAAACATGCTTTGAGCTAATCAATAACTGCAAACCGAATTTGAAGTATCTAGAACCGTTCGGGTCACCCTGTACAGTTATAGAGCCTCATGGAAAGTTTGGTCCGAAGTGCATTGAGGGAATATTTGTCGGTTATGCAAATCCGATGCGTCGTGTCTTCGTTCCAAGTGAGAAGCGGATTATTGAAGCTGCAAATGTTGAATGTCAAGGTTATACTATGCCGCCGCAGAATCCTGGTGATTCATGGCGTTATCATTATGACAAACTGTGGGATTCGTTTGACATGAGAGAAGAATCAGAGAATGATGAAGATTTCTTTGATGAGTTGGATATTTTGCGCGAATATGAGTCACAGCTAAGGTTCCCAGCTGAGTATTCTAGAAGACCACGGGAAACTTCAAATGATGATGAAGCAGGTCCGAGTAATGCTGGTGAACATGATGATGTCCAACAGAATGAAGTTGCTCAGGATAATCAGTCGGTTCAGAATGATAATCAAGAAGCTGAAAACATGCAAGTCTTTGATCATGGTGATTCAGATTCTGAGGGGGAGCAAATTCAGATTTCAAGTCAAACAAACCAAGTTGGTGAACAAGATGCAGAGCAGAATGTTACTAATCTGGAGGGCAATGTAGATGTTCCAAGCGAAGTGATGCCGCGAACTTTTTCATATCATCCAGAGGAGTTGATCATAGGAGAATTGCAGACAGGCGTTCGCACTCGAAGACAGATTGATAAAGGGCTTATATGTTTTTATACAACAGTTGCTCCTTTGCAAACTGAATTCTCATTGAGTTGTTTTATCTCATAGGTTGAACCAAGAACTTACAAAGAGGCGCTTACTGAAGATTCTTGGGTCAATGCAATGCAGGAGGAACTTAGTCAATTCGAGAAATTAGGAGTGTGGAAGTTACGAAATGGGTATTTAAGTGTAAGAGAGACGACAGAGGAGTTGTTGTAAGGAACAAAGCTCGACTCGTTGTTCAGGGCTTTAGTCAACAGGAGGGGATTGATTTTACAGAAGTCTATGCTCCTGTAGCACGACTAGAGGCAATCAGGATTTTCCTTGCATTTGCGTCTTGGAAAAACTTCAAAGTATATCAGTTAGATGTAAAATCGGCGTTTCATTATGGGAAGGTCAAAGAGGAGGTTTATGTCGGACAGCCGCCGGGCTTCACCAATCCAATCCACAAAAACAAGGTCTACTTATTGGACAAAGCGCTGTATGGTTTACACCAGGCACCGAGAGCTTGGTACGAGACTTTGTCTCAACACCTACTAGCCAACAAGTTCATTCGTGGAAAAGTGGATGCCACTCTCTTCACTAAAGAGGTCGACGGTCATCTTCTGATAGTTCAGATTTATGTGGACGATATAATCTTTGGGTCAACAAATGAAAATCTATGCAAAGATTTTGAATCAGTGATGAAGCAAAAATTCGAAATGTCATCAATGGGGGAGATGAAATTCTTTCTGGGACTACAAGTTGAACAACTACCTGAGGGAATTTTCATTCATCAGACAAAGTACGTTCATGATATTCTAGAGAAATTTGGGATGTCAAGTTCTACTCCAGCTTCTACCCCACTTGCAACAAATCATGGGATTCACCCAGATCTCACCGGAGACAGGGCTGATGAAACATTTTACCGATCCATGATAGGTTCTTTGATGTACTTAACTGCTTCACGTCCTGATATCATGTACCCAACGTGCCTCGCAGCAAGATTTCAATCTAACCCGAGAGCATCGCATATGATCATTGTGAAGAGGATATTGTGCTACCTGAAAGGAACTCCTTCATTGGGGTTGTGGTATCCTAGGAAAGGCGACTTTACGCTCGAAGGGTATTCCGATTCGGATTTCGGATGCTGCAAAGTCAATTCTAAATCAACAACTGCAGGATGCCAGTTCTTTGGACCTAGATTGGTTACCTGGCAGTGTAAGAAACAAACGTCTGTGGCGCTATCTACATGTGAAGCGGAGTACGTTTCTGCTAGCAGTTGCTGCTCTCAGATCCTGTGGATACAGCAACAGATGCGCGACTACGGTTTGCAGTTTCTTAACACACCATTTTTTGTTGATAATGAGGCCGCAATAAATATAACAAAGAATCCAGTACATCACGCTAAAACTAAACACATAGAAATTCGTCATCACTTTATTCGTGATTGCTTTGAGAAAAAGTTGATACGAATTGAGAAAATCCACACTGACGAACAGAAAGCTGATTTACATACCAAAGCTTTTGATAAAAATCGGTTTCAATATTTGTTAAAACTGAACGGTATGAAGCTTCTTTCGGTGTTGGATGGAATTGTGGGCGTTGATGAGAGTACTGTTGCGGATGAAGACGAGAAACAATCTGCAATGGTTTGTCGATTTTTTACTTGTTTTGATATTTAGGGGGAGTAGTTAGATGTATATAGATATATTTTCAGAAAATACAAAAACATGATAAAATTTCAAAATACAAAAACAATATAAAATCTGAAAAAGAGCTTGTGTATATAGGGAAAATGATAGTACATCGGCTAGACAATTACAGTATGCTAAAGATTTGTAAAGTTTAAATGAGTTAAACAGTCTCACTGATGATGTGTCGATAGGTTTTTGCACATTTAGTAGGTTTGTTCGGGATATAAACCTAAATTTTACTTGCTTATTTCGTAGGGAACACTACTTGGATATATAGGTAACCCCTGAAATCTCGTTTGAAAGATTCCTTTTTCTGATATACTAGGCTTTATACTCAATGGTGTCTGGGGTATTATTCCGGGACTTCTGCTGAATGGAAGTTCTGACCTAGTCCTCGAATAATACTTTCTGCTGCTTGAAACACAGCATCACCCTCAGCATATATGATAAGACAATAAAATTGCTTAGCAATGCTGTTGTAAAAAAGATCCTCTAAAAGGGACACACCCACAAGTTGAGTCATGATCTCTCTGCTGAACGGTAGTTCTGACCTGAGCTCTCATGATTCTTCATAAATTATTAACCCCTTACAGATATCATTCGTGTCATAATTTCCTGTAAGACTGAATATCGGGATCTGGATACGAGAGTATATTCAAGAGGTGGGACACACGTATAAGTTTAAGTCTCTAAAACACTAAATCCGTATCCTGGACAGATTGAAATTTGTGTGAGAATTTAAGTGGATCAGTATATCGACAATCTACGCGAATTGTTTAATTCTGAGTATGTAATCACAGCTTAACGGTACTTGTGATTTGTCGGATAGCTGATATGATTCCCTAACACGCTCGCCAAAATATGTTTGTAAATAGTTTACTTTGTTTACTTTCTGCAATTTAAGTTTTCTGTATTTCATTTCTTAGTTTAGAACACTTTATAAAATTCAAAAAAGATTTTATTTCTGCTTTATTTTCCGACAAACCAAAGTGGAGAGTTGATTGTTGGATTCTCAGATGTTGAAGCAGATGCAGGAGATTCTGAACTGAAGAATGAGGAGAGCTTACTTTGATAGAGTTTGATTTATTGAAAAGTCAAAAACAAGTTCATTAACTTGATACTTGTTATTTTCAGAAAATGTGTAAATTGTTTTTAAAAATTCAGTTTGATTAGTCAAATGATCAACCAAGGTCATTAAATTGAACTTGGTAGATTAATTAAGTAATCAGGGTCATTAACTTGGACCTGAATACTTGAGTGGATTTCTAAAACTGATTGAGTTTGTGATTTATTGTTGAAAAGATAGTTTGTAATGTTTGATGTTTGAGTAACAGATTTTGGACTTCATTATTCCCACGGAAGCTAATTGTCAAAGCTTGAACCAGATCAAGACCTCAGATTCTAGCATATTGAGAGGGGGAGTCTGTGAAAGGGGGAGTCTGGATCAACAGTCAAAGGGATGTCTGAAGATGGAGCCAGGACAAGATTGTAAACCTGTGAAGATAGAATGCTTATGATGTGAAGACAGAGAGTTGGAGAAAAGACCAAGACTGAAGACTCGGAGCTGAAGACTTCGTCAACATCCAAGGGGGAGTCTGTTGGTGCACAGAATATCTGTTGACTACGTTTACATCAAGTCTTAGGTCAAGATAGTCGAGATAGGAGCTTGAAAGTGAAATTAGGGTTTAGATATGTTAATTTCGCTTATAATGACATGTTGGTCATTAAAAGCGAAATCAGATCTTAGTATTTCGCTTTTTTGTACATGTGGCAGTGATTTCGTTTATAGGTCATTGTGAGGTTTCGCTCATAGGGTTGCTAGGGGTTTCGCTTATAAGGGATCATGGGGTTTCGCTTATATGGCAGTCCATATAAGCGAAATCAGTTAGCTTATAAATACCGACATGTGATCTCAGTTGTGTAACTTGGAGCGAAACCTTGTCATTGCTTGTGTAACCGAACTCTGTCAAAATTGATTCAGAAAGCAATAAAAGAGAAGGAATTGAATAGGAAAAGCTGTGTAACTTCATTTACGTTGATTCCGCCTACGTACGTGAAGATGAACGTCCTTAACTGACTTTTCGGGGTCGCAACACGGTCCAACACCATTGTCATTGTCTTATGTAACAGTTCAAATTAAAATGGCTGACTCGGATGAAATTAATAGTCACCCAAGGGAGAATAATGATAACGCCCGAATTAATATGACGGGTGCTGAACTGAAAGCGTTAGTAGACGACGCTGTTACAAAGGCCTTGGAGCGGCAATATGAAGATTATAGTGGGACTCGAAGTAGGACCCTATCTGCGCCGCACTCAAAGCCAAGGACTCATTCTGAGGCTCACAGCAAGCCTCCCTCCAAGAAGGAAGAACCCAAGAAGGATGATGATCGACACTCCTCAAACCACAACAGTGCTCCGTCTCAAAAGATCATGCTGAATCAAGGACCCCGTGATAAGGGTTGCTCCTACAAATACTTTGTTTCTTGCAAGCCCAGGGATTTCACTGGGGAAAAAAGAGCCATTGACTGCATGACGTGGTTAGATGAGATGGACACAGTAGTGGATATCAGCTGGTGCGCTGAGAGGGATATAGTCAAGTTTGTGTCTCAATCGTTTAAAGGTGAGGCCATAGCCTGGTGGAGATCGTTGATCCAGGCTACTGGGAAGATTCCACTGTACAACATGTCATGGGAACAATTCGTTGCCCTCATCAGGGAGAACTACTGTCCTCAGCACGAGGTCGAAAAGATTGAGTCAGATTTTCTTTCGTTGGTAATGACCAATCTAGATTGCCAAGCTTACCTCACGAGCTTTAATACCATGTCGAGGTTGGTTCCGTATCTGGTGACCCCGGAACCCAAACGAATAGCTCGTTTCATTGGGGGTTTAGCCCCGGAGATAAAGGCAAGCGTGAAGGCCTCTCGACCAACTACTTTCAGATCTGTGGCTGATATATCCTTGTCCCTCACACTGGACACGGTCAGACAAAGATCGCTGAGGAACAAGGATGCAGAGAAATAGTCAAGTTTGTGTCTCAATCGTTTAAAGGTGAGGCCTTAGCCTGGTGGAGATCGTTGATCCAGGCTACTGGGAAGATTCCACTGTACAACATGTCATGGGAACAATTCGTTGCCCTCATCAGGGAGAACTACTGTCCTCAGCACGAGGTCGAAAAGATTGAGTCAGATTTTCTTTCGTTGGTAATGACCAATCTAGATTGCCAAGCTTACCTCACGAGCTTTAATACCATGTCGAGGTTGGTTCCGTATCTGGTGACCCCGGAACCCAAACGAATAGCTCGTTTCATTGGGGGTTTAGCCCCAGAGATAAAGGCAAGCGTGAAGGCCTCTCGACCAACTACTTTCAGATCTGTGGCTGATATATCCTTGTCCCTCACACTGGACACTGTCAGACAAAGATCGCTGAGGAACAAGGATGCAGAGAAAAGAAAACGTGAAGATGACAATTCACGAAGGTCAAACAAGAAGAACCGAGGAAACAGTGACAACAGGAAGGGGTCAGAATCAAAGAAAGATGGGCATCAAGCAGGTGAAAAGCCCAAGTGCAAAGTCTGCAAGAAACAACACTTCGGGAAGTGCAGGTTTGAATCGAACTCGCAGACTCAGTCAAGAACTTTTGCATGTGGTATATGCAAGTCCAAGGAACACAAGAGCTTGGATTGCAAAAAGTTGAAAGATGCAACCTGCTACAGCTGTAATGAGAAGGGGCATATCAAGACCAATTGCCCAAAATACGCAAAGAAAGCTGATGAAGGAAAGAAGACCAATGCTAGGGTCTTCAGAATGGATGCAAAGGAAGCAGTATAGGATGACAATGTGATAACAGGTACATTCCTTATAAATGACGTTTATGCAAGAGTACTTTTTGACTCAGGAGCTGATAAATCATTTGTAGATAATAAGTTTTGCAAATTACTGAATTTACATGTTAAAACCCTAAGAGTGAAATATGAGGTGGAGTTAGCAGATGGCACCTTAGAAACCGCCTCAATCATATTAGATGGATGTTTCATATCCATTAAGAACCACTATTTTCCTTTGTCCCTACTTCCTTTGAAGTTAGCTGGTTTTGACATCGTTTTAGGCATGGACTGGTTATCTCATAACCAGGCCCAGATTGTCTGCAATAGAAAGCAAGTGGTGATCAAGACTCCATCTGGCGAATCAATTACCATTCAGGGAGATACCCGATATGGATTGCCTGAGCAAGTGACTATGCTCAAGGCCTCTAAGTGTTTGAAGAAGGGTTGTGTCATCTACATGGCACAAGTGACTATCGATGAGCCGAAACCTAAGATGGAAGACATCCCCGTCATTTCTGAATACCCTGAGGTTTTTCCTGAAGAACTACCTGGTTTACCACCAGATAGGCAAGTGGAATTCAGAATTGACATCATCCCTGGAGCAGCACCTATTGCTAGAGCGCCTTACAGGTTGGCACCGACAGAGATGAAGGAATTGAGAGCACAACTAGATGAATTGCTAGCTAAAGGTTTCATTAAACCTAGTTCGTCTCCTTGGGGAGCACCAGTCTTGTTTGTCAAAAAGAAGAATGGATCGATGCGTCTGTGCATCGATTACCGTGAGCTTAATAAGGTCACAATAAAGAATAGGTATCCTTTGCCCAGGATCGACGATTTATTCGATCAATTGCAAGGGGAAAGTTGTTTCTCGAAGATTGACTTAAGGTCAGGCTACCACCAACTGAAGGTTAGAGATGAAGACGTACACAAAACTGCATTTAGGACTCGTTATGGTCATTACGAGTTCCTAGTGATGCCTTTTGGGCTCACTAATGCACCTGCCGCGTTCATGGATCTCATGAATCGCGTTTGCAAGCCTTACTTAGATAAATTCGTCATCGTTTTCATCGACGACATTCTCATTTACTCGAAGAACCAAGCTGACCATGAGAAACACCTTCGTTGTATTCTTAAACTTCTACATCATGAGAAACTCTATGTAACACCCTTATTATTATTTAACAATTTTCGTAAAATTTACGAAAATAAACGGGTAATTAGAATTTCAATACATTGAAAATACGGGTTTCATTAAACTTTATTTACAGAATTAAAACTTTTCAAAATAACATGTTTGAGTTCGTCATTTAACAAGACAACGATACATAGTGCGGAAGCTTATTTCTTGATCGTGTTCGGTTCTTCGTTGTGCTTGATCATCCTCCGGTGCTAAAATCATACCTGAAACTCATAAAACATGAGTTGGATTAGTCATATGTAACTTATAACGTATTTAAACGAGTCTGGGAAGCGAAACTGATTAAAATAAAATTTTTTCGCTAAATCAGGGTTCTGTCGCGTGTCGCGGAGGAACCATGTTGTTCCTTCGCGTGTCGCCTGGGAAACCAGTTTCCAACAGGTTGCAGTTCAGATCAGCTATGCCAGTTTTTACGGAAACGGCCATAACTTCTTCGTTATTGATCCGTTTTACCCGATTCTTTTTCCTACGCGTCCGTAATTTAATCCTCCATATTATGGAGTTAAAATCCTACATCCAACATAAGAAATTTTGAGACTTCTAAGCCTTTGACTCGTTACCTTTTTTACCAAATCTTAACCCGTTTATGCATTTTATCAAACAAATGTATTTGTTTGATTCCTATATTACATACACTTCTACAAATTAATGTTACCTACCATATTAGGTTCTAATCATAGGTTTATTACACAATTTAAACCCGTTTACGCTTGTATGCTTATTTTGACCCGTTAAGGGTAGTTATGCGTTTTAGCCTAGAACTTGTGCCTTTCTTGTGTCGCTACAAAAGTTCCATATCTAATTAACTACAAATATTCCACCACAACTATTTTGTGGTGGATTTAACATAATGAACCTCTTTTTCCAATTTTTACCCATCGGTTGATCATTTTACGCAAATGACCACTTTTGAGCATTTGACCCGCGAATGTGCATTCCTATGACCTTTATTCATGTCTAATGATTCCATAATCTATATGCAAGTTCCTAAATGACCCCTATGAGTCGTTTGCCCAATATACCCTTCAAGGGTGTTTTGGTCAACTTTAGTCCCTCACTTCACGGCGAAGGACTTTCACTAAATATTTTGACCAAAATTGTATGTTTAACCAAAAAGCTTAGTTATACGTACCTGGATCGGGTCAAAGTATTGACCCATTTACTTAACTTTTGCTTTAAACCTTTACAGTTAAAGCAACGCAAGCTTATGTATTTCCTGTGATTACAAAACTCAACAAGCAATTATCAAATGTTATTGTCAAATGGCGTTACCCACACCAATTGACCTATTTAGTCAAATTGACCATTTGTCCGTATGAGATGGTATTTAAGTACCATTTCATCCCCTTTAAACCTATCCCGATTTTCCTTGTACTCATTTTACTTAAAACCGTTTTTGTTTGTTCGTCACTACATGACTAATTTACCATTTTACCCCTTGTCCATAACTTATGATTTCTTATCATTTTCCTTCGTTCCGACTCTCATTGATTCGTGTCGGAACATCCTATGCCAACCACTTAGTAGCATTCATATACTATACTTGCAATCATGTCATTTGTAAATAATAAAAAGGGGCGTAAGCTTTACTTACCTCGCATCCGAACTACGCTTTTCCTTTCCTTCTTGATTCGTTTGACCCGCTCCCTCATCAAGCTTCCACCTAGCTTGTTACGCGTCAAACTATCATCATCGTTTTCAAGGTGGTTAGTTTAATCATAATTTAATACGATTATTCCACCTTACGCATTTCATATCAAAAATTACCATTTATCGTATTATAGGTCAGTTTGACTTTTTAAAAGTCAAATGCCCATTAGTATACTAATTGCATATTCGAGTTCATCAACTAGTTTTAGCATTCTTTAATTACCCGGTAGGCGTTATCTTTAGGCCACCGTTTTAACCAAGTTTTAACCACGTTTATCACATTTAGAACTCTTTTTAATCACATTTTGCATAATAGCCAAAACATCACAATTAGGTGTTTTAACTACAAAATTCTAATTTCGAGCCTTCTTTGAGGCATTTCAACAAACACTTTATGGGCAGAAATTTACATGATTCATATTCAAGTTCACAACTTGTCATATAGCCAAATTTAACGTCAATCGATCTATTTTATATAAAGGTCAACATCAACAAATCTGAAATCGCTTCATAAATATCCAATTACACTAGAACAACATTTGAAATCCTAGTGTTCATCAATTCCTTCACAACCCACTAATCACCTACAATGGTGTTCATGGATTTTACTAAAATTTCACATGATTTCAATTTGTATTTGTCTAGGGTTTGTCCCTAGACGCTATATTGTTCCTAAATCATCATAAAACAAACATGCAACCATGAATTTCAGATTTTCACAATTTCATGAGAATTTCGAGTTGAGAGTTTTCATCAAATTTTACATACCTTGAAATCCTCTTGTGATGAGGATCAATAATCTATGCTCGATTTTCGATTTCAGCTTGATTTGAGCCCTCAATTTTGTGAAATATGTGATGAACTAGGGCTTGGTGAGGACGTCCCATGTACGACCAGACATCTCAATTGAGATGTTTGGTTTTGTTTTTAATTAAAATCAATAATATAAGTTTCATTTTTAACAACATTGGCCCCTCTAATTTGGTTAGTTAATTAAGTAGGGCAAAACCTACTTATTTCTAACAATATTCCCCACTTATTAACTAGGTTAATTATTCCTAGTTAGCTTACTGGGTTCGGGAAGTCATAACCCGTTTTATTTTAAGTCCCGCTAACTCAGGCTCTTATAAACTTAATTCCTTAAAACTTTGATTCGTTTTTATTTAATATTAGGATTTCTTATTTAAATCCAAATATTTGCCGGGTTATTTTTACTAATAACGGTACGTTACCCGTTTATTATATTAACAGAGTTTAATTACCTAGCCCGTTTTCGGGGTGTTACACTCTACGCCAAATTTTCCAAGTGTGAATTTTGGCTTCGAGAGGTCCAATTCCTTGGACATGTGGTTAGTAAGCGTGGTATCCAAGTGGATCCCGCTAAGGTTGAAGCTGTCATGAACTGGCAAGAGCCAAAGACGCCTACGGAGATTCGTAGCTTCCTAGGCTTAGCAGGATATTATAGGCGTTTCATTGAAAAATTTTCAAGGATTGCTGCACCCCTAACTTCTTTGACTAGGAAGAAAATAAAGTTTGATTGGGGACCTAAGCAGCAAGAATCTTTGATATCCTAAAGCAAAAGTTGAGCAACGCTCCTGTACTGACATTGCCTGAAGGTACCGAAGAATTCGTAGTTTACTGCGATGCAGCACACACTGGCATGGGGTGTGTGCTTATGCAGAAAGGCAAGGTTATTGCCTATGCTTCATGACAGTTAAAGGTGCATGAAAAGAATTACACCACCCATGACTTGGAGTTGGGTGCCGTTGTATTTGCACTAAAGCTATGGAGGCACTATTTATATGGTATAAAGTGTGTGATCTATTCTGATTACAAGAGCCTCCAGCACCTGTTTAATCAGAAAGATTTAAACATGAGGCAGCGCCATTGGATGGAAACTTTGAATGATTATGATTGTGAAATCAGATACCATCCCGGCAAGGCGAATGTAGTCGCTGATGCCTTGAGTCGAAAGGAAAGGGTGAAACCCATCCGAATCAATGCCAAGAGCATTGAAATAAAGAACAGTTTGAATGAAAGGTTGTTAGCTGCACAGAAGGAAGCTGTGTTGGAAGCTAACTATCCTAATGAAAAGCTAGGGGTAACTGAGGAGTAGTTATCTCTTGGCAAGGACGGAATTCTTAGATTAAATGGACGAATATGGGTTCCAGTGTATGGAGGACTTCGAGATGTCATCCTCCAGGAAGCCCACAGTTCCAAATACTCCGTTCATCCTGGAGCTGATAAGATGTACCAAGATCTGAAGGCAAATTTTTGGTGGATAGGCTTGAAGAAGTCTATAGCCACCTATGTAGCTAAGTGCTTGACGTGTGCACAAGTCAAGGCTGAACATCAAAAGCCGTCAGGTTTGCTACAACAACCTGAACTTCCCACATGGAAGTGGGAAATGGTGACAATGGATTTCATCACCAAGTTGCCCAAGACAAGAAAGGGAAATGATACGATATGGGTAATCGTAGACAGATTGACTAAGTCGGCACATTTCCTACCCATTAAGGAGACCTATAGCTCCGACATGTTAGCCCAACTGTACGTAGATAAGATTGTAGCTCTACATGGCGTACCTGTGTCTATTATCTCTGACAGAGATACTAGATACACGTCACATTTTTGGAAAAGTTTCCAACAATCTTTGGGCACGCGTTTAAATTTCAGTACGGCTTACCATCCTCAGACGGACGACCAGAGTGAGCGTACTATTCAAACGTTGGAAGACATGCTTCGTGCATGTGTGATTGACTTGGGTGGTAGTTGGGATAACCACCTACCGTTAATCAAATTCTCCTACAATAATAACTACCATACCAGCATTAAGGCTGCACCTTTCGAGGCCTTATACGGTAGAAAGTGCAGAACGCCCGTTTGTTGGGTGGAAGTTGGAGATGTCCAATTATCAGGACCGGAGATAGTCTTTGAAACGACGGACAAGATTTTCCAGATTCGTGACCGTCTCAAAGCTGCCCGTGATAGGCAGAAAAGCTATGCAGATTTGAAGCCTAAACCTTTTAACTTCGAGGTAGGTGACAAGGTGTTGCTTAAAGTATCACCCTGGAAGGGAGTGATGCGATTTGGTAAGAAAGGCAAGTTAAGCCCGAGATACATAGGACCTTTCGAGGTCATCGAACGGGTCGGATCAGTTGCCTATAAATTAAACTTACCTGAAGAGCTCAGTGGAATTCACAATGTATTCCACATCTGCAATCTGAAAAAGTGTTTCGTTGATGAATCACTGGTCATACCACATACAGATGTGCATATTGAAGAGAGCTTGAAGTTTGTTAAAAAACCCGTGTCGATTGAGGATCGACAGGTTAAGAAGCTTCGAAGGAAGCATGTGCCTATTGTAAAGGTAAAATGGGATGCCCGTAGAGGTCCCGAATACACGTGGGAGGTTGAGTCCACAATGAAAGAAAAATACCCTCATTTATTTCAGTAAATCTCGAGGTCGAGATTTCTTTTAAGGGGGTGAGGATGTAACACCTCGAAAATTCACGTCCCATAATGTATTAACACGTGTCATATGTTTGAACGTGTGAAAGAATATTCTAGAAGGACTAAAGTTGACAAACATGAAAAGTGTGTAAATTTAAGGGTCTAAAATGTCAACAAGGGGTAATTATACTTTACAATAACCCTACACGATGCTCATACCTTCAAACGAATAAATCATGGATCATACGAAGCTAAATATGAAAGAAAGTGAGAGATTACAAACTACAGGGGTTAAATATGTCAACATGTTTAAAGTATACCTCTGAGTGACCTTTTAGCAAACCCGAAGCCTTGTAATGGTTAATTATGCTCACTAGAATGCACGATATAAATTTCATAAAATTTCGTTAACGTATGAGAAAGTTATGATCAAATTCGTATACGAAGGGTTAAAAGCGTCAACGATGAAGTTTATGACTTTTCGGGTGACAATAAAGTTAACCGAGGACTAAACAAAGTGGGTATATGTCTTGAAGCCTTTATAAGTCAAATAGGAGGGTTCATAATGCAAGAAATAAAGTCGAAACAAAGTTTTTAAGAGCCAAGGACCAAAGCATAAAAATCAAAAATTTTAGATTTGATCAGAATGGGCGTCGCGCCACGCGAGGACCCTGGGGGGGTCTACGCGTGCCGCGAGGGGCCATCTGCTCCGAAAACTTTGGGTTATGGTCTGCTAGGTGCATTGTAACCGACTTTAATCCGATTTTCCACATCTTGGACGACCCCTAAACAACCCCTAGGCCCTTAGGGGCATCTGTTGGTGATCCATGGCCATGGTTAGGCTTGTGTGTCAATGATCTATGAAATTTTGAACACTATATAAAGGCTTCATGTGCAACCATTGTAACCACACCTTCCATCTGCATTTCTGATCATTTCTGGAGCTCCAAAGCAGACTCAAGTGATCACAAATCGTGCATAGGACTTCAGTAAGTATGCTTAACCTTTCTTAGTTAAGTTTTTGCTTAGTTTTAGCTTAAAAGTCAAACCGTCGTAACTACCGTTTGACTTAGCGATTAATCATTGATGGTCCAGTGATTAGTCGAATTGAAAGTAGTTATAAGTTGGTAATTATGTGGGCAATAAACCCTTAAAAGGGCACCCTCTGATTCCCACTCTAACTAGGTCAAATGTCGGGTCAAACTTGTTATTAAAAAGTCAACAGAATGCTTAATTTCCAATTTATGCATAATTAGCAATGTAGAACCCATACAACTTGTTTGATCATTAATATAACTTGGTAATTAATTTAAGAACATGTCTAAACATGTTCAACCCGACAATTTTCAGTAGAGACCCGGTTTGGAACTGAAAGTCGCATAAAGTGACTTTTGCTTTGACTTTCAGTTCTGACCCGTTTAAGCATGTTTTAGAAATGCCTTAGAGCTTTAATTGGACTACGTTACATGCTAGTATAACCCTCTGTGATTATACACCTTGGTTCATTAGTTATCCAATTAATATGCATGATTCCGTTAATTGCCTATATGTTGACCATTATGCCCTTTTCACCACAAAACGGGATTTTTGAAAATATAAAAGAGTAGAAACCTTAGTTACTGATTTATAAACTTGCACCCAAAATTTGACAACAGTTTGAGGTGTAGATTGAGAGTTATGCTCATTAGCGTAATTAGAAAGCTTTTTAGCGATTAAACGACATAATTAGCGTATAGCCTATTTAAACCTACTTTTTGATATCAAACTTATTACCCACTGATGTAATATATTATTTTGGGATTTTTGAATATTTTTAATTAATTTTAGGTTGAGCATAACTTAGAGTTATAAGCTTGACCCGGTAATTGTCGGTTTTGCCCTTTTGGGTTATAAAATGAGTTTTACATGTCTTTTGACCCCAAAACCTTTTGCTACTGATTTGGTATGATAAATAAATTATTTTAAGCCTTCTGGAATAATAAAAATATCAGTTTTCTATATAGAACCTGGAAACGGCTCCTAATCGCCTTTTTAAGCGTTCTTAACGCATAGTATGTACTAAAACTATTTTAAACATACAAGGGTTGATACCTACTGATATTTTTGGTAAATTATAATATTTTAACAGTAAGCAAAAGTTGTTTAACTCAGACTTCAGTTTTGAGCTTTTCGGCTTATGTGAAATTACCAAAATGCCCCTACGGTGCATAGTTTGTTATAATTGACAAATTTCACATATATATACCTTACCCTACTGTTATAACTTATTAAATTGAGTATTTTTGCTGATTATATCAGACCTGTAACTCAGGTTAATACTTAAACTCTTTTATAACCTTATAAATGACCAAACTACCCCTACGGGGCATAGTTTGTGTTTAAATTCGTTTCGGGCATAATAAAAGATATCTTACTGATGTCACAACATATTTAAGGCATATGAACTTAGGAAACCTATAAATGACTCTCATAATTACCCGTTACGCCTCTTGCGCATTCGGTTCCGTTTATGTAACTAGTTTACATAAATTAGCCGAAACGGGTCCAACCTTATCGGTTTTATCTCAAAATCCAGAATGTGTATAATATACCCATATTAAGCAAGTCTTCAAACTTGTCGGGTCTAAATCACATTCTATCCCGGTCTTCGCTTAATCGTGCGTACGAACCGTATCTTTAAAACTAACCGGTCTAAGTTTAGGCTTAATTAAAGACCCGTTAGGATTCTAATAGGTTATTATAAACCTTCGTTCCAGAATAGGAGGACCAGTAAAAGCTACTTGCATTTGCTGTTTGTGAATTATACTTGCAAAGGTAAATACTTTTAACTTATTTTCCCTTATACGGGCTTGGGGTACGGTATATAAAATACCGCTTGGTCGGGCATTCGACCTTAATCGATTGGTGGTTAAGTATTATCGAGATGACCCGTTTAAATTTTTTTGCTTGCTTAAAGCCTTTGGGGGGTTAATGACCATGTCCCGGATATCCTCGGCATCATTTTACGAAATGGCCACGACCTAAGCGCGGGGTGTAGGCGTACACCCGTTAGTGCATAAATGAATAATGTGGTGTGTCTATTGATCTTTAACCCGGCACGATCCGGGCTACTGAACGCATAAGGAACATGTAATCCTTTTACAAGTTTATCTATTTAAATAATTATCCCAAGTTATAAAACGTTTATGCCACGTGCATCCAAATCAATTTTTAATCATTTTTAAAATGAGTCGGTTAATTGTATTTACCAGTGTAAACTGATGTATTTTCCCAAAAAGATTAAATGCAGGTACTACTCGTAATAGGCTGGATTTCTCCTTAGCATCAATAAAGAATCTCGCAAGCTTAAGATGCCTAATGTCTGTTGAACTACTGTTCCAATTTATTTTTGATTCTTCTGTGGATTATTTTTCAACTGTTTGTGATACACGATATTACAATTATATTCAGTTGAAATATATCTTTCATTTGCTTCCGCTGTGCATTTAAATATTGTGTTGTTTGACTATTATGTTGCCAACCACGTCACGATACTCCCCCACCGGGCCCACCGGTGATACGTGGAAAGTCGGGGTGTGACAACAGATTGGTATCAGAGCCATAACTATAGGGAATTAGGTAGAATTGCCATGTTCGACCTAGTCTATAGTCTAAGTACCAAAACTCGACCATTCCAAATTCTTGCTTGATATGTAGTTCTTCCTATTTGCTTCTACCTCTCCTTTTGTCTAAATAAACGATGTGTCTTTTCTAAGACATTTCACACAATACATACTTGAAGATACTCATATTCCACAATCGAAACGACTCACTAGAATAGGGGTGATTTTCCTTTGGTGACGAATTTCAATCCACCTTACATGTTGTTTTGCACGAAATTTCACCATCAAGTCAGGAGTGATATCCATATCTTGATGGGAATTTTCCACATTTCGGGATTTTATCTTGTTCGTTCAATAAACCACATTTCGGGGACGAAATCGTCAAGCTAGGATTGATATCCACACCTTGATGACTGGTCTCGCTCTACGATTTTCAATCTCGCCAAAGTTTCGTATTTTTGATCAAATTAGGGACATGTACTAACTGGAAGGGTAAAATACCGTTAATCGCCTGGCGACGAGAGTATTATACCTATTAGGCCAAAGCATGTCTCCCTAATTCGGAAGGACTTGCGATTCACTTTGGAATAGTCGAAGTTTCTAAACCCGAAGCACTCCAATACTTATCAAGCCTCTCTTTTATATTAACTTAACTTTTATGTGATTTGATACTTGTTACCTACTCATCGTTTTACACAATAAATTAATACACGCCTACTAATACGTTATACTTGATTCGGGATTACTGGACATTCTTTATGTGATAAACTGGTCATTAACTTCGGATGAAGCCACACCTTGACATATGTAGTGCTTGTGAAGCACTATAGGAGTAGCGCACCACCGCATGGATTTGTGGTAATGTCAAGACATTCATTCATACATTACGGATCTTTTCATAGCAACGAAATAATGACATGTGCTATGATTAGATGACGCTTTATACATTACGGATCTTTTCATAGCAACGAAATGATGACATGTGCTACGATTAGATGACGCTTTATACATTACGGATCTTTTCATGGCAACGAAATGATGACATGTGCCATGATTAGATGGCACTTGCGTTAAACGTTGGGTTGACATTTTGTCATTAACTTTGATCAAGTCGCACCTTAACATATATAGCGCTTGTGTAGCGCTATAGGAGTAATGCTCGTCGCATGGACTTGCTGTCATGTTAAGTCATTCACACATTCATACATACATACATACATACATACATACATACATACATACATACATACATACATACATACATACATACATACATACATACTTGCGGACACGATGGTTTGACCAGTGAGATCACATGCCAGTAATGCGTTAATCTAGTTAACTAAAATATCTCATGTGGACTATTCAAATAATTTAATCATACTCATACATATACTTACACCTTATGACCTCTCTCATACTTAAATAGCAATCATGCTTACATACTTAAATTACTATATGCTATCATACGTTAATAAACCCTGTTTGCGACACGGGACGTAACATGGCATCGATTAGCGAAACGAACGTAATATAGTATGAACACGGTGGATACGTCGATGGTACTTCCTATATATAAGTGTTCCTACTATATTACCAAACTTTCGTGAAAACGTGCCATGAGGAATTCGGTGTTTCCCTGCTGTAGTTATATACAAACTTTAATCATTCACCAACCCATTCCTCGTCTATACCCACGCGTACTACGAAATGCCAATTTTCTAAAGTCTTCCTCTTGAATAAATTTCGGGATGCAATTTCCTAAAGTAAGGGAGACTGTAACGCCCCGTATTTTCCCGTATTTTCATACTTTAGGAAAATACGTGCCGTTCCCCTATTTTAATATTTTCAGTTGAAAACTGATCGAAAAAAAAATTTGAAACGACCACCGACACAACTCACGCGTTAATTAACGAAACAACGAACGTACGCGACAAATATCGTCTATCGATACCATTTTATACGTTTTTGAACCTGAAACAATATTTTCCGACAATACACGACGTTCGGGTTCGAAAACGGGTTCCAGTACCATATCTGGTTACGCAAAACACAAGAAACAGGCATTGGGTCCAAACCTATTAACCTACCTATAAATACCCTCACCCTCTTCATAACCAAACCCTAGCCCCCCCTTTCACTCTCGGTCTCTCTCACTCGCTCAGACCCGGTGACCGGAGTTTCCGGCCGTCTTCTCCGGCTTCAGTCCGGCGACCTCCCCACCGGCCACTCCTTCTTCTCCGGCCGCACCCTCATCACCTTTGTCCCTCGTTCTTCTCAGACAAGGACCACCGATTTAACCGGTGGTGACCAGTGACTTCAGACGACGGCACACCAAGAACGAGATCAAAAATCGGCGGCGGTGACTCCAGCTGCGACAGTGGCAGTGGCGTCCGGTTAGGTTCAGTTGGGTTCGAATCGGGTTAAGGTTCCGGTTGGGTTCCGATCAACACTTTGGTTCCGGTTTGTTCAGTGTCAGCACCGGCTTCGAGTCTTGTTTCAGCGGGTTCGAGCTTTGGTTCCGGTTTAATCTCCATTTTGTATTCCCGGTTTGGATTTGGTTGAGTTGTTCGGATTACCGAACTTCCGACACCAGCACCGGCAGTGGTTTGGCTCTGAATATAGTGCGGTTCCGTTCTTTTCCGTTTCTCCAAAAACCGGCGGCTGCGGCGAAGGTTTTCCGGTTCGAGGTTGTTTTGTTCCGGTCTGGTTCAGATTACAGTTTCGGTTGTTTGATTTTGGCTCCGGTTCTTCCGACATCGTTATTGGTTCGAGTCCCGGTCAAGTCCGGTTAACATGGTCAACACCAGGTTTGGTTTATCTCGGTTAAGGTTCGTTACGGCAGTGGTGGCGGCTTGGTTCAACTCGGGTTCACGCCGGTTCTGTTTTAGGTCTCGGCTCGAGTTCGGTCAAAACTGGTCAAGGTCAGTCAAACCCGGTTAACTGTCGGTTAAGCGGGTTACACACGAGACTGGGTATAATATTTAAGGCACGATTATTTTTATAGTGTTTTGTTTATATATTTTTATACTAATCTAGCTCGAACCGATACACTTACGTTTAATTATATTTGACATGAATTTAGTATATATTGTTGTTTACTTGTTGAGTTTTGACAACATTTAATCGACACTTTGATTGTCGGAGTAGTCCAAAAAACAGAGGAAACTCTGCCCGTTTTTCGTAAAAAAGTCCGTTAACGAAATTCGTTAAAATTATAAAACGAGAACTATCGGAATCTTGTATTTTTTTATAGAAATAATATAAGTATATATTTAATTTTTAACAACACTTCTGTAACCTTCGTTTGACATGCGAGGTGACCTCGGAGTTCCATTGTTCAACCTTCAACTCTTCACGGAATTACCAAAGGAAGCTCTGCAAAACAGTGAGCATACTCGACCTTTTTTTACGATTTAAAGCACTTTTGGGTGCAACATGTATACAAAATTCACTTTACGAAATCGATTATAATTAAATACTCAAACCATTGAACACGTTGATTGTTATGCTTAGGTTGTTTATGCTTGTTAGTTTCAATTTGCTTTCCCATGACATTGTTATGCTTAGGCTGTTCATGCATGGTAGTTTAAAATTCATAACTACATTCTATTTGCTATGTTTAAGCTGTTTATGTATGCTCGTTTCGACGTGAATAATAAATGCTATGTGGATTTGAGACAAACTTTTATACGTATATTTATATTCAAACTTGTATGCTCGCCAGTGCTTTTGTAATGATCCATGCTTTTAATACATGTTGCAGGATTGTGACTGATGAATCCAGTAGGATTGCCTAGAAACGCATTTAAACTTTATTGCTCGTTGTATTGTAATTTACTTTCAATTCTGTTGTATTCTGGTTCTAATACTTGTAATAAATCTTTATTAATGAAACGAAATATAATTATTTGAATACTTATTGTGCATTATTTAATTTAAATTTGTTATATTCTAGATCAAACCATGTAAAATGTAAACATTAAATATTTGACATGAATAAGCGTTATGAAGTCTCGAGCAATCTACACACTTCGTCTCATCCCCATGTTTCCGCCATTGATTGGGGTGTGACAAGAGAGGTGGTTTGCCAAGGGATGAGTTGCAAGTGAGCCAAGCACCCCTATTTATAGCCTGCACAGAAGCCCGGACACGGCCCCGTGTCCACCCATCTTCTCTTTCTTCATTAATTGCAGTTTGTCTGCATTAGTTGACCACGCCCCCGTGTCCGTTGGGCACGACCCCGTGTGCAGAAGCGTATCTGTACTATCAAGATTTGCCTAGATTCTGCGAATCATAGCGTTGACCACGACCCCGTGTCCAGTGGGCACGCCCCATGTTGGGTGATAGAAGCTTCTACAACTTTGTCTTTTCTGCAGACTCTTGGGCACGCCCCCGTGCTCAGTGAGCACGGGGCGTGTTCAGCCTTCTGTTCTCTTGTTCTTGCTTGGGGAGATGCTATCGAGGGGTCGACATGCCACGTTTATTTCTTTTCTTGTATTATTGTTAGTTTTAGCTGCATTTTTGCTTCTTTTGTTCATTTAAGCTCTTTTAACCCTGAAAATACAAAAGGAAGACAAAAACACACTTTTTCCAACATTAGTACTAAAAAAGGGTTAGTTTTAGGCCATATTTGATGTAATTTATATGTTGCATTTTGCACACATCACTACTTAAACTTGAGGTTTCTCATACACATTCCTATGTCCTTATGCTCATAATCACATCTATGGTTAGTTGGGCTTAAAAACAAGGTTGTGACATGTAAAATCAGAGGTTTAAACCTCATAAACATTCTGTTTTGATTAGGGTTTTAACCCACAAGTGGTGTACAAGCTTAAAGCTTGTAGTTTGTGTGATTATAAGGTTAGCTTGGGCTATCCTTTGTGAAAATCCACACATCACTTGATGTTTTTCTTAGATTAGTTGTAGTTATTTCTTTCTTTATTGTATGTTCATGACTCTCCTTGTCTATGAAAACAAGTGTAGTGGTGAACAGTGGCGAAGCTTGAAAAAAAAGTTCGGGGGGGCGGAAGGTAGTGGTACCGGACCTAAAAAAATTCTATGTTCGGGTCGGACGTCGGTGATTCGATTCGGGTCGGATCAGGTCAAACATTAATATCAAATAAAACACGTTCTCAAACATTAAAACGTAAACATTGTTTAACAAACAATTGAACAAAGACACGAAAACATTAAAAAGAAGAGGAAGGTGGGTACCTGGTGGCCGGTTCTCCTGGATGAAGAATTATAGTTCTGCTCGTCTTCCTTTAAGATTTTTAAATTCTTCAATTATGGACTCCGAATCAAAGTTCTCAGCAATCTCCGGTTCATTATTCGCTTCATTAACCGGTTCATTATTCGCTTCATTAACCGGTTCATTATTTGGTTCATTAACCGGTTCGCTTGTTGAAGCTTTTTGACGTTTAAAAAAAGTTGTGATTTTATTCTTCCCCATAGCGTAATCTAACAAGAAACAACACAAGTTAAATGATCGTCATCCTTTTATGTAATTAACCATCAACAAGGCATTTTCTTTTTCTAATATCTAGCATCGAACTCTAATATCTAGCATGGTTACAGCCTAATTTCACCCCTAAATCCCTAATTTCAACAAGTTTAGGGCAAAAAATCGGTCCAATTTCATCCCTAATTTAAACCTAAATCACATAAATTGAAGCCCTAATTTAAACCTAGAGATAAAAAAAACACATACCTTGAAGAGTTGAAGTCGATTAATCGAAGAGTTGAAGAGTTGAAGTCGATTAATCGATTAGCCGCACGCCCGCACCTGCGTTTTCTTCTCTTTTGTTTCTTCTGTTCTCGTCTCCAGTTAGCAGCAGCAAGCAGTTTGTTTATTTTTTTTTTTGACCGGTGCCCTCCCAATTCCAACAACAGTCAACAGCGTTTAACTCCATCTCTTTTACATTGGGTTTTTTTTTGGCTTATCATTAATGGGCTACATAACTAATAAACATACAATCCAAGTTCTAAATATAATGGGCTATATAAATAATCTTATTTAGGCTATATAAATATTTTTTTTTATAAAACCGGAGGGGTCGAAAACGTATATACCAAAAAAAAAATTAAAACCGGGGGGTCGAAAAAATATATACCTAATTTTTTTAAACCGGGGGGGGGGGGGCGCGAAAACGTATAAACCTAAAAATTTCTATACGAAAAATAGATACGTAACACTACTCCGCAAAAAGTTCAGGGGGTCGGGCGCCCCCCCCCCCCCCGGCCCCTCATATCCTGCGCCCCTGGTGGTGAACACCAAAGAGGTACCTAAATGGAAGACTTGTCTTTCCTACCTCATGCATGACTTATATGATACTCAAAAGAGGTTCCTAAATGGAGGATTTATCCTCTTACCTCATGCTTGACTTATATGATATTATATATATTCAAATAACCAAACTTTTGATAATGAACTAGTGGACATTTGTCAAGATAGTAGGTTACATCATCTAAGGACCATAATGCTTGTCATGATTCTAATGGGCATTTTGTCCCATGAAAACATTCAAACTCTTTTGAGTTTCATAGTGTCAAGAACAAGTATTATGTATGCTAGATGATTACTTTCTCATATGTTATTTTCATGTAATTTAAACTCCGAATCTTTAATCTTCCGTTAACCCCCCATACTCATACACCTATGTTTCTTCGTGTAGAAGGACAAGCTGCTCCATTCTAATCAACCAACAACTCTCGCGGGATTATCAAGTGGAAAGCTTGCAAAACCGTGAGTATACTTGTAACGCCCCAAAATTTGAATGTTAATATTTGTCGTGTGTTCCTATATGACACGTCATGAAATAAATAACTAGGCTATTTAACCTAGTTAAGGGAATGGTCAAAAGTATTAAATGATGAAGGTAGTGTTAGTTATGTTTTAAAGGCAAACCCGAGGGGCTAAAGTGGAACAAATGAAAGTTCATTTTACTAATTAAAAGATCAACACACACACAAACACACATACGTGTGTGTTCGTGAAGCTTCAGGAGCTCTCAAGAGCTCCAAACCCTAACTCACTTAAATCACCAAATTGAAGGGTGAATCGAGGCTCAAATTCAAGAAGAAACACGGATTAATGATCACCTTCACGAGGGGATCATAAGGTATGTTTTAAATCTAAGATTGGTGATCATGTGTGAAATGGGTTATGTTCAAATCCGTGAGTTAGTATGAAATTGATCATGTATAAGGGTTAGAATCATCATATAGAACACGGGTTACGTATGGTTTGTGTTAATTTGATGATTAGAGGTGAAACCCGTTAGTTAGGGTGAAGATGATGACTAGAATCATCTTCCATGTCCGATCCTTGTTGAAAGATTGATGTATTATGTGGGTATGATGAATTCTTGTTAGATAAATTAGGAGAAAAATGATGATGATATGTTTGATGTTTATTTGGGAATGATCCATGATGGTTAGTAGTAGGTTTTTATGGGTTATGTATGAGTTTAGAAGATTTATGCATGTCTAAGTTGTACGTTATGCTTAAAAGGTAGTACGTACATCAAGTGTATGATAAAATGTATATAGTGTCGTCCGTATAGTCGATTATGATGTTACGGGTATATGTTGATAAGTCGATGGTTACATATGGTTAATGGTTGACTTTTGAAAGTCAACAAGTATAAGAAACATGATTTGACTCGTTGTCGTAAAGGTAGGATTATAGGAAGTCGATTGGTACATGTTATGTTAATATGCGTTATTTGTGATTACATGATGAATTACATGAGTTGGAAAGGATATGAAGTTGATTTTTATGTAGTATGCTTGTTAGAAATGACTAAGGGAAGTTAAGTGTGGATTATGCGATTGGTATGATTGTTAACATGTACAAATGGGTATGCTAACAAGAATGTGGTTTCGATGACATGGAAGTGTAGGGACCATGTCGAGACGGGCTCAAGCATGAGGCGTTAACGGGTCAAGAAGGGGCAAGGATCGGATACGAGCACGGACGCATAAGGTAAGTGATTTCTGTAATCACTTCTTAGTTCGATTAAGTAATATGGTGTTTTAATTAACTAAACATGATGGTTGAGGTCAAATATGTGTTGTAGTCTTTCGTCGTAAAGGATGGGATTAAAGTTGACCAAAATGTCCTTGATGGGTATTTTGGGCAAAACGATCTTAAAAAGTAGTTTAGAAACAAGCTATTCGATTAGTGTAATGTTTTGGTCAAGTATGAAAGTGAGGAGTAGGGTTTTGTAAGTCAGAAACGTTTTAATGCGCAATTACCCTTAACGGGTCAAAATAAGCTTTTGAGCGCAAACGGGTGGAATAAGATGTATGGTATTCGGGAATGAATCTTTTATGACAAATGACCTTGAAATTATCAATTCATATGAAGTTAAGGTCAAACAAACAAGTTATGTGGGTAAATGCATGAACGGGTCAAAATATGGAAAAAGGGTAATAAGCCGAAGGCTTAAAAGTTATAAATTTCGGTAGTCCAAATATTGGATTTTCACCCCATGTGATGGAGAATTAAATTACGGTCACGTAGGAAAAAGAATCGGGTAAAACGGACCAAAAACGAGGAAGTTATGCTCGTTTCTGTAAAATCCGAACGTGCTGGGAATATGCAGCAACCAGCTGCAATAATTCTGTGAAAACAGGGGCTTGGCGTGACGCCAAGGCCCTTGGCGTCACGCGAGGCCCCCCTTGTTTAGCGAAAATTGTTCGTTTGCTCCGTTTTGGCTTGGGAACTCGTTTAAACGCGTTTTAAGTTGCGTATGACTAATTTAACTTATGTTTTATGACCATTAGGGTAAGTGCACATGTAGATAGGTACATATGTATGTTTGTATATCTCTATACATGTATGTAGAAATGTATGAAAGCATGTATGCACCTACGTGGGTATGTTGATAAGTATGTGAGCAAGAATACGCGGATATATGAAGGTTTGTATGTGAGTAGGCGTGTATTAGTTTTGTATGTTGCAAGTAGGAATGTATGTATGTATAGATGTATAATGTCATGAGCGTGCATAATGGTGTAGGTTTGTGTATATGTAGATACATATATAATGATGTAGATGTATTTATAGGTAGGTATGCATGTAGGTTGGCATGTATGTGTGTGAGTATGTATGCAAATAGGTACGTATGCATGTGTGTACATATGTATGTATGGAGATATTATGAATGAAGTTTAGGTATGTATGTAAGCCATTCAATATGATTAAGTTTTTATGTTGTTATTCGTGTACCTGGAGGTTTAAGGGTAATGCAGGTACAGTATCGAAGATTCACCGGAAGTGAGGTACTCAGAAGGAACGTTTAATGTAAAGGAATAATGGAACGTAAATATTCGAAGGCTAAGTATCGTTTATATTGATAACATATTAATGTTGTGTATGTGTTTGATGAGTGCAGGTTGTTCGAGCCGGATTATCATAGGTAAAAGGAGCGATCAAAGATCGAGTCACAAGATAGATTGTACGGGAGTGTCGAGTACGCAACTGAGTGAAGCTAGGTTATGTTTCCTTATTGTAAACGAGTATAATAAATGTATTTATTGTAAAAGAATTAACCTTAAGAATGAATTTTAAGTGCGTCGAGGTGTTGTAACGAAAGAAATTTTTTTTGTACGAATTTCCGCTGCGACTTTTGTCTTTTACAAATTAGGGTGTAACAATACTCGATCCCATTTTACCTTTTTACACTTTGGGTGCAACAAGTATGTTATACAAAAATCACGACACTTAAACTATTTTTATCGCACTCTATCCATGCTTAGCATGAAGCTATATGATGCTTGTTATACTTATATGTTATGTAAACTATTTGTGTCGATATATGCTCATTAACTTTGCTAGCCTACCTTAACAATTATAGCACTATAAGATTAACGCACCGCCCACGAAACTTAGGGTATTGTAAAGTTAAACATGTTAACCTCCCGTTATTCTTTGGGATAGGTAAAATTAACGCGTTGTATACTTGGGTTTGAACATATAGTACACCGTTTCAGCATATTTAGTAACTTGCATATTACGATTCATGTTGGATACGAGACTTTAAACTTTTTAATCTATATTATGCTATGTATGAAAACTTGTATACTCGCCAACTTTTGTTGATATATTTTAATACATGTTGAAGGTTGAATTGATGAGATTATGTTATGAGAAGAAACGCAATTTAGGTGGACTTAGAAACACACCTAGATTAAGTTGTTATTTTGATGTATTGTTTAGAACAATGTTGTCTTTTATTTGGATCTTTGTATTCATCCCGATGTTTCCGTCATCGGTTGGGGTGTGACACCTTGATCCTTCCAGTACCTGCTGCATATTTTAAGGATCACATATCCTGGATACACAGAAGGATCACTGATCCATAAAGAACGAAAATCAGCCCCAACAACTAGGTAGACATTTTGTTATCTGGGACCGTTGGCTAACACCGGACTACAAACAAATGCATGTCGGTTTTACTTGTAGAAAGTTGATTTGCAACACAATGTCACATAAATCCTTGTGGTTGAATATGAATCGATTGGATTTGTTTGAAACCGCTTCACTTGTTCATCGCCTTCACACCTAGAGGGTGGCATGAGTTACTCACCCCTTTACTGTATAAGTAATGATAATATAAGAATAGTTATAATTTTGCTAATGTAGAAGTTGGTGACATGACTGATTATGAGGTTATCTTTAAAATAATTTTTTTTTTAGATTTTCAGAGATAAATACACCAATACATGCATCATGTAGTATTTAGAACTCCCAACCTTTTGATTATGTGTTTATCAATCAAATTAACAAAATTTTAGAAAATAATTATTACTAATGTGACCGGTGGGTCAATGGAACCGGTTACGTATTGTAAGTTAAGTCCATTAAACGATAAATTTGAGAGTTGCTTACGCTTTTATATAATAATGGTAAAATCGTAGAATGTATTACCTAAATATTCAGTTTACGTTTAACATATTTTATTTCATCTCTAGTTTATCTTTAATTATTTCATCTCTCTTATCTTTTAATAACAAGATATTAAATTTAATTAAATATGTCAAGTTTAGTTTTTGGCTAATATCTTCTACATTTCAACTAATTTGTTAAAAAGTAAATAGGAATACCAATTAGTATGATTCAGTGCACTAGTATCATGTATGTTAGATAATTCAAAGAAATCAAAAAAGGGTTTAATAATCTCAATTATTAGTTAGAAAACTTCCAACGTATGTCTGGGCAGATCTTGGCTAAGACCGCCGATTAGACGGTGTGACATTGGGTCACTCAAAGAAAGTCGCCGTTCTAAAAAAAAGTTAGAAAACTTCCAGAACAAAATGGACTAGGTTCTATGATTAAGCTTGCTAACTAAACAACTAATAGTGGCATCAAGTTAAATACTTTTTATATTGCATTTCTTCTTAGTATTTTGGTAATTACACATTTACTTAATTGTGTATCTACTACTTCTAATAAAACAAAACAAACTTATGCCACATGACATATTCTTAAACCACTTAGTGCCACCTGGCATTCTCATGCTCCACACAGATTGTTTTTTAGCGGCAAAACAAGGGTATTCTCCTGTTCTCTTTTCTCTTAGCATCTTATCAATCACACTAATTGCAGTTTCCATAAATATAATCCATGCCTCGCAACTTCCTTTTCTTCCATCATTCAGGAAACCCTAATCCACGCCTCTCAAATTTTCAAATTGCGATTAGGGGACCGTAACCGACGATCCATCAGTTGATCATCTTCCTCTGCATCGAGTTCGTATTGATGGCGATTTTCTTATACATCAGTTTTCGTACAAGGTTTATCGTTCCAATCTCTCATCTCTCTCCTTTCTGGCGCAAGTTTCATACAAATCAAATACACATTCATAGGGATCTTCAATCATTCATAAGAATCGCCAAAGCCTTTAACCGTGCTTTTCATCAGGCCTGTGCATCTTTATTGTTATTTTTGTTCGATTACTTATCAGTTTCGTAGGATTTAGGGTTTCAAGTTCATATGTTTTGATTATAATGTTTTGATTATAAAATCTGATGGTTTTGTGTATGTTGTTTTTCATGATAATGGTGATATGTCGTAACTAAAAAATCCAACGAATAACAATCTCAGTTTGTTTCTGCTAGGTCTCAATAAACATGTATAAATGGAGGTTGGTCGTCACTGTTCGAACCTCATCTGGTTGAGTCTTCGAGCCAATTGTTCGTACTCCATTCTGAGCCGCAACCGACCACCGCTCATCTTGGTATGTTCCCGATGCACAAGCTCAATTTTGAGTGATTTCAATGTTTATGTGATTATACTCCGTTTAGATTTGTGTTAAGTATTGGTATTAAGATGAATGAGGTTAAGGAGATTCAGTTTAGTTGAATTTTGTAATTGCTTAGAAACATAAGCTTATAAGTTTAACTATTTCAGTTCATTCCTTTGACTCTAATTTGTTTCCTTCTATAGCTCAAGGTGGACAAGAATAAGTTGATATAACTTTCTGGCACATTTAGAGATAATATATAAATGTAAGAAGCAACTTTGTAATGTTCTTAACTGCCACTAAAACATTGTTTACATATATTGAGAAACTGTGTGAAGCAATGCAGGTATCTACTTCCGTGAAGGATCTTTTTCCTGATGTTTTTGGGGTGTCTAAGGAAAGGAAGGATCCAAAGACTGTGAATGGAGGCAACTAAAATAGTAACTCTCATTTTATTTACCAGGAACTCATAATCTTTTCACTTGAGCCCTGGTTACTAGGTTATTAACTTAAATTAGTTAAGTTATCTTCTTCTAATCAACTTAATTTGCCCAGTTAGATTTAATCACTATTGATTCTAAGTAAAGATTATTATTCGTTGTGTATTCTGCATATTTGATTTATGAATATTTCAATTACTTTACTTTTATTTATGTTATTTCTCAATAATTTTGTGTATACTTTTGTCCAAATATTGATTTTTGCTTTCTAAAATGGGTTTAGATGGGATTTTCGAGTTGGCTGCGAGGTTCAAAGGGGAAAAGGTTATTTTCTTCGTTTAACTCTAGCGTTTACAGTTCCTCCTCTCGAATGTGAGTTTCTGTTACAATAGTATTCTTTATTTTAACGGGTGTTCGATTTCATCTTAAACATCTGTTTCTTTAATTATTTTAAAATGATTGAACTTTTGATTTGAATGATTTTGAAGGTGTTATACGACAGCGACCTTTTTAAGCTATATTTTTTTGTTGTTATTAAAATGATTAATTATTTTGGTGTTAGATCTTGACTGGTGGTGTTCTAAAAGAAGACGAACTAGGGTTCTGCCATTTCGGAACTCTAAAAGAAGACGAACTAGGGTTCTGCCATTTCGGAACTGGTAGGGACAAATCTGAATTCATACAAATCGGGGACTAACTGGTAGGTCATTTCACTATTTTTGCAAAACAAAGGGTTATTAGTAATTAGGGATCTAGGGTTTAACGGTGATTCCAGGCGGCGATTATGACTAGGGTTATACATGTGTATAAGATCAAACAGAAAACCATTATGAATGCAAATGATCGAACACATTACAAAATAAGGGATAATTTTTGTAGTATTGGAAATGAGGGATATTGAGGGCTTTTAATTTTGAAGTTTTCTATGAGTCAATATATCATTTTAATTACCAGGGCAGCAACAACACTTTGGAATAATCAAGAAGGTAATTTACATAATAGATAAATTGATTGATATATTATTTTGTTTAGGGATAATCTTAGGTTACTAATTTTTTTGGCAATGATGTGTTTAAATCAAAATAGTTAGGTATACCAGCAGTGTTTTGATCAGATCCTTAGGAGCAAGGAGGAGTTTGGTTTAAATCAAAATAGTTAGTTCTTAATTTAGTTGTTCTAAAGTGAAGCTTTAGAGATTTTAGTTGGTTTTGATTTGGGCTCTTGAAACTTATTGGAATTAAATGTTGAAAAGGAAGAGTCTGGTGGCTTGCGTAAGTTAATATTCTATGATGGTTGCAGTCGGTGGTATGATCTACCGACCAAAAAGATGGTTATGGTGAAACCAAAGAGGATTAGTGGTTGATCTCAACATTACTGATACAACGGAAATTAGGATTGGGAAGGGAAAATCAACTCAAAAGGGTAATGGTTGCTGTAGAATGCAATTTTTTTTGATGATTTATTACATACATAAAGAGCAGAAATCGTTTAAGAGCATCCACAATAAGGGAATATGTTGGTGTTTTTAGGGAGAGAGAAAGTGATGTGGAGGAGAGAGGGTGTGAGGTGGAGGAGAGAGGGTGTGAAGATGTTGGTGAGGAAAAACGAGAAAAAATGGATAGGTGTGAGTTATGTGAGTGTAGAGAGGAGAGAGGAGAGAGAGAAGAAATGTGTTTGTGAGAGGGGCAAGTGAGAGAAATGCTCTCATTGGTTGGGCAGGTGCCACATTAGCACCAAAAAATACCACCTAAAAACACCTCTATTGGTGATGCTCTAAGTTCAATGTTTTTGTTTGAATGTTAATTGGTACTACTAGATCTTAGACTTGATAGAGGTGCTTTATTCAGATAATGACAGTAAGCATCTTAAATTTTTGCAGATAAGTTTATAGTTAAAGAAAAGAAATACCGTATAATCTCAAAGAGAAGATACAGAGATAGAAAGAAGATAAAAAGATTGAATAAGAGTAGTGCCGGAGACGGCTCTACCTTACGAGATCGTCGGACGGTGGCAGGAGATTTTTGATTTATGTGTCGCTTGCGTCACTGTTCAGGTTTGCTTCCTTTGTCTGTAAAACTCACTAATAAAGTAAAACTCATGTTATACGTGTCATGCTCTTAGAGCACCTTTCTTTTGCAATTGGCGCTCAAAGTTTATATTCACAAAATTCACAAAATCCCGTATCTTTCTCAAATCTTTATTCCTCTTTCCCTGATCACTTAAAACAAACTCTAAAATTATTCGTAGGCTATCACAACCATTCCAATCAACAAGCTCAGTTTTCTTCAATCTCGAATCTCATCAATGTGCTAATATCTGTAATTTCTTCATTGGTTACGTTTTTTTGAAAACCTAGGTTCAATAAAGAAAACATCAGAAACAGGTTCGTGTTTATCTCTGAACCTAAGCTGCTTCTTTGTAAATCTGAAATTATATTAACTATATATTGATTTTTGTTTATGCCCAGATTCTATTCATCGTGGGTGTGAAATTAACTGATCACAATGTTGGTTCTTTACAACCATAATCAATCGTCGATAATGGATTCTGGAAGAGCACCAAAATTGCAAGGGGTGGGTGCAGATGAATAATTTTGTTGTTCCTTTTGTTTGACCCGTTTAGTCCATTTTGTGCGGACAAATAAAGTTAGAGAATAGTTTAGTGAAGACATGTCTATACGACATGCTATGTTAATTGTGTTTGAAAGAAACCTGAAACTAAGGTTAATCAAAACTACCATCCTGTTGATGATGTTAACTAAATTCTTTGTTTAAAGGAGCTATCTTATCATTTATGAAACTTTTGAGTTATCTTATAAATCTAGCTATTTGATGTCTACTTGTGTTTTTTGAATATTTGTAACCAAATTGTGATCGGTTTTGCAGTGTTTTGATTTTGATTCTTAATCAACAATGGAACATGAGGCATTTCACGGGAAGACGACGATCGTTGTGGTAGGGTTAATTGAGAAAGCACCCATCTCAACGAAACCCGTATTGGATCTGGGAACCATGCTGATTACATTGGCTGCGAGGTTCAAAGGGGAAAAGGGTTATTTTCTTCGTTTAACTCTAGCGTTTACAGCTCCTCCTCTCGAATGCGAGTTTCTGTTACAATGGTATTCTTTATTTTAACTGGTGTTCGATTTCATCTTAAACACCTGTTTCTTTAATTATTTTAAAATGATTGAACTTTTGATTTGAATGATTTTGAATCTACTACTTCTAAGTCCTTGCGTAGTGGGCGCTATCAGCCCAGATTTTTCAAATATAAAGCCCCATAGCGCCCCGCACACCGCGACGGGCGGCGCTATGGGGGAGAATTTGGTGACAGGCGCGATGGTGATAGCGGCGCCATGGGCTTTCATTTTCAAATTCTGACCAATCACAAAATAGTTAGGTTTTTATAATTAATTAATAAAATTGAAAATTAATAGGTAGGTAATGATGGGTAGGGGCGTTATGACTACGGGCTCAAGTGATATAACGCCCCATAAAGCCCCTGTGTGACGTGGCACGACACGTGTCGCATAACGCCCCACAAGGGGCTTTATGACTACGGATGGCCTAATAAAGAAAAATAACTTTTGCCACGTGGCATATGCTGACACCCTTTTTTTTCAATTTTCCGCCAAAACCATTCTCCTCTTACGCTTCTCTTCTTTTCCCCTGTTTTCTAAAACCTAATTAATATACAGCCGTTTCAAAACCAATGCTCTATCCTCCAATCCATCATCATCTTCAATTGAATACTGGCAATCGAAATCGATGAAGGAGGATTGGTATCAAGAACCCTAGATCTATTAATAATTACGTATTCCTCTGTTTCTTCATCGATTCGGTTTTTAATCGATCTCTCAATCATTATCTTTAAGGTTTGTTTCTTTAATTTGTTGTTAATTCATTCATTTTGTGTTCTCCTTCCATTAATTTTGTTAAGTAATCTGTTGTTTATGTTATTGATGTTATAAACCCTATTTGGCTGTTGCCCGTTTTCCCTCTTTGATGCTTTTCCGATTCAAGGATCTGAAGATGTATAAGTTGGTTGTTTCATCCCAATCCAGTTATTACAGTTTCAGATTTATTTTCTCAAGGTATGTCTATGAATTTGTGTTTGAAAAGGTTGAAATTCACATATTGGGTCTTCGTTCAAATCATAATTTTCAACTAATTTTGAATTTTTTAATATGTAGAAAAGAAAAAAAAAAGCTGATTTACTCAATGATAGTTTGCACATATCTAATTTCTTGGGCTTCTCTATTTTTTAACTTTTTTTGTGTTTTCTTTTAATTTCGGGATTTTTTGCTATTTTTTGTTTAAAACTGTTGTTCTGTTTCATTTTAATTTGGAGCTTATTTGGGTTTTTTAATGTTAAAAACATGTTAGTGACTTAAATATTGTTTTTATAGTTTGTTAATATAAAATTAAACAAAGTATACATTCGTTTATTTGTTTCATGTTATATATATTTATTTGAGATTCAATTATTGTGTCATGCTTTTTGAATTGCTTAAGGTGCATCTTTCAGTTGTATACACAGTTCACTAATAACTATGTTATGTTAAGTGATTAATGTTGACTTAAAATGATGGGTTGATATAATCATGAGTTAATGATTGTAGGGTAATGTGATTGGTGAATTGATTTGTTTTGGTATTGGATTGAGGAAAAAATGTGTACAAGAAAATATGTTTATTTATTTTGTCTAATTGATATGATATTTTTGAATATTAGAAAGAAAAGGTAAGGGTTAGGTTAGGTTACGTTATGGTTACAATACACGATATATTAAGTTTAAGACACAGGTGGTGAATTTTGGTATTGTAGGAACAAGGATTAGAGAGATATTCGGGAATGTGGGGTTAGCACAAGAAGGCTTCAGGTCCTACATTTTTTAATCATCCTTTATTTTTCTCATCATCGTTGCTCTTTTACGATAATTTTTGTCACCGAGTTATCTTTTGTAACAAATGTGTTTTTTAATCCGTATTGTTTGGAGTATTGCAGTGCTCTAAACCTTGATATTAGACTTCAATTAGCTTTCTTTTACTGTTTTAAATTCCCTTCTTTTGAGTTCTAAATAAGAGTTGAAAGGCTATTCCTTTCTATTGGTCAAAAAGTTTCTTCTCAAGTATACAAATTAACTTAAATGAAGTACCTCTTAAATGAAGTACCTGATGTGAATATTGATTTTACTTATTTTTCATTCTAATTTACATGTATTTTCTTATTTGTATTTTCGTACGTTTAAGTATTTGATGTTATTCATGATCCGTATGTATTAAGTATTGTTCTATGCTTACAGCATAGCGAAGGTAGATTATTTTCAAAAAAGGCCCCAGCTTTGTTATGCGCTTTTGGCCTCCCAAAAGATTGAGCCAGCCATTTAAGGTCTTTCCTAACGATGTTTTTATTTGCACACATATACTTTTCCTTTTTTCGTCTTTCTACTTTGATACCTTAAAAAAGCCTAACACCATTTTTGTTCGTGGTTGTACAGTTTATAGAGTGCATGCTTTTTTAAATCAATTTGGCCCATGAATCACTACAAAACTTGGATAACCTGTTAAGTATTGATTGGCGTGTAAATCTATACAAAACTTGGATGCCCGTTTTAGGAAAAAGGAAATGTGAATTAATTTGACATATTATTGTTATGAAACTTTTATATTTTAGTCTTTGTTCACATGTAAGCCAACTTTTTTGTTTGTGTAGAATATGTTTGGGAGAGAAATTGATGGGCTTCCAGCTTCAGTGTCTTCTTCCTTAAAATATGTAGGCTATATGATGTATTTTTTTCTTGGAAACATTACTCGCTTGATCGTTTCAATCGCTCACTCATATCACAACAACTCTCGGTGTTGTGTCTGAACAGAACAACATTAAACTCTTTGCGGCCAACAAAAAGAGATTCGATAGGTATTACCATATTCATGTTCACCTATTTCTATTCTTTTGATATATACAAGAATAGGTTTTGATCCATTACAGAACTAGCCGGACCATTCGTTTTGTCATCTTAAACAACTGGCTTAACAAACATTTGGTCGTCATGTTTCATTTTAAAACCATATTATGTAAATGCAAAGAAAGCTCATTTGATTTGGTATAGAATGAGTAACAATCACCTTCACTCCTTCGCTAGAAATAGAACTATGTTCGATGAAGACGCCTGAAAGCATGGGGTATGACCCCCAACCTTCTTATAACCATCTAAACATGGCTGAGCCGAATGACAAGTTTTCTGTTGGATTATATGTATAACTAAATATCACTCATTCCTAAATCCAGTAAGTACGAATAACTCATATTTTTCTCAAATCGTTTGATGCAGCTATTCAGAAGCCTCTCGGAGGATTATTTGAAAAGATATGAGAGATCTTTTAGAAGGCTTCCAGTGGCTCACAAGGTAAACTTCTGATTTTATTTTTGTTGATATAAATAAATTTAAATTTGAGCGAAGACAATGATTTTACTCCATAACACGTGTACGCAACGCGGATGAAGAAGAGTGCAACAAGTTATAATCGGAAAAAGCACATACTTAAAAAAACCACAATACTGTTTAAAGACCTGCTTTTTAAATATTTTTATTTATTGGAACGATGGTGAAAGAACTCGAACCATGATTGAAATGAATAGAACTTATTATTGTTCAGGCCGACCCCTGCGTTAAAGTCTAATACTGAAATGAATTTAACTTGGTTTGCTTCTGTCATATACTGTTTAAACTAATTCCAACATTTCCTTGATCTAATTATTTTATGTTTTACCCCTTCCCCCACACAGTGTAATTGGTGGTTCATATCATCAGACGGCTTTGTTAACGCACAAGGGGCTGCCAGTGATAGTTGGGATCCGTATCTCTTTCTCTCTTTATCTCTTTACACATACATGTGTTTATAAATAAAAATGATCATTATGATGATATTGTATTGTTCTGGGTCACCTTTACTCCCGACCAATGCATTCACAAAGCCCAAACAATTGTTTATTTGTTTTCATTCAAAAATTCACAAAGACCAAAAGATAGTTTTTTATGCTATTTTAGGGTTGCTCATGATTTGATGTTATTGTTTGGCTTCTCACTCAGATCATTCCCAAAAGTATAGTTGTTCACAATGCTACCGTCGTTGCTAGAGTTGTGGTAAGCACAATCTGTTTATACTTGCTGATTATATACTTATTTTGTTTAATCAAACATAATTATTGCTTCAAATAATACATTGGCATGTCCGGTTGCTTAGCTTTCTGTGGTTTTATATCGAGTTGGAAGAGTTGTAACATGACTCTTAAATTAATTATAATTTATTTTGCAGATTCAATGTTATTCTGGAATCCCAGGGGATTTCAGATTAGGAAGGTTCGCATGGCTATTGTTCTTAATCAACACGGAGGAACCGTGGGTGTATGTTTATACCCTTAGAACTTGTGATGTTTACGCTTAGGCAATGTTTCATCCATCATTCTCTATTTGAATCCTTAAAATTGTGATGTCTTTGTTGACAACAGGTCCTTTAGAGAGCTGATCGTTCTTCCAATCGATTGCAAGCAGGTTCGTTTTCCATAGATTTGGTGTTTATTTAAGTCTTCTTCATAGTTCATCCAGTTAATGTTGAGATCATTTTAGATCAATCTGTTGACTTAGACTACATCTCAGATTGTGTCATTTTAACATCTAATGGTGAAACTATTTTGGTTAATTGTCACTTTAAATGCACAAGTGAACCCAACTTCATCATGGATCAAAGAGACTATTCTCAAGGATTGTCTCGATGATCATGGATCAAAGAGACTAGAAACCTGTTCTAAATACAAACACTATAATTTACAAGTTGTATCATTTACTATTCATGGTACACTCCATATAATCAATAAATTTGTCTTTGTATGTATTTGTAGACGCGACCGTGTAGGTTGTAAACTCGACTAATGAACATTTTTCTCTTGCTACAAGGTGTTCAACGATTTGGTCAGTTTAACAAATTACTATTATAGTTGCTATAATTTTATTCAAAAAAAATGTTTTGTTTGCTTTCTAAGTTCCAACTTCCAGAGCATACATCTAGACTTAAAGTTTTTGCAGGATAAAGCTATTTTTTTGTTATAAATTAATAGAGATGGCCAGGTTTGTTTATGCATGTTAATTTCTCCCTCTCCTATATAATTGGATAGATGACTGCAATCATTTTCATCACAACTGGCGTTTGTTCCAGGTCCAAAGCAATTGTTAATATTTTGAGAAGATATGTTGTAAATGTCGTACTTTTTGTTGTGACAGGTATTGCAAGGTCGGATCAAAATGTGAAATAAGGTGAAGGGTAGCTGGGGAATTGGAGAACAAAACAGATAATCCACACTTAATTAATTATTTTGATATCCATTTGTGTAGATCAGTTACTTATTTTGTCAATAGATAAATCTTTAATATATTTATAATAATCGAAAATCGTTAATGGATTTTTGCCTTTTGAAAACATGTCTTTTTATTTTATTTAATGACATAGTTTGAACCTTGGGCTATAGAACCCGTAATCGCTTATTTCAACATCTGTCATCTTACTTGGTATATGGTTTGATTCGAAACTCAACAAACTTTAGATGCCTCACCTTATTTTTAGTTTAATTTTCTAAAGTTAGATTGAATCTAACTTCGTTTGATACGTTACGTACCCGCGGGCAGAGAGATGAATTTCCTTACTTGAACGTTTATTTCTTTCAAAGGATTATTTCAACAATTTTAAGTTATATATTTGTGTGTTAAGCCACCCGCGAAACTCGCGGGGTCTTAGGCTAGTATTATTATATATAACTAGGCCAAATTCCAACCACGGGGACTTGTCCCAGTGGCCACCACAGTGATGGTTCGGAAACGTGACCACAAGGTCGCGGGTTCGATCCTGAGTGGGAGAAGGTTTTCCACATAGATTTGAGATTAGTCCAAGTCTGTGGCGGGTTCCTGCTCGGGTGGCTAAACGGGTCGAGTACTAACCGGTCGAAAGCTGGTGAGGGCTGGACCTTAGGGGGGGCTCGGGGCTCGAACTCGGGCGGTGGCGGTTCCGTTGTGCCATGTATACCGTTAAGCCATTCAAAAAAAAAACTAGGCCAAATTCCGGTTGGTAACATGTACATGTAAACATCAAATACAAATACGAATATGCTTGTAAACTTTGTAACATAAATCATTAATCATTACAGAAAATTAATAACGTAAAAATAAATTAAATATTTAATCTAAAATTGGAATAAACAAATATGGTGGAAAAGGAATTTGGAATTTTAGGAACGAATATATATGAACTATAGATCTAATTTTAAAAGCATTCAAATTTATTTATGTAAACTTTAAATTAAAACTAGTATTAAGACCTCCGCGTTGCGATGGAGGCGTAAAACCGTGACAAATAGCACCAAGGCCACAGCACCGCTAACGATCACCAACACTGAAGTTGCGACGTTTTAATACGGAGAAATTAGACCGAAACATAAAACATAGAAAATAATAACTAAGTCGATTTAGGACCCGTGCGTCACGATGAACCTATCAAACGGGAAAAAATAGACGACCATAAAAACGTTGAACCACACACACACGTTGCGTAATGTTAACTCGCAAAATTTAGAACGAAGCGTAAAACAAAACGTAAAAACGTTGAACCACACATGAACATTGCATCGTGTTAACTTGCAAATTTAGAACAAAACGGAAAACGATTTTTTTTTTGCGAAATATGAAAAGCATAGGGTACCAAAGTTGAAAGTAAAAATGTTCTTAGGTTAAATTGACAAAGATAAAAAGCTTTGGAGTTAAAAGTAAAAAAACCAAAATAGTTTTAGGTTAAAAGTGTAATTATATCAAATTTTTTTTTGAAAATCTCTCTTAAGCATAGAGTACAACTATGAATAAACATGTTGATAATTTATAATGGATAAATATATGTATTTATGTGTTACATCTATGAATAAAAGTATTTCCAAATTGAGTGTTTTAACAACAATTTTTTCCACAAATGCTTGTCTTCACCCTTTGCTATCAACCAAGATTTCCACAAATGCTTTTCTTCACCCTTTGCTATCAACCAAGTTTTGAGCTATGACCGGCCAGTTGAAACTGACCACTCGTTTGAAAGTAGAATATTTTTGAAGTATTAATTTTTTAGAATTATTATTTTTTAGAAGGATTATAAATGTTGTTAATCGGGGTTTTACCCTGTATTTACACAACCTAGAGTTGTTTGGTACCACATTCAATAATTATCAGCCGACCCAGAGAATCCTCGAAAAAATAAGGCTTGACGCGAATAGAAAAAGACCGCCCCTATTGGGCCAATTTTAAATAGATTTACACTTTAATTGGGTTTAATTTTAAACTATTGGACAGATTTTAACTTGGTTTAAACTTTATAAATGGATATTGGTGAGTAAAAGAGTAATGGGCCTACTTTAAATTGGGTTTTAGTGTTTAATGGGCTTAAAATAGATAAAATGTTAATGGGTTTAAGTGTTTAACAAAGAGAGTGTGTGTATACATATAATAAAAAAGGGCCCCCGGGGAGATCGGACCATGGGCCGTAGCCCACCTCCCTGGGGCTGGCCATGCAAATTCTTCGTGTATTAATGTTTAAGGAAACACGACTAGGTCTCTTTAACCATAACTTCAAAGTGTTTTTACATCGTGTCCATCGATAGTGTGTATATGAGCATGTAATTTAGGTCTCTAACCTCGAGTTCTTTGCTTGGTGTCTTACGCATAGATGGCATAGTAGGTTAGCATGTCGAATGAGTTCCCTTTAGATTTAAGACTTTGGGCTTTTTCATGTATTAAGATTCATGTCTCTGTGTTTGGAAATTATGTGTAAATGAGCCAATGCACTCATAAGCTACTTGAGACCGATTCACTAAGAGTTTGAATCGATACGAGCTTAAACATTAACAAGTTTAGACTTTGAACTCATTTAATAACAAGTTGAGCACGAGTTCTGTATCTGATCTGGATTAGTCTCACACCCCTAAAGAGGCTCGTATCTATATACTTATAACTTTTATTAATACAATAATATATAAATACATAGTAAGTATTATTTACCTAATTACACACTTTCGAAACTACTATGAAGCCGGAGTTAAGAGACCCTAATTATGCTTTACATGGACATTAATAAACGAGTTTGGTGATGATTGAACCCGTGATGACAAACAACGAATTCATTAGGTTCTTAAACTCCTCGAGGGTACTTGGGTGGTTAGAATGCTGGGGCGGACCTTCCTTGACGGGTGGGTTGGTTGGGCACACCCATTGAAAAAAAAATAGTGTATTTTTTAGGCAAAAAACCTAATCACACCCCTTGAAAATATGGTTGAAACCTTCATACGCACCCCTAGAAAAAATTATTGGATCCGCCGCTGTTAAAATGTGTCACACAACTAAAAGGTTAGGGCTTCAAATCCTGCAGAATACAGTTTATGATGTATTTATCCTATAAAATCTAATAATTGTTGTTAAAAATAGACTTTTAGAGCATTCACATTGAATTCTTTGTCCTCATTTCTATAATTACATAAAAAAATCATTATTTTTTCAATTAAATAATATCTTTATCATTATTTTTTCTTTCTATTTCACTCACAGTCATTTTTATTAATATAAGTAACTCACTCACAAATATATTGTAAATGCTCTTAAAAGTTGAGAATTTAGGTTTTCAAGAAAAAACATGACACTTTTAGTACCCATTTTTATTTTATTGTACAATACTTAGAAAAAGCCTTTCGAAAAAGAAAATACAATACTTAGAAAAAGCCGTTAGAAAAAAACAACACTTAGAAAAAGAAACTAATACATTGAAAGTTACGTTTTCCACTAAAAAACACACACGTATATTGTACTGACTGTGATCATAATTTGTCCATATTAATGGAAAATATACCAAAGAAAAATGGGGAGAAAACTACCTAAACGTTCAATTATTTATCTGAATTATGAAACATTCCAGAACCTTTTACTTACTTTATGTGGTCATTGTCGTGTAAAGTAAAATAAATGTTTGTTAATATATTAAAAAACTTATTTAAGTTCTTTCTCCTCATAAAATAAACTTTTGAATCCTCTTGCAACTTACTAGAAAACTTTAAAACCTTTGCACATATTCCTTGACCATCAAGCAATTTGACTTTCAAACTCCCAAGAAACTTCAAAAGCCTTCCCTTCAACCTCACGACTCAAATGAGGTCTACACTTCCTTGTATCTTGAACCAAACAGTTGGATAATCGATCAAAAAGTTTGTTGGTAAAAGCTTTATGTGTGGTTGTATTAGTTCTTGTGTCTTCAACTAATAAACACCTTAGTTTTATAGTTAAACAAAACAAAATTAAAACGAAACTAAATTGCATTGAACATCTTCAAAGCATTTAATGCCCATTTAAAGATCTTGATGAAAATGAAAACTACTATGTTTCAAGTTATGCATCAGTGAGAACCGAGCAACAGTTGCATCAATCGCAATTATTGCCCAGTAGTGGTATATTGGCTTGAACATGGTGCACTGCACCAGTCCACACCAACTAGACTGCATGACTAACTTGACTGCCCCCACCCTCCGGATTTGTCTCGCTCTACGTATGGTCTGTACTAGATTAGGCGCCCACTATAGCAGCTACACTAGTGCACGTTCTGAACATTCGGCACAGGTCTACATCGCACCTGACAAGTCGTGTCACACTGCTAGGATGCGCGACTAACTTGTTTGAACAAACCGAATAACAATTTCAACACATGAAAAGGCAGCTATGTGAAGTTCAAAGTGTGTCAAGTTGTGCTCATCACTCAGGGCACACTTACTTCTTACCTTTGGAGGTCCTTACCAGTTCCTTTGTTTAATGAAACAATTTCCCACACATTTTTCATCTTTTCGTAACTCTAGTTTAAACACTCAACTTCAACAATTGAAATTTATTCATCTTAGCTTCGTTTTGAACACAGTTTGATTCATTATGAAGCTCTCACATAATAGAACACAAACTCGGTATACAGGACTACATTTATCGTAATTAAGTATATTTTTATGTCCAAAGTTATTTAAATTTTAATCTTCCATTTTCTGAAAAAAAAAACCCCCTCATCTTACCCACAAATTTTCCAACACTACTCTCACACCCCAACCAATGGCGGAAACGTCGGAGTGAGACGAAAACTTCATAACGACTATTTGTGACAAGCATTTAGTAAGCAAAAAAATCATTTCATTACTAACACAGGGGTACAATGTTTGGAAGCAAATTACAACATCTTGTAGCATAGAAAACAAAGTACAATACATGATCTAAAATTTAAAGTGTGTTTCTAGTCGTCATACTAGATTTCTTTCAATGCGACGTCATCAAGATCCTGCAATACATATTAAAGTACATGTCAACACAAAGAGCGTTGGCAAGCATACACGTTTGAATTACTAGCATAAGTATAAAAAGCTTAAACGAATCCACATGGCATAATCGTATACTAAGGCATATCATTATAACACTAGCATGCATCACATAATTGTCAACTCAAAGATTCCACTAGCGTAATCTTGTCGTCTCAACGACAAGACCGTTTTTGTATGACTTAACATGAACACAAGAATACGGGCGGTGTGTTATTCCTATAGCGCTATATATGTTAAGGTAAGCTCGTACAAAGTTAATGACAAGAATAGTGCAAGTATGGCTTCTAGCACGTATGGATTTCTAAGCATCACGTATTAAGCATGTATAATGGATTGTTTGTTTGTTTGTGTCAAGCATGTTTGTATGTGATTGTGTGAATTTGATAAGTTATATGTATTGCACCCCAAAAAATTGTCTAAAGTTGAAAAAGGGGGTCTTGTATACTCACGGTTTGCAAGCTTCTAATCAACGTGCGAGTAAAGAGTCTTGAGTGTGGGGTGCGCCGAGTTAACCTTTAAGAGGAAACAGGGGCGTGTGAGTTCGATGGATTATGGATATTAGAGTATGAACATGGATATGGTATGATAATTAACAAGAATTTACACGAAAAGTCATCTTTGCTTAAGCACTCATTTGGACACCATAATCGGGTGTGTTTCATGGGCACTAATTTGCCCACCGGAAGTCCAAATTATGAGGAACCTAGATCCAAAGATGAATATACCTTAATACATCACTTTAACCATGAGTTTGGTTAAAGTGGCGATTTGGTTTAGGGTTTATGTATTCGTATTTAGTCTATTGTTATTTAGGGAGCCATAAAGATGGTCATGGAAGGAGGTAGGATGATAAACATTCATTGAGCCTCATTGTATGATTCACCAAAGCACAAGTTCATCAACATAGTTGATGAGCTCTGTTGGTCATGAATGATAATAAGCATAATATAAGAAGTAGAACATAAACAAAATCTAAAAGAACTAAGTGAGGTGGTAGAACTAGTTTGGGAAGCCAAGGTTCCCATTGTTCATACCTTAACGGAAACACAAGTCCATCAACCATGAGATTGAGAACTAGGTAGGTTTCAATACATTGGACCCTTTAGGGCAGAAGGTATTGGAGGTTTTTGAACCTTTAATCTTTAGAGAAACAAACATACACAAGCCCCACAATCATGAGTTTGATTGGGAACAAGGTTGGTACAAGTTCCCATAAGATGAACATGAACAAGAACATGTTGTGAAAGTTATACCAAAACAGAAAATAAACTACACTTTGGACCCTATTAAGGTGATGTACCAAGCTTGGTTTATCATGGTAAACCTTGGGTAACATCCCTAGAGGTGTTCCTAAGAAGGAGGATCAAGAAAAAGTGAAGAAAGATGAAGAGAAGTGAGTGAGAACTCACTTAAAACACTAAGTGTTTTCTGCCCAAAATGGAGAATTCTTGAGAGTTTTTGGAGAGTTTGAGAGTATTTGAAAAGTGTTTAAGAGTGTATGGAGGCTCCCATTTATAATGGGGTTGATTAAGGTTAGAGTTAAACGAGTTAGGAGATGATTGGAGGTGAAAAAGGTGGCAAAAAAGGACCAACCCACGAGCTGGCTGCAACCTGTTGCGGATTGACCTCTCCCACGCGTCACTGGAGATGTCTGGGTTTCTCCCGTGTGGCGCTTGGGAGTCCAGTCTGAAAAAGTTCATTTTTGGCCCCTGAACTTTGTAATTACGTTATTTTATGCCGTTTACAACTACCTTGTTCAATAAGTCATGTGCATACTTTTTTATATACCATTAGACTATCCACATCCCAGAAGCCCTTCCCCTCCTCCCGTCTCCCCTGCCCAGTGCCACCTCAGTTGCCCCGCCCTTCTCCCCTTCTTTTGCACCGGGTGTCGGACCTGTGGTTCCCATCTCCCCTATCACAACCACCCTTCTCTTGTTGCGATCTTTTCCCGTCTCTCTCATCTAATTTATCCAACCGCGTCATTTTAGCCCATCAGGGGCGGAGATAGGCCTCCCTTCTTCTCTAACGTTGGAGATGGTCTTATATTCAGAGGTGCCAAAAAACGCTTGTCTATCCTATGGCTTATACATATATCCCAAGACATTTTTTAATCTTCTTCACTCTTATGTGTTTCCGATTCTTAATATATTTATGCGTTTCCGATTCTTAATATATTCATATAAAGTTAACGGTATTCCGACTAATGTATGTAAAAATGAAATAGTGACCAAATTTAAAACAATACTTTAAAAATTAAGATCATCTTTATCATCGTTTCTTATATATTATGTCAACATGTAATGCGATGACAAAACAAATGTCAACTGTTATGACGTGTAAATCTCCATGTATCCTACTTAATTTTATGACGTGAAATAAAGTTCATGCATATATCGACCCGTTGTAACATGTAAACGTTTGTGTGCCGCTTTTATGCTTTAAAAACGTCATTTGTGATATATTAATTATGTTTCTGATTTTAATTAAAATTTGCAATGATATAATATTAAATATTATTTTCTTTCACCATTTTTGAATATCCGATATTATTGAAATATTAGATATAAACAATGTAAATGTTATGATTTGGAATAGAAGAAAAAGTCATTAACAGTGGGGAGGGGAAGATAATGTACTCACCTTTGGGTGTTTACGTCATGTGGCGGTCCAGTCAATAATAAAACACTATAGGGCGTTTTCTAAAATGAGTGTAGTGGTATAATGCCCAATAATGCCCCATCCAATCATTACCCAAGTTTTTTTTTGTTTTTTTTTTTAAATTAAAACTAATGATATTTTGTGTCTTTTCTAACATCTTTCCATCCGGTGTTTTATTTGGAACGCCCCAACAATTTTTTTAACAAAAACACCCATGGGGGTGGTGGCTAGGCGTGGGAGGACGTTTTTTTAAGGAAAAACGTCAAAAAACCCCACTACGAGTAGTCTAAGATCATTATTACTTAGACACCAAAGTTGAAGATTACGCTAATGGCACCTTCAAAAGTCCAACCTCCATTTTTTGGAGCCCATATCATTGCTTGCTTTACACACTTCTAGGTGCATGATTGGGATCCACAACCTAAAAAGACTGGGATCCACTTCCAAATTAAAGAGCCCAACACATTTTCAATATTTTTATTTGGTTGCTCACTAAGTATTTAAAAACTATTTTCTTATGGATGATAAATGTGAATGACTTCTGAAGGTGAAGAAAGTTAAATTGTCTCATAGGTCAATCGTCTTTCGAAATAGAGTAAATTACAAGTTTTGTACTTTATCTTCATATCAAATTGCAGACGGTGTCATTTGCTTTTTAAATTTACGAGTTTTGTTCTTAACGTTTTAAAATCCTGCACATTTTTGTTTAATATGGTCATGTGCCTTGCACATGAGGGTATCTTTGTCATTTTACCTCTCCAGTGACTATTGAGTTAATAACTTGTATCAAGAAACTAAATGTGTAAAAAGATTAAAGAATAAGTAAGTATAGATAAAAAAACCTAACTAAAAAAATTATATCTCCCTCTCTCTTTTATCTCTCTCTCTCTCTTTAACGCCTCTCCACACACACTCTCTCTATATCTAAAAACCCTGCAACAACCTCCGGCATCACTGTCATACCTCCTCCGGCTATCGTCACCATGTCCATTACTGCCCTTTCTCTCTCTCTAAACTCCCTCTCCCTCTTCTCTCCCTCTCACCTGTCAGAATCACCCCCATTAACTTCACCTTTTCATTCGACGACACCTACTGCAGCGGTATCGCTGCAATCGCCACCGGAGATGCCGGTATTTCACTTGTCGGAGGTGTTAACTCCATCAGATCCGGAGATTCCATCAAATCGGCTCCGGAAGTGAGAGGCTCAACGACGTCGGAGGATCGTTCGCGCATGGAAGAAGACGTCGGAGGATCGTTCGCGCATGGAATCAATGGTTGTGATCATGGGTTAATTGTGCACAACAATTTATGATAAACAATTAGGTTTTTTTATTTATATCTTATTCTTTAATCTTTTTACACATTTAGTCCCTTGATATAAGTTATTTACTCAATAGTCTCTGGAGAGGTAAAATGACAAGAATACCCTCATGTGCAAGGCACATGACCGTATTTAACAAAAATTCTGATTAATTTAGGGCTAAAGAACATAACGTGCAGGATTTTGAAAACATTAATGACAAACTCATCAATTTTAAATGTAAAGGACACCGCCTGCAGTTTGGTACAAACATAAAGGACAAAACTTGTAATTTACTCTTTGAAATATGAAAGAATCTAGTAGTGACATGTTACAGGATAAGGGAAGGAGCAAAATTATGTGAGAGATATATAGAGGGGACGATAAGAAGAAAATAATAAAGGTTACGTAATTGTGACCTTTCTCTATGCATTTTATCTTTTTTTACGACAACTCACATACCCATCTAATATACTACTAATTCTACTCTATAATCTACAGAGGGACTCTGATCCTTAGTCTATAGAGGAGGGGGCACCATTTAATACACAAAGATACCATTGAGCTAAATGCCATTTCGTCTATGTATGTGTGTGTATAGAGAGAGAGAGAAAGGATCATGAAAAAACTAATTAAATGTGAGAAAACTAAAAAACTACCAAAAAACTTAAACAACATAGCAATTATTTTTAACATTTTTTGCCTGTAAGTCTAGCATTTCTAAGATAAAACATTGAAAAAATTAAAAAAAAAAACAAATTAGTATTACACATGTGCAACATTTGTTATGTTGTAGATGCAATTTAGCCTTAGGGTTTAGGTTTTTGGATTAGTTTAGCTTCTAGGGTTAGGTTTTTGGGGTGAGCGGGGGTAGGGGGTTTAAGTTTTAGTGTTTAATTTTTAGGTTTTTTAGGAAGTGGGGTGAGGGTTTAGGTTTTTTGGAGGGTGGGAGTTTAGGTTTTTTCTAAAGTAAAATTGTAAGAATTGTCACGTAAAGTTTTTAATCTATTTATTTCATTAGTATCTTGAGCTTTTTTACTTTGCCAAATACCCAAGGCTATGGGTCCTAGTGTGGTTTCTAAATATGCAAACATATCCATACTATCTTTTTTGTTTGTTTCTCACATTCTTACTACTGTTTGTTTCCATGTTAAAATCTCATCTATCTAAAGCTATCATTTTTGTTGTTCTAAGAGTAACATATTACTACTATATATGTGTCCTATAGGTAATCTATTTCCATTTCCTATGGTGTTTGATTCATTTTGATAACTTGTTGACGGTCTTCTCCATTGTTCTTTTCATGTTATTTCTTCTGTTGAGCCTCTGGCGCACTTCATTCTATTTTTAACCTTTTATTAGGACTATTCATGGTTTGATCCATAAAGGCTTGTTCATGTTTATAAAAATCAGAAATCATGGTTTTTCCTTTTAAAATGTTATCTACTAATGGTAGATTATAATATTCTTGTAACTTGTTGTAACTTTCTTCATATGTCAATCCTAAGTCTAACATGCATGCATTCAATGATCATATCATCTACTTCTTTTTGTATGTTTAATTATGTAAATTTTCTATTGATTATTTGTTCTATTGTTTTAGTTTTAAATCCTGTAGTTGTTTCTTCTTCCAGATCTGGATAATCTAGTAAACTATAATCCATTTCTTCTTGCACAAATTTATTGAATTTTATATATATTATTTCCCCTTCTTCATTTTCTGTATCATATATTGGATCAATATCATCTTCAAATCCTATAATATATATATATATATAGGCTGGTTAACGTACATGACCACCTTATCATGCGAAGCTTACGCGAGTATCTCAACTGCACATCTAACCAACCCTAGGCGTTCAGTTGAAGACGATGACACAATGGTAATTAAGTTGACATAATTACGCACGGTATAATGCATAAGTACGCACGTTATTTTCATAATTACGTATGTTATAATACATAATTACGCACGCTATAAAAAATCAAAACCTGCATGCCACCAAACATAAAAATTACGCATGGGTTGTTTCAACTTTAATAATGCATGTTATATGCATAATTATGCACGTTATACGGTGGTCGCGTATGTTCAGGGCCTTTTTTTGGGTGGGGTGGGGGGGGGGGGTTTAGGGGGGAGTTACAGTGGAAAGCTAGTGGGTTGTGTAGTTTGGTGGCAATGAAATTTTGAGGGTTTTTGTCCACCATACATGCAAAGCCAAGGACCAATTGTTCACTTAACTACTACGACTCCATTGATAGCAACTTTATAGATAGATATGACAGGTTTGTCGCATTGAATTTCTTCTAGATTATTTTCCTCTAACTTAATCAAATAAAATCTATTCATATATTTCTAGTAAAAATAAATTTTTTTTTAATTTCTAGTTGTTTACAACGGCTATATTTTTTTCCTCACATGCCTCATCATCGTCTCCTCCTTACCACTTTGGACGCCGCCGCCTCTATGGAAATGGTGTTGGGGCGTCATCGGACCTAGACGACCCCACACCGAGCAGCCTTACTATTGGTATATGGTGTAATCACTTTTTTTTATAACTTGGGCACTTAAATTATGTCGGTAGAATAGGACAAACAAATAAAAAAGAAAAACATTCTATTAAACCATGTGTAGTGGAAGGGGAAAATAATGCCCCCACCTTAGGGCATTTTACGCCATGTGGTGGTCCAGTCAGCAAAGGGGCATTATTGGGCGTTTTCTAAAATGGGTGTAGTGGGGATGGGGCATTATTGGGCTATATGTTTTGTAGTAAATAAAATAAAGAAAAAACACCTAAAAATCTTATTGGCAAAGCAAATGGAATCTCTAATCTGATTGGTCAACATTTCCCCCCTTCGGCGTGCTTAAAACAACGCGGACCCAACTTTTTTTCGAAAAAAACGCCCGAAAACGCCCTATGTAATGGGATTTGGGTGTTTTTCGACGTTATTTTTGAATTTATTTTTTTTTAAAATGCCCCACTACGGGGTCTTATAATCCCACGATAAAAACGTTTTGATTGCATCAATGCTTTGCACATGTTAGCTCATTGTTTTTCCCATTTAAGCACCAAAGATTTTTATGTATTTATCTTCCACATGGATAATTAGGTCGATTATATGCAATTATGATCTTATGCCAAACTAGAGTTATATTAGAATTTACATTTTAACACGGCTTATATGGATAAGTAGTGGGTAATAATTACCCGTGCTCTGTGACGGGTTAAAAATGTATAGATACGTTGGACTGGTAAAATTTGTAACGCTTGGTTTTGACGAATTTTACAGCAGACGTCGCGAAAAAAGTTCACGTCGAAACGTTAATAAAAACAAGAGTAAACTGCAATTTTACACCCTGTGGTTAGGGGTGATTGGCACCCTTACCCCCCCCCCCCCCCCCCCCCTAATGAAATAATTGCAATTTTACCCCCAACTGTTCATTGTTATGTCGCAGCCTTACCCCCCGGCCTCAAATTTGTTGACTAATCTGTTGACTATAACTTGAAATGACTATAATGTCCTTTCATATTACCCCCTGTGTTTTGTGCACTCTGTGATATTACCCCCTGCCACCGCCATTCACCACCACAACCACCACTACCACCGCCATTCACCACCACAACCACCACTGCTACCTCCAGCCACCACCCTCAACCACCTCCAGCCCACTCTTTCTCTCTCTTCCAGATTTATCTCTCTCTCTCCCTCCCCTCTCTCTCTACTAAAATCAAGATCTTCATCTTCTTCATTTCTCAAAACCTCAACCGTATGTAGCTTCAACTAGCTCGCCGGAGCGGTTCAACTAGCTTCAACTTTTTGTCGACGTCCTAACACACTTCAAGTCAAAATCAAATCATACAAAGGAAAATATAGCATCACTGCATCAGAGATGTTACAGGATAACAATGACGAAATAAGTGAAATTAGCTTGAAATTAAATAAAAAAAATGCAATGTTGCAATTTGAATAGTACATGCTTTGGACAATTCATCAGTTAATTCAATCCACTTTCATGTCTGTATCATACTGTTTACAAATTAGGTCTTCCACTAAACAATGCACATATGCGTTTCCACATCCTTTCAATTAGAAAATAAACAGATCATCAGATCCATTGCTTTACAAGACGAAACATACAACAGTTTTCCTGAATCCAAAACATTTCTACATATTAGATATTGAAGATCAAAAGCCTTGTTGAATGCACACACTACACTGGATTAAAACGCCGCCGTTGAACAATCAGAATCTCCGGCAGCCGTGAATGATGATGCAGAAGATGAGTTGCACAAGCTTTTGTTGCCAAACATCAATGTTCTCCCTGTTTCTCCTCCTATGCAATGGAATCCAATTTCGTTACATATTTTGCTCCTGGTATGTAATTTTATTCACCAATTTGGTTTTTATTGTTTAGCTACTAGAGGAGGCAGAGTAAATTGATAGCTGAATGTGGTTATTCAAGATTCTTTGGAGACAAAAAGTTAATTAATTTGGTTTAAGAAGTTAAGGGTGGGTGGTTGCGGTGGTGGAGGAGCAGTAAAACGCAGATGGAGGTTCAGATCTATTACTTGAAGATGATGATGATGATGATAATTTGAAGATGATGATGAAGATGGAGGATCAGATCTATTATTTGAAGATGATGATGATAATTTGATTTCATAAATAATAATAATAATAAAAATAAGAGTAAACTGCAATTTTACCCCCTGAGGTTAGGGGTCATTGGCATGTCTACCCCCCCTAAGGAAGTAATTTCATTTTTACCCCCCACTGTTTGGGGTTATGTCGCATGTTTACCCCCTGACCATTTCAACGTTAGATGTTAGCGATTTCTGTTAATGGTCAAAGGGCAATTAGGTAATTTCGCTTTCCTGTTGACCTACAACCTCATTTAATCACCAATTCATCACATTGAAACCCTGAACTTAACCTAACTCGAAATTGAAGAGCTCCGCACCGGCGATCAGGCATTCTTCAACAATTACAGCAGATTAGAAGTCTGTTACGAGCATGGGTCTTCGATTGTGGAAGATACGAGCTGAAGATCAGTATTTTGAACCGGGTGAAATGTACAGTAAGTGACATGCAAGTTCAAAGGGTCTGAATTAGGTAAAAATTTAAATTTTTTATGTCTTAATTTGTTATTGATGTGTGTTTACAGGAGAAACCCAATCTCAATTTACCATTAAATTTCACCATGGAGGTAATTTTGTAGAAAACCCAAATAGGAAATACTTTGGTGGGAAGATGAGCTACATTGATCATGTAGATTTTAAAGTGTTGAATACTGATGTTTTAGAGGAGATGGTTAAGAAATTAGGATACAATGATGGTTTGTTTTTCTGCATTCATTACAAGGAATCGTATTGTTCGTTGGATTTTGGTCTTAGGACATTAAACTGTGATGTTGACTTAGAGCCTATCTTTGATCATGTGCGTCAAGGAGTCCACATCATAGACATGTATGTTGAACACCGGATGTCAACAATATTGGAAAATACAAGTGAAGGTCCTGTTGGGGCATGTAAAGCAATTGTTCCAGCATCATTTACAATAAATAATCAGAATTATAGTATGAATGAAGATGAAGAAGAGAGTCAAGGAAGTGATCCTGATTATGAGTATGTTGAGGAAGATAATTTGGTTTATGAAATAGAGGTGGATATGCAGAGGTTCAGGGCTAATGTTGATTTTACTAGGGAAGAGCTGGATGGTTCAAGTGATGGGGATCATGATGATGACAGAAGTGAAGAAGGTCATGTGCCTGTTGACTTGGAGGATTTTGAAAGTGGATTGGATGACAATTCAACCCTTAGAGATAAGGTTGCCAGGAAGATAAGGAGGAGAAACAAGAGTGCTTCAAAAGGTCCAAATGATCTGCCATTCTATATTGGTCAGCTTATTGATGACAAGAAAAAGATGAATAAGATGGTGAAGGATTATGTTCTTAAGGCAAGGAGGGATGTTTTTATTCTAAAAAATGAATTGTTAAGGTACAGGGTAGTATGTTTTGGAAGCAATCCACCACTACTTGGTCATGTAAAAAAAAGGAGAAGAGGGGCAAAATAGTAAATGCACCAAAGTAGGGAAAAAATATAAGCACCTTAAAAGGCATACCAAGCCCACATGTCCTTGGGCAGTTCACATCTCAAGGAACACAGACAAGGATAAGTGGTGTGTGAAGACCATTCATAATCAACACAATTGTTTGACAACAAGGGCCGTTTCTTTGTACACAATGAGTTCGATTGCCAGAGAGATCCAACCTATGATTGAAAGCAATCCAGACATGCCAATTCAAGCAATCCAAAGTCAACTGCTTCGGAAGCATCAACTTGAAATATCACTACATAAGGTATTCAGAGCCAAGAGGATAGCAACTACGAAGATCTATGGTGATTACCAAGAACAGTATGGTCTGCTAAGGTCATACTGTGATGAACTTCTAAAAGCCAACCCAGGTAGTACAATTAAAATTGATGTGGAGCCATGTGGGAACTCAGCTAGTCCTACAAGGCAGTTTCGAAGGGTTTATTTTTGTTTTGCCTCTATGATGAGAGGATTTAAGATGATTGGAAGACCATTGCTGGGTGTGGATGGCTGTTTCATGAAAGGTCCATTTCCTGGACAGATCTTGAGTGCTGTTGGTATTGATGGGAACAATAGCATATATCCAGTTTGTTATGCCCTTGTTGAGGCAGAAATAACACAAACCTGGAAATGGTTTTTGCAACTGTTGAGAGATGACCTAGGGTGTACGGCTAACTCTTGTTTCACCTTCATCAGTGACAGACAAAAGGTAATATGTTCTTAAGTGTTAATTAAAACCTTGCAAAATAGTGTCATTAATTGCATTTTGTATCACAGGGTCTGATTCCTGCTATGCTAGCTGTTTTCCCTAATGCTGAGCACAGATTTTGTTTGAGGCACATTCATGAGAACATGAAATCCAAGTGGCGTGGAGATCTTTACAAGAATTTGCTTTGGTCAGCCGGAAGGAAGACATCTATTCCATACTTTAACAAAGCTATGGAAGAAATTAAGACAACAGAACGAGCTATGTATGACTGGCTGAATGAGATCCCATTCACCGCTTGGTCAATAGCATATTTTTCTGGAAGAGCAAAATGTGATATGTTGCTGAACAACATATGTGAGGTTTTTAACAGACAAATCGTAGGAGCAAGGGACAAGCCGATTATCACATGCCTAGAATTCATTCGGGAGTACATGACCAGGAGGATAGTGAATGTCAAGAAATTACAAGCAAAGTGTATGGGGCCACTGACTCCTCATGCCACTGAGGTCTTCGATGAGATCAAGAAACAGACTGCTGAAATGTCTGTTTTAATGGTTGATTCGGACAAGTATAAAGTCACAGGTCCGAGATCACAGTGTGTTGTGAATGTTAAACATAAAACTTGTGCATGCAGGAAGTGGGATTTGACCGGGATGCCTTGCAAACATGCAGTTGCAGCCATATGGGATATGTCAAGGAATAACATTGATGCTGGCATACCAGAAGACTGGGTGGATGAAGTGTATTGGCTATCAACATGGAAGAAAGTTTATTACAATGTCATAGAGCCAATCAACGGGCCGGAGATGTGGACTCCTTCAGAGTGTCCAACAACACTCATCCCACCAAAGCATCATACACAAGTTGGAAGGCCAAAGAAGAAAAGAAAGAAGGCATTTGGTGAAAAAGAACTTGAGCAGGAGTTCGACAAAGGATGTAAAATGACCAGAAAGGGTAGTAGCATCAGGTGTGGTAAATGTGGGAATATGGGTCACAATGTCAGGAGCTGCAAAGGACAAGGGGCTGAACAATCCATTGCTTCACAGGAATCACACACTGCCACTCAAGGTGCACCAGTTTACAATCTTGATGAGTGATGGATGGTTTGTAAGTTTAGGCTATGTTTGTTAGGTTTGTCAAATTTGTTCAAGACAATGTTTGGTTGGTTTGTACCTTTATGTTTGGTTTGGTCAAGACAATGTTAGGTTTGTCAACTTTGTTCAAGACAATGTTTGGTTGGTTTGTACCTTTATGTTTGGTTTGGTCAAGACAATGTTATGTTTATATTAAAATGACCATATGATCCATTTGCAGCTGTTAGGCTTAATTATAAGGTCAAAATTACCATTTTTGTCATTTGCAGCAGTTAGGCCTTTATTATAAGGTCAAAATGACCATTCTGGTCATTTGCAGCAGTTAGGACTTAATTATAAGGTCAAAATGACCATTTTGGTCATTTGCAGCAGGTTTGACTTGTTTATAAGGTCAAAATGTTCATATGATCCATTTGCAGCAGGTTTTGACTTGTTTATAACTGGCATGCATGTTTGATTGTGTTTAGATGATCACAGGCAGGTTAGTACCATGACCATTTATAATTGGTACAAGTACCATGACCATTTATAAGGTCAAAATGACCATTTTGGTACAAATAAGAGGCGGAAAGTGATTCGATTAGACTACATTGCAACATTTAGTACAAATAAGATGTCCAACATACAAACTTAAAACCAAACAAAATCTAGCCTATTTCCAGTGACAATCATCCAAACAAGACCAATCCGAATCAGAACCATGCTCCCCTTCATATGGGTCATAGTACCAATCATCATCTTCATCCCAATATGTGTAATCCCATGCATGTTCCAGCACTTCAGGGTCATAATCCTTTGTTGGATCTCCGAATATCTTTTCATAATCAGTTTCTTGCTCCATGTAAGGTCTGAGTATCTCAGACTCTTGATCCTCAAAGTAGACATAACTGTCTGGTTCTTCGGCTGCAACGACGTCTTCATCCTTACCAACATCTTTGTCTTCATCCTTACCAACATCTTTCTCATTCTCAACATCCTTACCTACAGAGTTACAAGAAGGCTACCAACACAAACATATAATAAGAACTTGAAAAAGACCATTGCATGAAAAAGTATAATTACAAGCAGTCAAAATACACATCCAAATCCAATTTGTCCACATTATACTACTTAACCAAAAACAGTAGAACAATCAACACCCAAGTAATCACAAAGTACATCTTCAGTTTCAACACATCTCCATTCTTGTACCGACCCAACTGTTCTTTGCAGTTAGCCAACTCATCAATTAAACCAGGCATTACCTCTCCGCAAACCGGACATCCATGTTCTTCACCTTTGTCAGCCCATCTTAGGAATCCACATCCTCCAACCTATTATCGGACATCATAAGCAACACTTTCCATAAACAACTAATCTTTTCGTTTAGAATTCAAAGGAAAAATATTTGTGTTCATAGATTCATTCACGTTGTTACTATATAATAAATCAACGTAACATGTCCACCGGACGGGTATTAAACTAGTTTAATTGGGTCTAACATAGGGATAACTCCATTTATGGACTTGTTTGGTTATAAAAACAGGCCCAAATAAATTCGGGTTTAGAACAAGTTATCCAACTATGCTAATTCATCAAGTTTGGGCTTTTTGTCCAAAAAAAAAAGGTAAGAAAAAAAAAAAAGAAAACCCTGCCTCAGGCCCTTAAGAGTTAGTCCTCAACTAGATTATAAGAAAAGTAGCATGTAGAAAGCCAATTCATTAATGTGGTGTTTGTTTTTTTCAAGAAGAGCTTCCTGACCTCTTCTGTCTGCACCGTGCAGACGCGGGAAGATGTTTAGCCTCAGAAGAGTGTTTTTTTTTTTTTTTTTTGAGAAGTGCTTTTTACCTCTCCCCAGCCTCTTCCAGAGGAAGATATAAACCAAAGCTTTTTACCTCTTCTTGGCACCACCTCCACCCCTGCTCCGCCACCACCACCCCTGCTCCGACACCACTGCTCCGCCACCACCACCCCTGCTCCGCCACCATCATCATCATCATCACCACCCCTGCTCCGCCACCATCATCATCATCATCGATGGGAAACAAAACCCCCAAATCGATCGGAAACAAACCCCCCCAAATCGATCACATCTGTTATCATCATCATCGACACCACCTCCACCTCCGAAACCCCCACCTCCGCCGACACCCATCGACCTCCACCTCCGAAACCCTAAATCGATGGCAAACAAAACACCCCAAATCGATCTGTTACATCATCATCATCATCGATCTGTTAGAGAGAGAGTAGAGAGAGATCAGTGTGTGGCGGTGATGATGATGGCGGTGGTGAAGTGGTGGTGATGATGGCGGTGGTGATGATGACGGTGGTGAAGTGGTGGCGGTGGTGAAGTGGTGGCGGTGATGATGATTGCGATGGTGCAGATTATAGAGAGAGAGTAGAGAGAGAGTAGAGAGAGATCAGTGTGTTGTGTGTGTGTTTTAAAATGGTGAAGAGGTTTTATATAAAAAAAAAAACAAACCCTCTTCTCCTTGCAAACTGCAGACATTTGGTCCACCTCTTCTCCTGCAGATGTCTGCAGATGTGGCCTGCAGCAGAAGAGGTTTTCCTGCAGAAAAAACAAACAGCACCTAAGAGTTAGGCCTCAAAAATTTTCCCCGTCCTGTTTTAACTAACTAATTTATTCAATGCTTTTAACGTGTTTGAGAATAAAAAATAACCCATATCGATTCGTCCATAGGTTAAAGGTGGGATTGGTGAGATAAATATTCAAAGGTGGGACTGTGAATGGCCAATGACCTCTAGTTGAGATTATTACAGGGCAATTCCCCTTTATTTGTTATGTAAAACTAACAAAAGGACTGCCTAGACTTTGATTGATGATTTGAATGTGTTATATGGTTGTGGTGTTTAAAATAACAGCGAGTTTGTATTTGTGATGGTGAGAAAGATTCTATTACGTCGAACCATCAAGAAATTAAAACTTAGAAATCAGGTGTGTTCGAAACTAAATATCCAAAATTCACTTATGGTTTCTGTTAGAGCATTCACATTCTATCCATCAAAATATGTGAGGGGGGGTTTTTATATTATAAAGGGTATAAAAAGTGGTTGTGAGTGGAGGAGAGAGAAAATGTTACTGTTCATCTGTATATTTGGGGGGACACTGTTCACCCAGTATAATTTTTTTAATATATATTGAAAGTGGTTGTGAGTGAAGGAGAGAGAAAAATGTGATGATAATATTATTTAATTGAAAAGGAAAGAGAAAAAGTATTTATTTTTAGTGGAAATATATTGATATAGGAGTTGTTTTTTAGTGGAATGTATGTATAATTTGATGGTTTGGATGTGAATGCTCTTACAATCTACGATTCAATTTATGATTGTATAATATATATGTATAATCGAAAGTTCGAAACCATAATTAAAATTTTACATTTTTTTATAAATTATATATTTAATGTCAATAATTTTTTTTATTCTATCTTATATATAAGATGTTGAAAAGTTTTTTTTTGTAACATTTTATAAATAACATTTAATTTATAAAAATCTAAAAACCAACATATTCATGGTCACTAAAAACACCTATCAACCATAATAGCAATTGGATAACGTATTTTCGCCAAAACAACCAATTACAAAAAAATACAGGTAAACGGGCTAAAAGCTGCGCAGCAACCCCCTTTTAAATAGTAAAACCTCTCCTAAAGAGCTATAGGTCTTAAGGATCAAGAAACTACTATACACAACCCGTTAGACCTCATTCAGGAATTCCGCAGCCCCATTAGATCCTGTTCAGGAATTCCACAGCCTTCGAGACCACATAACCCAAGTATTAAAAGCAAAAAGGATGAGCAGATAACCATAATCTAATATGTGCACAACCAATACAAAAAGACCTGCTATATATAACCCAAAGCTCATAGTAAAGAGTGAAGCCCCAAAGAGGCAAACATATAATAAAAAAAACTAATGAGATTTCAATAAAATACAAACAGTTGCTTTTATGAACTTCTCAAGTCTCAACAATAATAATCAAATTATACTCCAAAGTTACAAAACTAAAATGTAAAAACAAAAAGAAAAGTCTCACCCCTCCAGATAATGTCAAAATTCATGATAATAAACCTTTTTTCTTTCAAACCTCCACAAAAACAAGATTATACACTTTCACCTCTTGTTTTCAACATCTTGCACCCCCCTTTTAAAACAAGCTTTCGCACAAACCGACATCCGCCGCTTGCGACTCCAAGACGTCCTTCCCAAACGGGCTCGAACTAACAACGCGCTTAACACCTCCGAAAACCGCTTTCTGATAATAATCATCCTCCATTGTCTTTAGAACATCATGCACAGCCTTAAAATCCAATCCACCCGACAGCACTAGATGTCCCATGATCTCACCAAAGCTGCTCGGTGCTTTCGGTAGATCAATCGCGATATCGTCCAACAACGAGCCGTACGCGGTGCACCCCGTTATCAAGTTGGCCCGAGTGAGAACCTTTTTGGAGGCAAGATAGTCTAAAAGCTTCGCTAGCGGTTCGACACATGGTGGGCTTTTTTCCAACGCGAGCGAAACCGCTTCTTTCACGAACTCGGAGTGATATTCCGGCGCTTTCAGTTCCTCTAGACATTGTAACGCTTCATCGAGCATACGAACACTAAAATACTCCTCAAGTAACGAAACCGTTTTTCGTTTCAGTTCATCGGGATTTTTCGCCTTCAAAGGTGCAGCAGCGGCAGCCGCAACAGGCTGAGACGATGTAGGAACAACAGGTCTAACAGAAGTCGTAGCAGCACCGCTAGATCCACCACCGCCTTGAACTAACGCACTTGGTTTGCCGCCAATAAAACCGCCGCTACCCTGAGGAAGAAACCGCTGACTTGGTGACGGTGTCTTGTTTAGTAATGGTGGTTGAGCGCCACGAGGCATCGAGCGGGACCTCGGAACCTCCCAGTTATCATTATCTAATCCGGGCGTACCCGGCATCATGCGGGTCCCGGGCATACCCGGCATCATGCCACCTGTACCGGGACGGTTGAAGTTCGGGCCTAAACTCCCTTGTGCCCCGGCAGCCAACGCGCGGCTGTTTCTTATGCTAGCAGTGGACCCTGCACGGAGCCCCATGTTCTTTTCCGCTTCAGTATGGATCTCCGTAATCGTCTTTGCTTTTACCTGTGCATAAAAAAAAGATAAAACATTATATACACACTACTGAACTTCAAAGATAATATATTGAAAAATAATAATAAAAATAAAAACTACCTCTTCGCGCCTTGGAATCCACTTATTTGATCTGAGATCGATAACGTCACGAACCATAAACCGCATACGTGGAGCTAACTGTTGGTTTGTTGCTAACTCCTTAAGTCGATTAAAATACAAATCGTTAATACGCCTCGATTTTGGGCTCTCATCAAGTTGTTTACCGATCGTGTTAAAAAACTGGCAAATTGCCTCGACGTTTTCCTCCTCAGGGCAAATTTTGTTGTCGGGTCCCAAAAGTTCCTGCAAAATACAACATTTATCACAAAATAAATTATCATAATTTTAAGCTCCTAACATTATAAATTAAAAGTATCTATGACCCGCGCTTTGCAGCGGGACCGTTAAGTAGACCAAAAAGTAAACATAAAAATGATGAATCACACGCACGTTATACGGTTATAGCGTGTTAACTCGCAAAAATTAGACCGAAAAGTAAAACATAGAAAAGATTAACTAAGTTGGCTAAGGACCCGTGGGTTTCGAGGGAGTTGTTAAACCGTAAAAAAATAGTCAGAAAAACGTTGAACCACATGCGTGCGTTGCAGCGTGTTAACTCTCAAAATTTAGAACGAATCGTAAAACGACAAATTTGTAAGAGGTGAAAAGTACAGGGGACCAAAGTTGAAATTGGAAAAGTGTTGGGGTAAAAAATAGATAATGTTTGTGCTAATATGTAAAAGATGAAAACTATGGGAGTTATGTAAAAGATGAAAGCTATTGGGTTAAAAATGTAATATGTAAAAGATAAAAAGTAAAAGTGTTAAAAACAAACCTGAACAATGTGATGAACGATCTTTTCGGGGACCATTTTCTGCTTCAAAAGCTCACCGATTAAACGAATGTTTCCGAGAGTGCGTAGCTTCATTAATCTTTCTTTATCTCTACGTTCGGATTCTTGTTCAGGGGCAGTCATTTGCCTGATTTCCGCCCGCAGATTGTCGGCGCCTTCAAAAGCTTCTTGACAGATATTTAATAATACACGCTTAAACGTAATCTCCTTGCCATCGGGTTCGTCAGACGGAAACGGGGGGAGCTTTGTGTTGAGATCGGAACAGAGTTGCGCGTACATAGGGCAAAACGTAGGCTCGAGAACAGCTTTATCGAAAATCAACGAGATAACCCCCTGAATCGCATAAATGATTAAACGTAACCATATTATTATGTAATTTCTATTTTGCATTTGGTTTAATGAAGTACGAAGATTAAAGATTAAGATACCTTAAGGATATCAGCTGTTGTTATCCCTGAGTCAATGAGTTGACCCTTTAGGAGGTCAAACTTTTCTGGAGTCAACTTGTTCAGTATACTGAAAGCCAAGAGAGAAATCCACTCGTAAATTTTCAATTATTTCATGTTATATACATAATAATAAAACGATAAATAAGAATAATTTATTTGCAGTAGTTTACCCTTTAACTGTCTTCAAGACACGATCTTTGTCGGATAACGCTCCCCGTCGAACAGACCATGGCACCTCAGCTTTGACAAGAGCAGGAGCGGGCCCGCCAATCTATTCCAAAATTATAATGATTTAATGAATTAGCAACAAAATAAGCTGTGTTTACACACACATGTGTGTGTATATATATATGGGAAGGTTAACGTACAATAGCCCCTTAAGGTGCGACAGTACGCGATGGTACGAAGTGAATTACGTATGTTCATTTTTAAAATACACACGTTATAATACATAATCACGCATGTTATTTTCATAATTACGCATGGGTTAAACCCTAATTACGCACGTTATTTGCATAATTACGCATGGGTTGGGGTAACCCTAATTACACACGTTATTTGCATAATCACGCACGTTATTTTGGTGGTCGCATACCGTCGCATGTTAAGAGCCTTTTGTATTTTAAACTTTCACTATATATATGTGTGTGTATTTATATGTGTGTGTGTGTGTATAATTTGAAGAACTGACCCCTTGGTTAGGTGAGGCTTGTGTTCGACCAAATTGTGAATTTGGATCTTGCCGATTATCACGACCAAAATCACGGTTTTCACGACCGCCATCCCAAGATCGCTCATCCACTGACGGTGGAGCTCTTCCACGCCAGTCACGGTTATCAGGCTCAGAGTAGCGCGCCTGGGGCTGAATTGGCGCCTGTAATGAATAGGTCTATCATATATAAGAATAAAATTTGAGAAATAAAATATATAAAAGTAAAGCTAATACAAAAGTCAAATGCTTACGTTTCCTTCAGATTTGGTCCAATTTTGGGCCTCTCCAAAAAATTCGGTTTCGACTTCTTGTTTGACTTTAAGAATAGCCTCAGGAATAACTACAACCTATTACAGATAAAAGGTTCCAATTAATGTTTAACAGAAGTAGCCAAAATTACTATTTATTTAAATTTCTAGCAAATACAAATAAATTTTGCCTGAGAAACTTTTTAGCTGATGATACAATAAACGTATAAAAATAACTGCTTTTGTGACAAAAACAAGTAATGTTCATGCTTGTATATGCTCGTTATATGGATAATAATTAGAACACGAAAGGAGAGTTTGAATGCGTTCATTTAAATTTTAAAGTTTGAAGCATTACCTCTCTGAGTTGTAACAGTTGGTCTCTGGTGTAACGAACACGCTCGCGAAGCTCGAAGCGGGAATCATTGCTCTGAAAAAAAAACATGAATAAATTAAGCAATAGTAATGATACTGCTATTGAGAAGAAAAAAACGAAGACAAATATTTGGTGTCAACAACAATCAGATTATTAGAAAACATAATATTAACTTATTAGCATAACCATTGTCATCAAAAAATCAGATCCTACATGAACCTCATATCATAGATCAGCATCAAAAGGAAATTCTTGAATCAATAAAGTATACTTACACGTATCAAGGATCAAAAAACAGGCACATATATATTCAACCCCCATTAGAGACACCAATGAAAATAACACGAAACTCAAAATACTTTTTTTCCAGGACAATATGGTAACTTTTGCAAGCGAAGCATCCCGCGCAAGTATAATAATATGATAAGTAACATAAAGTTAATAAAGGTTGATCATTTGAAATCAGAATCACATAGAAGTATTATCTTGAAACCAATTTATATAGACTTACATGCATAACCATTCATCATCATCATCATACTCAGTAAATCCCACCAATAGGGTCTGAGGAGGGTAAGATGTAGACAGCCTTACCTCTACCCCGCAGGAATAGAGAGGTTGCTTCCAATGAGACCCCCGGCTCAATAATAGTTTTGTATCAAGCCTTGGACATGAGGCACATAACACTCAGCAATCGGGACAAAGGCCGATTTGTGCATGTACCCCCTGTCTTTCGGCTATCAACACCACCACATGTCTTTCGGCTATACATGCATAACCATTGTCGTCGACAATTCCCATACCCCCCCAACCCAAACCCACCTATTGGCCAATGCAAACTATAACCAAACCAGATCCCTTATACACAAACCCCACATCATAAATCAACATCAAAAACAAATTCTTGAATCAACAAGAACATTATAGCACCACCAAAACTAACACCAAATTATATATCACTATCATCTTGAAAGTTTAAACCACTTTATTTAAACTTATTAGCATAACCATTGTCATCAAAAAATCATATACACCCCCCCCCCCCCCCCCCCACACACACACAATGCCCAATGCAAACAAACTATAACCAAACCAGATCCCTTATACACAAACTCCACATCATAAATCAACATCAAAAACAAAATCTTGAACCAACAAGAACATTGTACAGGTATCAAAGATTAAAACATATGGCACTAAATTAATCCAACAACTAAAAAAAATACTAAAAAACAAATACCCATAATAAGATAAGCAACTAGATGAGATAAAATTCAACTAAACAATCTTTAAAGGAGATTAAGGGCCCAGATCCAATTAGGGTTAAAAGAAAATAACAACCTTGATGGCGGCACCGCCATGGGGACGAAGGGTAGGAAGATCAGAAGAACCAAAAGCCAACGAATCAAAACGAGGAGCAGAAGTTCTTCCTCGGTTACCACCACCTGGTCTTAAGCTCAACACTGTCTGATCAGCCTGCATACCTTAATTGTTTCTATCTTTTTTGTTGTTGTTCAAGATCGATCGAACAAAACCCACAAAGTTGAATCGGTGAAAGAGTGGATAAAGAATCAAGATTTGATAAATCTTGATGTGGGATAGATAGGGTTTTCTGTAGCGATAGATGAAGAAAAAAGAGAGCTTTCTTTTGTTTCTCTCTCTTGGATGGAGGAAGTGAGAGAAACAAAAAGAGGAGAGAGAGAAACCCTTTTATTTTGGTGTGATGATGGATGGATGGATGGGTTCAAGATTTTATTTATACTCCTTTTTATAGGTAGACTTTGTTCCTTTTTTTAACTTTCTGGTTTTTAAAGGGGTGTTTATTGTAACTATACGATTTTATATTTTTATGTGAAGTACAAGTTATACCCTTCATCATTTTGAAAATGTTGTTTTGGGGTGCTATTATGGTATACGTTTCTTGTTGCCTTTCATGGATGGAGGGGTACCACTAGGGGTGTTCATGAGCCGATCTGATCCGATCGAGGGTCTCCTCATGCTCGGATTGAATTACAACCGATCCGATCGGATCGGATCGAATTTGTAAAACCGAGCACAAAAGTGATGCTCATGATCGGATTGAATGTGAATCGATCGGATCATTTTCGCTCGGTTTCGCTCGGTTTTTATCAAATCCTAAAAAAATCGAGCGGATCGTTTTCGCTCGGTTTCGCTCCACTGAATTATAAGGTTGCGTTCAACAAAAACAAATCCTAACTTAATTAAAACATGTCCAACACTTTACTAACAAAAGTAATACAAAACTGAAATCATGATTAGGAATTTAGGAATTTAGAAATTTAGGGTTAGATTTTGGTGTGTTTGTGGAGCGGCGATATGCAAATCTTCACACAATCAAATTATGACTATGTAAATATTGTCTTAGGAATAGGGATTTAGGGTTAGATTTTGATATTAACTATTAAGTTGGGCTGAATATTTTTTGGGCTTTTAATATTTTTTGGGTTTTTAATCTTTAAAATCTATAACATATATATTAATTATTAATAAAAATAATTCGAGCGAAACCGAGCGATCGACAAGCGAGCGGACCTTTGCTCATGCTTGGATTGAATTTGAATCGAACCGATCCGAGCGGCTCATTTGCAAACTGAGCGGGAATCGAACGAGCATTTTTCGAGCGATCATCGAGCGATCCTCGATCGTCGAGCAGTTTGGACAGCCCTAGGTACCACGGAATAAAATGTATAAAACTAACGAGAGAGAGATTAAGGTTGTTTATGAGTCGAATCGAGTTGAGTCAGTGTAAGTTTGGGCTTGGCATGATTATAAATTGAGCCGGCTCAGTTCGGCTTGGATTTGAAACCAAACTTAAAATCTAAATTAGAGCTCGGCTTGGTTTTTAACCTAATTGGTTCGGCTCCGTTTGGTTAGGCTCGAATTTAAAAATAAAATTTAATACATTCACTTTTGAAATTCAATAGTCTAAAATATTATTCAATAGTTCAAAAGAACATATCCAAATAAGTTCAACCTATTACATTACAAGCTAATATAAAGTTTAACTAAATATGAAGAGTAAAATGCCAATCCAAAATATTTTTTTTTTGTATCAACCCTACTTTCCAATAGGGTGTTTCTATCAACGCTCCAAATACCCAATCATCTGGTACGTCCCGTCATCAGGCCGAAGAAATAAGGGAAATCAAGTTTATGCGCGTACTTTTAATCCTAAAGTTGTAATTCATAAATGGTCGGTCAAAGAAGACTAGGAAGCTCTTACACAAGCTTACATTCATATATCAACTTGCCCAGTTGAAGGCAAGAATCAAATATGTACGGACTACTGGGAGCGTATCCACAAGTACTTATGTCAGGAACAATATTTTGAGAGTTGGACCAGACCGAGGGTTGGGTCGGCCGGACCGACGACTATAAACATGAGTAGTCCGGTTGAGGTGGTAAAACTCCCTGAGGGGTGGCCGGCGGTCATACCAGAAATTCGATGAAAATTACGGTTGGGATGAATCATCAAATAGTACTCTAAAAATTTGATCTACAAACCGAAGTAAACTTCATATCTTAACCGCTCTCAGCAAAGTGAAGTAACTCTACAAAATTGACACCAAAATTAACACAAATCATACCAGTTAACTCGTATTTGGTTTCATCAGAAATGATGAATATTGGAATCCAAAAGAAGCAACGTTTGATCAGAGCTTATGCCTTATTTTTCGTAGGAGCTCAGTATAGCCGGTCTCTTCGTCTTTCACTCTTCAAGTTTGAGTGTTAAACCATTGTAGGTATACAACTTCTTAGGTAGAAATAGTTTTTTCATTAATGGCTGGGAGACGTAAATTACATTTACAGTTTTGAAAGGCTCAATGAGTTTATAATTAATTATTGTATATAATTGCAATTTATTTCTTTATTTAACTTTTGTCTTTCATATTTATTAAGTTAGTTATATAATATATTAATACCATCTCAACAACATAAGTTAAGCTTAACTAGTTTATTCCCGCGCGCGTTGCGCCAAGCAACGGGATTCCACGTTTTATATGAAGTGGTGTCTAGTTGTTGGTTCAATGTGAAGATGTGTTTAGATGCTGGTTCAAACGTCGCTACAATAACTTTTTGTCTAAAGACATTTGAATAAACAGTCAAGCAAGGGATAGGGACTATTAACAAAGATGGATTAAAACCAAAAAACCATGTGTTTTCAATAGCTTGCAGGTAGTCAAAACTACATTCTTACATGAATGTTCTAATACATGGAGCAATATATTATTATAATGCTACTAATTACTAAAAGCAACTACAAAGGAACATTACTAACGTACGTCTTTTTCTTGTTCTATAAATTCTTTATTGCTAATACAATTTCAATTAATATAACCCACATCATCAAAACTTGCCGACGATGTGGCCCGACATGAATTTTCCATATACACAGGATTGGACAACTTTCATGAGCCTTTTAACCCGAAACAAACTTTCAAGGCTCACATCTGTTAACAATCAAAGAAAGGAGATAAATGAGTTATCGTTGAAAATATACACATTTCAATGTGTAAGATAAAAAAAAATTATCAACTTTCATTTGGTTGCTAGAAATTACCAATCAACTTTCATTTGGTTGCTGGAAATTACCATTTTCGTCAAAAAAGATCTCAACACCCTCTAAAAATAACAAAATATTACCAACATAAATATAATACTCATTCTAATTTCTAAATAGAAAAACAGCATAGTTGCATAGCAAACACTTGCTCTGCTTACAGCTAGTCTCTCTAGCAATTTGTAATCTATAAGCTTCAGTTAACCATTTTTTGACCACTGCAATTTCAATGTACATTCCATGGTAATTTAAAACCTTGAGAAAATCTGATTATAAAAACCTTAAAAAATGAAAAATCTGACCCATTACCCTACCATATGCAATCCACCCCACTACCAAGAAAACGTGACCTGCAATATCGACTGTGACCAACAAAATCGAAGTTGCAACTGACCTGTTAACAACAGAATACCAATCAGTTTACACGGGCCATGTTCCACAAACGACCCTTCTTCAACCGACGAACAACCAGGACCTGCAAATTTCAAATACGTTATCACCTCCACTAACACTTCATTTTACGCACTATTTAACCACTCAATAAAACGAATAGAGAAACAAATTAAGCAACTAACTGTTACCTACTTTCAATTGATCAATGGGCTGAGAGTTCATCAACGACAGGGCTGTTCGGTTGATATCAAGTTGCTGCCCAAATAAAGAAAACTTTCGGAACTGAAACTCTCAATATCAAGTTTTGGGTTTTCCTCCTCACCATCACCTACCCAGTAAGTAATATTTTTTCCTACAATGCCACAACCATTATAATTAAATATACGTAAACAATTTTAAAAAAGTGAGATAAATAGTATGGAACGCACCTATAATCAAAGAAGAACAGTCACAAATCCTATCTTATGGTGATGTTGGTAGCGGTGGTTGCATGAAGATAGGCAATGGATATAGTGGTTAGAGGAACAGGGGTGGTTGATGGTGGTTTCTGAAACAACATCGGTTTCATCACCATCGCCGCCCCAATGGTTGTTACTTTAGGGCCAAGTCTCCGGTTTAACAGTTGATCTAAGGATTTGAAGAAGAATTTGGGGTTGTTCCTTTTAATTGGCACCCACAGACTAATCCAAAGGATCATCGGTTGCAAAAGAAGATTTGAGATGACGTTTTAGAAGATCAAGGAGGCAATTTTGGTTATGCATCCGCAAGGTGTATAAGCTATCAAGAGGATGTGAACGTGACAACCGTAGTGTAAGGCTGGCAAATCGTGTCTTAACAGGTTTCTGACGGCGCGCACAACATAAGTTTCAAACATGATTACGACTCGTTTAACTACTTTCTACCTCATGTTTATAAAACAGTTTTATGTTTTATGTACAAAGATGAATAAATGATAGATCCTAACATTGTAATTTTAATTATTTTAAAAATTAAAAAAGTCAAAGGGTGTATTTTTCAGTCAAACAGGTCTAATCGTGTCTTAACAGGTACCCAATTGCCAGCCCTACCGTAGTGCCAAGCAGGTATAGGCCACTATTGTATTTACCGTACACAACGTTCAATTTTTAATAGTAGAATTAATAATTAATAGTAAAACGTTCAATTTTTAATAGTAGAATAGTATAATTATCAGCGAGTAAACAATGCACTAACTATTCGAAAGTAAATCTATAAAGTTACCAAACATCCATTTACATGTATAAAATAAAAAACCCAAGTATAAAAATTTAATTTAAAAAAAATTGGCTTTGGCATTTCATCAAACACATAGAAGGCAAGTTAGAAACACTTACTTGAAACACCATAGGGTGTCTGTGTGGCAGTAGCTTTGATGGGTTGAACGCTACATACATGAGACTTCCTACATAATCAACAAACCAACCAAATCATTTCCTGAACAATAATATTATCATCGATTAAAAACTCAAAAACAGAAACAAAACCCAACTCTAAAGATGAAGATTTCCCATTAACGGCTACAACAACAAACACAATGGATTGCAGCTTCAAAGATGACACCTGAAAAAAAAACACCAAATATGAACAATCACGTCAAGATTAAGGTTGTGGGTGATGAAATAGATGTGTAATGTGTAATGTGATCTGTAATGGTGTAAGGTTTTGACCTTCACTCATGCCAACAACAAAGATCTCCACCAAACATCCCACATTCATGATTTCTTTTTCCTCTCTTCTCCGATCAACCAACCCATCACCTGTTCCTCATGTATCCCACATTCACTCTTAACAATAACATGCACACCTAAATCAGGCAACCGGAACCTCGCCGTAACCCTAGCTTCTTGTCTCCGCCACTTAAACTCCTAAAAAACACCGACCTGGTTAAAAGAGTGACGTGCAAAAGAAAGGAAGCTTACCAAAGACTTGCCAGAAAACATGCCGGAACTAATTCGTATGGCCGCCGTCTTCATCTCCCTTGAATCTCTTCAGCATCGCTGTTGGTTACTCAAACACCATCACCGTCGCCGTAAGACATCACCGTTGTCATCATGGTTCATAGCAGCCCAAAGTTCGTCGGAGCTACGACTAAGCCAACTAAGAACATCACCACCGCCGTTGCGTTGAACGATCCGTCACCGTCATCGGATTCCTTAGTGTCGGTTTAGTGGTTTGAGACTCAAAACGGGCCGGAATCTACCAGTGGCTTGCCGGCTTTCATGAACCCTAGCCGCTGACTGTCTGAGGTCTCAATTGAACCACCACCGCCTTGTAATCAGAAAAACAATCGTTGCCATGAGCTGCGGAACTTCCCCGGAGTTCCCTTTTCTATGGTCGGCTTCCTCTTTCTATACCTAGGGCGGCGACACGTGTGGCCGGCGGTAACCACCTCCCGGCATCTCCCTTTCAATGGTGGGTTTAGGGCAGGGCTTGGTTTTATATGGTAGGCATGTATGTAATTTACAAAAAAAAAACCCCTTCTACTGTTCAAATCGTTGGGCTTTTAATATATAGGAGAATGTGAATTATTATATACATTTTGTTGTTTTGTATCATTTATATTTAGTATATTACTAGGATTTTGACCCGCCGCGCGTTGCGGCGGCGTCGAAAGTTAAAGTAACTCGTATTTATACTGTATATTTGACCCGACTCTTTAATTCTTATATAACTATTGTTTTTTTCAATTTTTTACATCGAAGATAACACAACAAAAACGTACATCAGCAAGAAACATGTATATGTGAAAATAGATCATGATGTGCACATACATATTGTGTATACTGTTATTGTTGCATCAATGCTGCCATTATATTTCAACTTCATCTTTTCATACATATAATAGACAAAATGCAATTTTTGCATTTCTTGGTACAAATAGAGTATAAGGTTTACATAATGCAAATTTCATTGATATCATCTCATTTGTTAAACCAATTCATAAGAAAGTTACCTTACAATGTAGCTTTGCTTCCTAAGGTCCCAAACCAATGAAATGTAAAAAAATATACAACGTGAATGTAAATATACATTTGTGTAATTTGAATATAATCTGGTTAAAAGATTTACCATTAACCCTAACTGACAATGATGTTTGAGATACATGCGGGTTAAGAAAGCGCTCCCAAGCTTTAACTCTTACATCAGCATCTACTTTTATGCCATCTTGATCAAGTTTCATATGTGAATTCACCAGTGTTCTCAACACCTAAGCAAGTAGTAGGCATCCGCATACAACTTGAACAATTGCACCGCGAGTTTAAAGGGTAATAACTGGTTTTGAACTGTAACACCCGTTCTTATAAATCAAGGTTTAATGTATATCTTGGGAAAATAATCATGTAATTAATGATTAGATATACATCGGAAATACGGGTTTCTTAAAACTTTTACAATTTATAATTTATTCTACATAACGTGATCGAAATTCGTTGTTTAAAATTTACAACGTGGCAAAGTGCGGAAGCGTGTATATTTATCGTGTTCGGTTCTTCGTTGAGCTTGATCGTCTTTCGGCATCCAAAAATATACCTACATTTCATAAACATGAAATACATTAGTCTTACGGGGGTTTAAAACGTGTCTAAACGAGTCCAAGAAACAATTGATCACCAAAACAAGATTATCAATCTGGCCTCCACCGTAAATTACGGTGGGACCGTAATTTACGGTGGCTTCTGGGTTAATACTCTTCTGCCGTAAATCAGAAGAAACCCACCATAGCTTTATTGGCTCCACCGTAAATTACGGTGGTACCGTAAATTACGGTGGACCCTGCACTCAGCTTCTCCATTTTGCCGTAATTTGACACGAAATCTTTCGTATCTTTCAAACCGCTTATCCGTTTGACCTACCGTTTCTTCCTACATGTTTGTAATTTGATTCTCCATCATATGGAGTTAAAATCCGACGTCCGGCTTAACAAGATTTAAGACTTTTAAGTCTTCGGCTTATTTCCCCTTTTTACCAAATTTTGACCCATTCGCGGTTTTATCAAACAAACGTATTTGTTTGATTCCTATATCACATGAATCTTATAATTTCAATGTTATCTATCATATTAGGTTCAATTCACGGGTTTATGTATATTCTTAAACCCGTTTGTACTAAAATGCTTATTTTGACCCGTTAAGGGTATTTAAACCCTTTTCCGCATAATTCATAATTATTTGTTTCTAGCATCCTATTTTCGCAATATTTGTCAAATGAACTTCCACCACAACTATATTTATGGTGATTTTACTAAGGTAATCTATGCAAACCAAGTTTTACCCCTTAACTCTTTGTTTTACGGCAAAGACCCAAATAGAGCCGTTTGACTAACGTAATACATCTTTCAACTTCTATACTTGTCCTAAGTATTTATTAAATCGTAAAAATCATTTCCAAACAACTTTTAAAGGTTGTTTGCTCAATTTAGCCTCCAAGGGCGTTTTGGTCCATTTAGTCTCTTATTAACAATGAAGGACTTTTGAAAGCATATTTGACCCAAAATCCCTCTTTTAACCTATGATTTTGTTTGAAAAGTCATTAAGCTTTCCAAACGTAATGTCCATTACTTAAAACATTTGGTTTACTTATCAAGTAACCAAACGTCCATTTTGACCTCTTTTAACACCCTTGAACCACATGTTCTAAATGAGTGTTACCCTATTTCACATACCTGGCGCAGATCAATATATTGACCCGTTTTTAATACCTTGCTTTTATAACCGCTAGTTCATAGTATTGCTAATACCCATTTGACATTTATACCTGAAATAATATAGCTCGACAATAATCATTAGTCGTTATTGTCAAAGGGTGATATTTTCACCTTTTGACCCATTTGGTCTAAGTGAACGATTATGTTGGCGAGATGATATTTATTACCATCTCATCTATATGACTCGCTTTGGTTTACACCGTGTGGTCATTTCACTTATTAATCGTTTTCTTAACGCTTTTTAGCCTATCATGGCTTACGCCTTACAGTGTCTTTCAAAACAAATAGTTATGGTCAACGCATGACCAACTTACCGTTTAATTCCTTTTAAACCATCAACATGGTTTCTTGTCACGCTCGACTACCTTGTTCCGTATGTTTACACGTCGGAACATCAAACCTCAATTCTGTATTTATCTTATTCGTAACTAATACGATAAGAGAATATTCTAACATATAAGACTAGTGTAAGCTATACTTACCTTGCATCCGAATTATGCTTTTCCACCATTCTTGCTTCGTTTGACCCGCTTCCTTTCCAAGCCTCCACCTAGCTTGTCAAGCGTCAAACTATCATCATAATTCGTAAGACGGTTATATTAGTCATCATTAATTATGACTATTCCATCTTACATATTTTCTATCACAATTACCATTCGATCTTATTAATGGTCGGTTTGACTACTAAAAGTCAAACGCCCCTTAGCATATAAATGCACATTCAAGTTCTATCTATCAATTAGTAGCTAACATGATCTTATACACTTAGTTACATGAACATGGCTACCAATTTCATCATAACATTCAAACCCATTTCAATCATGTATGAACAAGTTCCCAAATCACTTAATTTGTTTGAGTGCCTTGTTTCTATTATCCAATATGATGATTTTAAACATAAACTTATCATCATCTTTACTATTACATAAAAACCCACTTCCTAGTTTACTTGTTAATCACATACAAGTGATATTACTTCAAGTTCTTCATGATTTCATCATATCTAACAAAACCCACTTCTAGTTACTTATGAACTCTTAACAAAATCTCTAATTTGTTCAAGTAGTTCATTCATATGAATTAGTGTGATGTTTATAAACACCATTAGAACATCAATTTCATCAATTCAACCAAAACCCACTTAGCTCATAATAGGGTAATTATCAAATCCCTAGTTTGACAACAATTCATCAAGATTTCTACTAGGGTTTGTTCCTAAACCAAGATATAATCACAATGTCACTCATAGATTCAACATTCATTCCAAAATTTCGATTATGATTGTTCATCATAATCTCAAAGTATCACCAAAACTGAAAATTCGACATACCTTGTGATCCCCACGACTAGGTGATCATTTATATGCATTCATGCATCGATTTGGGTCTTGATTTGAGCTTCAATTTGTTGATTTGTTGGAGTTAAGGTTTTGGCTCTCCTTGGAGCTTTCTCCTGGTCATTCACGAACACACTAAATGTGTGTGTGTTTTGTTTTTGATTTTAGTAAATAATCTTTTAGATTATTACACCTTTGGCCCCTCAAGTTTTGTTAACTAATAAGTAGGCTACAACCTATTTATTTTCAACAATACTTTGTTTTGTTAACTAGGTTAAACTTTGCTAGTTTAACTTAGTGAGTTCGGGGTAGTCATAACCCGTTTTATTTTAAGTCCCGTTATCTTGGGCCTTCTATATACCTTGTTTTCCTTAAAAGCTTTTATTCACTTTTTATTCAATATTAGGATTAATTATTTAAATCCTAATATTTACCGGGTAAATTTTACCACTAACGGTGCTTTACCCGTCTTTTATTATTAACGGGTTTGATTACCAAACCCATTTTCGGGGTGTTACAAGTCTACCCCCCTTAAAGAGGTTTCGTCCTCGAAACCTTTTCTTACATAATTCATTGAGTTTAACTCAATGTATCTGTTCCAAGAATCTTTAAAACATTACTTACACTTTAACCAATTATTAGTATTACCAGAGAAGTATGGTAATATCTTTTTGGTTAATAATCATCTACGTATTATATACGGCATAATGTAACTTGAAATAACGCAATCTCGTTATTTCCACTAGTTTAATTAACTTAGTGATATTCATCACTTTCGTATACTATCGAATTCTTTATGAATCCGTAACTTTGACCCGTTTAAAGGTCTTTAGTGAAATCTTTCACTTTTCGCAACGATTTCTTTTGTTTTCAATTTTATTTATTCGGTTCATTTATACCGAATCCTCCGCTTACAAGCAAACCAAATTTATTTAAATTACCTTGACGGGTCTCACTAATTAGACTTATTAGTCCAGTTACTTTTTTTTTTACCGCTTGCTTGGTTATAATGTGATTCTACTTCACATTACATTTCTTGACCATGATTGTGTTACATCATGTTTAATTTATATCAAAATTTCATTTTTCGAAAATATCACTTTTCGAATATATCGTCTTGCGCCTATCAGTGTCAAGACTTGTATCTTTCATGCTTACTATTTAAATTCATATCAGAATTTATGTTTGTAAAAACATTATTTCTTACTAAAACCGAAGTTTTAATTTTAGGATCTTCTCTTTAACTTTTGTCAATTATCCATACCAGGATATTGACGGTCCATAATTTATTCTTATTTGGTTATATCCCATTACCGGGCTCATTATTCTCTTGCATTTAACGCTACTTTTATCTGGCTAGCGCTCTTTTGTGCCATTCGGCGTTATATTGTATTCAACATGTTCGACCTATTAATGTGAAATCCATCACTTATAACAATCAACTTTATTCTTTATTCAACCCATTCGGCTTCAAATAGTTGAACATATTTACTCACAATTTCTATATACGAGATTTTATAGTCATAACTCGTAATCCAAGTTACTTTGATTTTTCAACCCGCATTCACGTCACTTGGTTTACGCATGTGTTTAATTCTTACCCATCCACCGGGTGTTTTACCGAAGTCATTATTATTGCAACCCTCCCGGTATGCATTAAGACCTCGCTTCATTTTTTTTATATTCCGACTTTGTCCTTAAGTTTGACGTTTTACAAAAACGACTCGTTTAGGGACATATTCGCATTTTCCGGGTTCGAGTGTAAGTACACCCCCTCCCAATACTTGTCTAAATCATATTACATGTGTGCGTTTTCCGGGTTCGAGTGTAAGTACACTCCCTCCCAATACTTGTCTAAGTCATTTTACATGCTTGCGTTTTCTGGGTTCGAGTGTAAGTACACTCCCTCCCAATATTTGTCTAAATCATTTTACACGCTTGCGTTTTCTGGGTTCGAGTGTAAGTACACTCCCTCCCAATACTTGTCTAAATCATTTTACATGCTTGCGTTTTCTGGGTTCGAGTGTAAGTACACTCCCTCCCAATACTTGTCTAAATCATTTTACATGCTTCTTTGTCCCTTCTCTCGGGCTCATTATCCTAATGTAATACGCTTCCGTCACACGGCCGTGCGTTTACATTATTATCAAATATTTTGCTTATTTGATCCAATTGGGTACTTTTTAAGTTAGTCCCATTCACCCTGCCCTTACTACATCGGATGTAAATGTGTCCGCTATAAGAAACTCATGGTATCATATGCCACTACTTACTTGGCCAGAGTAAGCGATTAACACATGACATACACGACCCTTTTATAGTTTTCACATCACACCCTATGTAAGTAATGTCTCTATTTAGTTCTCTTGGAAACAATATCCTGGATAGGTATTCTATTCAGGTTTTTCAAGTTTCCAATCTACATATGCAACTATCAGTTTCTACGTATTTGTTGCATATTTATATTCATGCAATAATTTAAACGTGCACCTGGTAAATGCTTGCCCTAACGGGCTTTTCTTGCCATTAGCCTTGTTAGCGACCATTACGCGATTTAGGTCCTTAATGAGCATGCTCTTCTTGTCATATCTCGGACCATTCCATCATCATATCCACAATTCGTTTGACTCTCGTCGTCTTCAACACGAGTGTCCTTCAATTAAAACATTCACAAAAGTTAGTAACATCTACTTCAATAATCGCCCGTATTCTGATACAAAGCTTTTTCTACTATACGCGTCAATGCACGTATTTTCGCCAACTATTTCAATCAGTTCAATTGGGGTACGTGTAACACACGGTAACCCTATGTGTTGTCTACAACACTTTAATACGCTAGACCATTAGCATACATGCACTTACCGGATTTGCGATCAAGCCTCGAACCGAACACTATTCTTTGTCAAGAGCATAAGGTTTAAGTCCAAGCATGGTTCCTCCCCACCATACTCGAATCTCTTAAACCAAGGCTCTGATACCAACTTGTAACACCCGTTCTTATAAATCAAGGTTTAATGTATATCTTGGGAAAATAATCATGTAATTAATGATTAGATATACATCGGAAATACGGGTTTCTTAAAACTTTTACAATTTATAATTTATTCTACATAACGTGATCGAAATTCGTTGTTTAAAATTTACAACGTGGCAAAGTGCGGAAGTGTGTATATTTATCGTGTTCGGTTCTTCGTTGAGCTTGATCGTCTTTCGGCATCCAAAAATATACCTACATTTCATAAACATGAAATACATTAGTCTTACGGGGGTTTAAAACGTGTCTAAACGAGTCCAAGAAACAATTGATCACCAAAACAAGATTATCAATCTGGCCTCCACCGTAAATTACGGTGGGACCGTAATTTACGGTGGCTTCTGGGTTAATACTCTTCTGCCGTAAATCAGAAGAAACCCACCGTAGCTTTATTGGCTCCACCGTAAATTACGGTGGTACCGTAAATTACGGTGGACCCTGCACTCAGCTTCTCCATTTTGCCGTAATTTGACACGAAATCTTTCGTATCTTTCAAACCGCTTATCCGTTTGACCTACCGTTTCTTCCTACATGTTTGTAATTTGATTCTCCATCATATGGAGTTAAAATCCGACGTCCGGCTTAACAAGATTTAAGACTTTTAAGTCTTCGGCTTATTTCCCCTTTTTACCAAATTTTGACCCATTCGCGGTTTTATCAAACAAACGTATTTGTTTGATTCCTATATCACATGAATCTTATAATTTCAATGTTATCTATCATATTAGGTTCAATTCACGGGTTTATGTATATTCTTAAACCCGTTTGTACTAAAATGCTTATTTTGACCCGTTAAGGGTATTTAAACCCTTTTCCGCATAATTCATAATTATTTGTTTCTAGCATCCTATTTTCGCAATATTTGTCAAATGAACTTCCACCACAACTATATTTATGGTGATTTTACTAAGGTAATCTATGCAAACCAAGTTTTACCCCTTAACTCTTTGTTTTACGGCAAAGACCCAAATAGAGCCGTTTGACTAACGTAATACATCTTTCAACTTCTATACTTGTCCTAAGTATTTATTAAATCGTAAAAATCATTTCCAAACAACTTTTAAAGGTTGTTTGCTCAATTTAGCCTCCAAGGGCGTTTTGGTCCATTTAGTCTCTTATTAACAATGAAGGACTTTTGAAAGCATATTTGACCCAAAATCCCTCTTTTAACCTATGATTTTGTTTGAAAAGTCATTAAGCTTTCCAAACGTAATGTCCATTACTTAAAACATTTGGTTTACTTATCAAGTAACCAAACGTCCATTTTGACCTCTTTTAACACCCTTGAACCACATGTTCTAAATGAGTGTTACCCTATTTCACATACCTGGCGCAGATCAATATATTGACCCGTTTTTAATACCTTGCTTTTATAACCGCTAGTTCATAGTATTGCTAATACCCATTTGACATTTATACCTGAAATAATATAGCTCGACAATAATCATTAGTCGTTATTGTCAAAGGGTGATATTTTCACCTTTTGACCCATTTGGTCTAAGTGAACGATTATGTTGGCGAGATGATATTTATTACCATCTCATCTATATGACTCGCTTTGGTTTACACCGTGTGGTCATTTCACTTATTAATCGTTTTCTTAACGCTTTTTAGCCTATCATGGCTTACGCCTTACAGTGTCTTTCAAAACAAATAGTTATGGTCAACGCATGACCAACTTACCGTTTAATTCCTTTTAAACCATCAACATGGTTTCTTGTCACGCTCGACTACCTTGTTCCGTATGTTTACACGTCGGAACATCAAACCTCAATTCTGTATTTATCTTATTCGTAACTAATACGATAAGAGAATATTCTAACATATAAGACTAGTGTAAGCTATACTTACCTTGCATCCGAATTATGCTTTTCCACCATTCTTGCTTCGTTTGACCCGCTTCCTTTCCAAGCCTCCACCTAGCTTGTCAAGCGTCAAACTATCATCATAATTCGTAAGACGGTTATATTAGTCATCATTAATTATGACTATTCCATCTTACATATTTTCTATCACAATTACCATTCGATCTTATTAATGGTCGGTTTGACTACTAAAAGTCAAACGCCCCTTAGCATATAAATGCACATTCAAGTTCTATCTATCAATTAGTAGCTAACATGATCTTATACACTTAGTTACATGAACATGGCTACCAATTTCATCATAACATTCAAACCCATTTCAATCATGTATGAACAAGTTCCCAAATCACTTAATTTGTTTGAGTGCCTTGTTTCTATTATCCAATATGATGATTTTAAACATAAACTTATCATCATCTTTACTATTACATAAAAACCCACTTCCTAGTTTACTTGTTAATCACATACAAGTGATATTACTTCAAGTTCTTCATGATTTCATCATATCTAACAAAACCCACTTCTAGTTACTTATGAACTCTTAACAAAATCTCTAATTTGTTCAAGTAGTTCATTCATATGAATTAGTGTGATGTTTATAAACACCATTAGAACATCAATTTCATCAATTCAACCAAAACCCACTTAGCTCATAATAGGGTAATTATCAAATCCCTAGTTTGACAACAATTCATCAAGATTTCTACTAGGGTTTGTTCCTAAACCAAGATATAATCACAATGTCACTCATAGATTCAACATTCATTCCAAAATTTCGATTATGATTGTTCATCATAATCTCAAAGTATCACCAAAACTGAAAATTCGACATACCTTGTGATCCCCACGACTAGGTGATCATTTATATGCATTCATGCATCGATTTGGGTCTTGATTTGAGCTTCAATTTGTTGATTTGTTGGAGTTAAGGTTTTGGCTCTCCTTGGAGCTTTCTCCTGGTCATTCACGAACACACTAAATGTGTGTGTGTTTTGTTTTTGATTTTAGTAAATAATCTTTTAGATTATTACACCTTTGGCCCCTCAAGTTTTGTTAACTAATAAGTAGGCTACAACCTATTTATTTTCAACAATACTTTGTTTTGTTAACTAGGTTAAACTTTGCTAGTTTAACTTAGTGAGTTCGGGGTAGTCATAACCCGTTTTATTTTAAGTCCCGTTATCTTGGGCCTTCTATATACCTTGTTTTCCTTAAAAGCTTTTATTCACTTTTTATTCAATATTAGGATTAATTATTTAAATCCTAATATTTACCGGGTAAATTTTACCACTAACGGTGCTTTACCCGTCTTTTATTATTAACGGGTTTGATTACCAAACCCATTTTCGGGGTGTTACAAGTCTACCCCCCTTAAAGAGGTTTCGTCCTCGAAACCTTTTCTTACATAATTCATTGAGTTTAACTCAATGTATCTGTTCCAAGAATCTTTAAAACATTACTTACACTTTAACCAATTATTAGTATTACCAGAGAAGTATGGTAATATCTTTTTGGTTAATAATCATCTACGTATTATATACGGCATAATGTAACTTGAAATAACGCAATCTCGTTATTTCCACTAGTTTAATTAACTTAGTGATATTCATCACTTTCGTATACTATCGAATTCTTTATGAATCCGTAACTTTGACCCGTTTAAAGGTCTTTAGTGAAATCTTTCACTTTTCGCAACGATTTATTTTGTTTTCAATTTTATTTATTCGGTTCATTTATACCGAATCCTCCGCTTACAAGCAAACCAAATTTATTTAAATTACCTTGACGGGTCTCACTAATTAGACTTATTAGTCCAGTTACTTTTTTTTTTACCGCTTGCTTGGTTATAATGTGATTCTACTTCACATTACATTTCTTGACCATGATTGTGTTACATCATGTTTAATTTATATCAAAATTTCATTTTTCGAAAATATCACTTTTCGAATATATCGTCTTGCGCCTATCAGTGTCAAGACTTGTATCTTTCATGCTTACTATTTAAATTCATATCAGAATTTATGTTTGTAAAAACATTATTTCTTACTAAAACCGAAGTTTTAATTTTAGGATCTTCTCTTTAACTTTTGTCAATTATCCATACCAGGATATTGACGGTCCATAATTTATTCTTATTTGGTTATATCCCATTACCGGGCTCATTATTCTCTTGCATTTAACGCTACTTTTATCTGGCTAGCGCTCTTTTGTGCCATTCGGCGTTATATTGTATTCAACATGTTCGACCTATTAATGTGAAATCCATCACTTATAACAATCAACTTTATTCTTTATTCAACCCATTCGGCTTCAAATAGTTGAACATATTTACTCACAATTTCTATATACGAGATTTTATAGTCATAACTCGTAATCCAAGTTACTTTGATTTTTCAACCCGCATTCACGTCACTTGGTTTACGCATGTGTTTAATTCTTACCCATCCACCGGGTGTTTTACCGAAGTCATTATTATTGCAACCCTCCCGGTATGCATTAAGACCTCGCTTCATTTTTTTTATATTCCGACTTTGTCCTTAAGTTTGACGTTTTACAAAAACGACTCGTTTAGGGACATATTCGCATTTTCCGGGTTCGAGTGTAAGTACACCCCCTCCCAATACTTGTCTAAATCATATTACATGTGTGCGTTTTCCGGGTTCGAGTGTAAGTACACTCCCTCCCAATACTTGTCTAAGTCATTTTACATGCTTGCGTTTTCTGGGTTCGAGTGTAAGTACACTCCCTCCCAATATTTGTCTAAATCATTTTACACGCTTGCGTTTTCTGGGTTCGAGTGTAAGTACACTCCCTCCCAATACTTGTCTAAATCATTTTACATGCTTGCGTTTTCTGGGTTCGAGTGTAAGTACACTCCCTCCCAATACTTGTCTAAATCATTTTACATGCTTCTTTGTCCCTTCTCTCGGGCTCATTATCCTAATGTAATACGCTTCCGTCACACGGCCGTGCGTTTACATTATTATCAAATATTTTGCTTATTTGATCCAATTGGGTACTTTTTAAGTTAGTCCCATTCACCCTGCCCTTACTACATCGGATGTAAATGTGTCCGCTATAAGAAACTCATGGTATCATATGCCACTACTTACTTGGCCAGAGTAAGCGATTAACACATGACATACACGACCCTTTTATAGTTTTCACATCACACCCTATGTAAGTAATGTCTCTATTTAGTTCTCTTGGAAACAATATCCTGGATAGGTATTCTATTCAGGTTTTTCAAGTTTCCAATCTACATATGCAACTATCAGTTTCTACGTATTTGTTGCATATTTATATTCATGCAATAATTTAAACGTGCACCTGGTAAATGCTTGCCCTAACGGGCTTTTCTTGCCATTAGCCTTGTTAGCGACCATTACGCGATTTAGGTCCTTAATGAGCATGCTCTTCTTGTCATATCTCGGACCATTCCATCATCATATCCACAATTCGTTTGACTCTCGTCGTCTTCAACACGAGTGTCCTTCAATTAAAACATTCACAAAAGTTAGTAACATCTACTTCAATAATCGCCCGTATTCTGATACAAAGCTTTTTCTACTATACGCGTCAATGCACGTATTTTCGCCAACTATTTCAATCAGTTCAATTGGGGTACGTGTAACACACGGTAACCCTATGTGTTGTCTACAACACTTTAATACGCTAGACCATTAGCATACATGCACTTACCGGATTTGCGATCAAGCCTCGAACCGAACACTATTCTTTGTCAAGAGCATAAGGTTTAAGTCCAAGCATGGTTCCTCCCCACCATACTCGAATCTCTTAAACCAAGGCTCTGATACCAACTTGTAACACCCGTTCTTATAAATCAAGGTTTAATGTATATCTTGGGAAAATAATCATGTAATTAATGATTAGATATACATCGGAAATACGGGTTTCTTAAAACTTTTACAATTTATAATTTATTCTACATAACGTGATCGAAATTCGTTGTTTAAAATTTACAACGTGGCAAAGTGCGGAAGCGTGTATATTTATCGTGTTCGGTTCTTCGTTGAGCTTGATCGTCTTTCGGCATCCAAAAATATACCTACATTTCATAAACATGAAATACATTAGTCTTACGGGGGTTTAAAACGTGTCTAAACGAGTCCAAGAAACAATTGATCACCAAAACAAGATTATCAATCTGGCCTCCACCGTAAATTACGGTGGGACCGTAATTTACGGTGGCTTCTGGGTTAATACTCTTCTGCCGTAAATCAGAAGAAACCCACCGTAGCTTTATTGGCTCCACCGTAAATTACGGTGGTACCGTAAATTACGGTGGACCCTGCACTCAGCTTCTCCATTTTGCCGTAATTTGACACGAAATCTTTCGTATCTTTCAAACCGCTTATCCGTTTGACCTACCGTTTCTTCCTACATGTTTGTAATTTGATTCTCCATCATATGGAGTTAAAATCCGACGTCCGGCTTAACAAGATTTAAGACTTTTAAGTCTTCGGCTTATTTCCCCTTTTTACCAAATTTTGACCCATTCGCGGTTTTATCAAACAAACGTATTTGTTTGATTCCTATATCACATGAATCTTATAATTTCAATGTTATCTATCATATTAGGTTCAATTCACGGGTTTATGTATATTCTTAAACCCGTTTGTACTAAAATGCTTATTTTGACCCGTTAAGGGTATTTAAACCCTTTTCCGCATAATTCATAATTATTTGTTTCTAGCATCCTATTTTCGCAATATTTGTCAAATGAACTTCCACCACAACTATATTTATGGTGATTTTACTAAGGTAATCTATGCAAACCAAGTTTTACCCCTTAACTCTTTGTTTTACGGCAAAGACCCAAATAGAGCCGTTTGACTAACGTAATACATCTTTCAACTTCTATACTTGTCCTAAGTATTTATTAAATCGTAAAAATCATTTCCAAACAACTTTTAAAGGTTGTTTGCTCAATTTAGCCTCCAAGGGCGTTTTGGTCCATTTAGTCTCTTATTAACAATGAAGGACTTTTGAAAGCATATTTGACCCAAAATCCCTCTTTTAACCTATGATTTTGTTTGAAAAGTCATTAAGCTTTCCAAACGTAATGTCCATTACTTAAAACATTTGGTTTACTTATCAAGTAACCAAACGTCCATTTTGACCTCTTTTAACACCCTTGAACCACATGTTCTAAATGAGTGTTACCCTATTTCACATACCTGGCGCAGATCAATATATTGACCCGTTTTTAATACCTTGCTTTTATAACCGCTAGTTCATAGTATTGCTAATACCCATTTGACATTTATACCTGAAATAATATAGCTCGACAATAATCATTAGTCGTTATTGTCAAAGGGTGATATTTTCACCTTTTGACCCATTTGGTCTAAGTGAACGATTATGTTGGCGAGATGATATTTATTACCATCTCATCTATATGACTCGCTTTGGTTTACACCGTGTGGTCATTTCACTTATTAATCGTTTTCTTAACGCTTTTTAGCCTATCATGGCTTACGCCTTACAGTGTCTTTCAAAACAAATAGTTATGGTCAACGCATGACCAACTTACCGTTTAATTCCTTTTAAACCATCAACAGGGTTTCTTGTCACGCTCGACTACCTTGTTCCGTATGTTTACACGTCGGAACATCAAACCTCAATTCTGTATTTATCTTATTCGTAACTAATACGATAAGAGAATATTCTAACATATAAGACTAGTGTAAGCTATACTTACCTTGCATCCGAATTATGCTTTTCCACCATTCTTGCTTCGTTTGACCCGCTTCCTTTCCAAGCCTCCACCTAGCTTGTCAAGCGTCAAACTATCATCATAATTCGTAAGACGGTTATATTAGTCATCATTAATTATGACTATTCCATCTTACATATTTTCTATCACAATTACCATTCGATCTTATTAATGGTCGGTTTGACTACTAAAAGTCAAACGCCCCTTAGCATATAAATGCACATTCAAGTTCTATCTATCAATTAGTAGCTAACATGATCTTATACACTTAGTTACATGAACATGGCTACCAATTTCATCATAACATTCAAACCCATTTCAATCATGTATGAACAAGTTCCCAAATCACTTAATTTGTTTGAGTGCCTTGTTTCTATTATCCAATATGATGATTTTAAACATAAACTTATCATCATCTTTACTATTACATAAAAACCCACTTCCTAGTTTACTTGTTAATCACATACAAGTGATATTACTTCAAGTTCTTCATGATTTCATCATATCTAACAAAACCCACTTCTAGTTACTTATGAACTCTTAACAAAATCTCTAATTTGTTCAAGTAGTTCATTCATATGAATTAGTGTGATGTTTATAAACACCATTAGAACATCAATTTCATCAATTCAACCAAAACCCACTTAGCTCATAATAGGGTAATTATCAAATCCCTAGTTTGACAACAATTCATCAAGATTTCTACTAGGGTTTGTTCCTAAACCAAGATATAATCACAATGTCACTCATAGATTCAACATTCATTCCAAAATTTCGATTATGATTGTTCATCATAATCTCAAAGTATCACCAAAACTGAAAATTCGACATACCTTGTGATCCCCACGACTAGGTGATCATTTATATGCATTCATGCATCGATTTGGGTCTTGATTTGAGCTTCAATTTGTTGATTTGTTGGAGTTAAGGTTTTGGCTCTCCTTGGAGCTTTCTCCTGGTCATTCACGAACACACTAAATGTGTGTGTGTTTTGTTTTTGATTTTAGTAAATAATCTTTTAGATTATTACACCTTTGGCCCCTCAAGTTTTGTTAACTAATAAGTAGGCTACAACCTATTTATTTTCAACAATACTTTGTTTTGTTAACTAGGTTAAACTTTGCTAGTTTAACTTAGTGAGTTCGGGGTAGTCATAACCCGTTTTATTTTAAGTCCCGTTATCTTGGGCCTTCTATATACCTTGTTTTCCTTAAAAGCTTTTATTCACTTTTTATTCAATATTAGGATTAATTATTTAAATCCTAATATTTACCGGGTAAATTTTACCACTAACGGTGCTTTACCCGTCTTTTATTATTAACGGGTTTGATTACCAAACCCATTTTCGGGGTGTTACACATTTTAACTAAAATCATTCTGAAGAATACAACTACATGAAAAAAAAAAATCAACATCTGATTCAACAAATTTTCAGAATTTATCAATCTCTCCAGTTGGGGAATTTCTTAATAGATTTACCTACTTTATATAGCAATATATGTATAGAATTGAACAACGATTTTAGTATCATATCCTTTTCCATTAGCGGTCAAACACAATGAACAAATAAAAGCTTTACCTTTCAGAACAACATACTGCAAAATAAAAACAACAAATTAAATATCAGACGCAACTCGCAAGTCGTCTTCTGTCTTCTTTTCGATTAAAATACTGAATCGTCTCATCACACTCACCGATGGCATCTATCTTCCGACTCCATTATCGTCGATTGGACACCATAGGGTGGAGATCAGTAGTAGAGCTGGCGAGTGTTGTCAAAAGAGGAAAAAACAACAAACCTCCGGTCGTCAATTTCGCCTCCGGCTCCGACAATTTGTTATGACGACATGAACTGAAACATTAACAAAATATATACGGGTGAATTCTGCAATCAAAATGAAACAATTAATTTGAATAAAGATGAATGTGAAAAAGATAAAGATATGAAAATTTGAAATCTGAGCAACTACCTTGAAACCATAGCCGAAAGGGACTTTGCCGCCGTCATCAACCTCCACCGTCTCCCCTCCTCGGTCTCTCCCTCTCTTACGCCACTCTCTCCCCTCTCTCTCTTCGTCTATCTCTGAGTCTCTCTCTCCTCGTTGCCATCACTGCCGGAGACTCGGACACTCGATGTTAACGGTTGAAGTCATCGCGTCTTTGGTGACGGTAATAACCGTTAACGACGCGTCACCTTGGCTGCAGAACAAAGGAGGTTGTTACAGGTGATTGTTGCTGGTAAATCGGCTCACCCCCAAAGCCGTCGCCACCACCGAGACTAAATCGCTACTTCTTAAAGCCATGGCCACCACTGAGATTTAGTGGAAGAAAGATAGAAAACAGGTGGCGGAGTCTATGACAGGAGATAAAGAAAGAGAAGGTCTCAGGGGTAGTTTTGTAATTTGATTGGTTGAGTGAGGGCAGATTTTGTAATTTTGTATAGGCACCGACATTCATATTTAAGATATATATAATATAACTAGGGTATAACCCCGTGTATTACAAGGGTTAAGTAAATATAATTTTATATATTAAATAATAAAAAATTATAATTTTATATATCAGATAATAAAAAACGTTATATATATAAAAACCATGTGTATTACACAGATTAAATAAATGTAATTTTGTATACTAAATTCTAAAAACGTCGTATCTTTAAAAACGCGTGTATAATCGGGTTGAATAAATCTACCAAATAATAAAAAAATTACATCCTTAAAAACCCCGTATGTTACACGTGTTGAATAGATCTAAAAAAGAGTTATATCTTTAAAAACCATGTGTATTACATATATTAAATACATGTAATTTTGTATATTAAATACTAAAAACGTAGTATCTTTAAAAAAACCCGTGTATAGTTGGGTTGAAAAATCTACCAAATAATAAAAACATTATATCCTTAAAAACCTTGTATATTACACGTGTTAAATAAATCTAATTTTACATAGCAAATGATAAAAAGTTATATATTTAAAAACTTCATGTATTATACGGATTATATAAATGTAACTTTGTATAGTTAATAATAAAAAAAAGTTATATATTTCAAAACCCCGCATTTTACACTTGTTGAATAAATATAATTTTGTATACCAAATAATAAAAAAAGTTATATTTTTAATAAATTAGGATAACATTTAATATTAATTTATTATTTATATATTTAATATAAGATAAGTAGGAAAGAGAGGTATTTGTTTTAAAAATACATTTATTTAACAATTTAGATTTGAGGATAATATTTTATTAAAGTATGATAAGATTTAATATTAATTTATTATTTATTTAGTTAATCTATATATACTATATAATAAAAGAAATCACTTTTGGGACACTTGTCATCATATTAGGGCATCTCTTATAGATAATTATTATTTTAATTTAATCTTTTTTAATTAATTATAGATAATCCTCCTATTAAATTTTATTTAATTTAATATCTTATGGATAATTATTATTTAGTTTAGTCTTCATCTCATTTATAATATTGTTTAGAGAAAATTTCGATTTTTGCCCCTGTAGTTATATAACTTTTACCCTTTTAGCCCAATTTTTTTTTAACATCTGATCCCCCAACGTTTTCTTTTCTAACTCTTTTAGCCCCTAACACTAACATCATCCATTAAATGTTAGGGGTTAAAAGGGTTAAAAAAGACGTTAGGGGCCAAAAAGGTTAGAAAAAAAGACGTTGAGGGCTTATATGTTAAAAAATTCTTTTTTGGGCTAAAAGGGTAAAAGTGATATAACCATGGGGCCAAAATCGTAATTTTATTATTTGATGTATAAAATTAGATTTATTCAATTCGTACAATACACGAGGTTTTTTAAAGATATGTTTATTTTTTATTATTTAGTACAGAAAATTACATTTATTCAAACCATATAATACGTATATTTTTAAAGATGTATTTTTTATTATTTGGTATATAAAATTACATTTATTCAACCCGTGTAATAAATGGGGTTTTTTAAAGATGTATTATTTTATTATTAAACAATATTACATTTATTCAACTCGTGTAATACACGTGGTTTTAAAGATTTATAGATATAACTTTTTATTATTTAATAGATAAAATTATATTTATTCAACTCGTGCAATAAAGAAAGTTTTTAAATACATATTGTTTTATTATTTAATAAATAAAATTTATTTATTCAACTCGTGTAATACACGGGGTTATAACCTAGTAACTTAATATAAGATAAGATGAGTATATATTTAAGGATACCTTCAATGAATGACACGTGTCCAAAAATTGGTTTCTTTTATTATAGTAGATAGATTTAATTTGGTTCTTAAATGGTTTGACTAGTCGAACTGATTAACCAGTAACGAGGCTAGTTTGTTTTTCGGTCCGACTTTAAAAACATTGGCCAGGAATATAGAATCCCGCATAATCAAATCCCCAAAGTTTTATCATCCCACTTGTAAGACATTTTTCATCGATTCAAAGTGTTTACATCACCCGATGTTTATACACACACAACACAAGTCACAATCAAAGTACCCCTAATGTCTCCTATAGCTAACTATAACTAAGTAAATTCACGTGTAACACATGATAGACTTAGTACATAATACATGGATCAGTTAGGTGTCGTAAGTAAAGAAGTTACACAACTACATAAATTTCAGGTGTACCTCATGATAGACTTAGTACAAAACATAAGGACATATAAGGCGTCGTGAGTAAAGAAGTTAAACAACTAAGAGAACAATCAACACATCGTAAAGAGTAGCATCACATACATTTAGTACAACACATCGATTATGCTAGCATATGCACCAATGTTACATCCACTTTCAAATACCTATATAAAAAGAGATAACGTGTTTGTATGCACCAAAGAGCCTTTGACCTAGTGGTACTAATGTGTTGAAAAAATATATTTATCCTCAAGTGGTAAGGATTCAAGTCTTATGTTAGACAAAATATATAGATTTAGAAGTAAGTTTAGAGGAAATAAGTTAACCTTTCACACATACATATTATGTCTCGGGACATAGCCCCACCACCATCTAGGTCACCCACCATCATTATCATAGCATAAATATAATATACCAGATTTAAAATATATCACACTTTGAATATTGGCTTTGGTGGCCTTGGTCCGGTCCAACAAAGGGCAATAATCAAGGAGTAAACGGAGGGGGCCATTTAATTTTCATTTCCTATTTATGTATATTTACATGGTGTTTGTTTTTCTAAAAAAGATATGCGCATGCTCTTTTGTCTGCGCCACACAGACCACGCGCAAACATTAACATTTGCAGACTGTTTGTTTTTCCGAAGACGTTTCATTAAAAACGTATGCGCGAGCTCTTCTTGGTGCAGACTTCCAACCACCTTTAAGAGGGTTAAACACCACCACCCTCCACCACCACCACCGTCAACATCCACTTAGTTAAGAACAGTGAAGATTACAAAATAAACTAAGTTGCTCGATCAAGAGATCACCAAATTGATTTAACCTTAGATATACACCATGAATTTGACAAGTCCAGAAATATATTGCCTCATGGTCATAAATGATTTTGTGCAACTATGTTTACCGGACTTCGTTGTGGGATTGGGAATCATGTATATGTTTTGGATCCAAGTATGTATAATTGTAAGAATTTGTACACATGCGATAATAATCTAAAAAAACATACAATCTTAACTTACTTGTCTTGATTTATATGGTATTGTTTATAATATAATAAAGTTGGTCTAAAATGTATAGTATGATCAAATTGCTTGTTTTGATGTTTTAAAAGAAAACAAGCACATACTCTACTTTTCCTCCTTTTATAACCTTCAAAACTGTCATAACTTTTGAATATAATAATTATTTGTTGCTCTTATTACTTTATTAAATCATTAAAGTTGATTTGTGTGTATATATCAGGCTATTAGTGCATTTCCATATAGGATGTAGTATTTATTTATCTCTAGTATATTATGTTAATATTTATTGATGATTTCAACTTCTTTTGTTAACTTTTGTTAAATTTTCTTTTAAAAACTTTTAATGTATACACATAACATTGCATAAACAGAAAACACTTGTTGCTTATTTAATATCCAAAAACAACAACATTAGTACATAATAACATTATTAACATCCTCACACACAAAACAGAATACTACTACCAACTAAAACTATTAAACACAACCACTTCAAAGTTCAAACTGTACATGTAACACCAACATACTTAATCAACTTCCTCAATCTTCGGCCCCGCGTCACCGCCGCTACCACCACTACTAGCGCCCCCGTCACCCATCGGAACATCACCAGCACCCGCACCAGCGCCACCACCTTCATACATCTTAGCTATAATGGGGTTGCACACACCTTCTAGTTCCTTCAACTTATCCTCCAATTCATCCACTTCCGCTAGTTGATTCTTCTCTAGCCACTCCAACCCGTCGCTCACCGCCTTTTCGATTGTCCCTTTATCGTCTGCGGATAACTTAGCCGCGAATTTCTCATCCTTCACCCTGTTCCTCATGTTGTACGCGTAATTCTCTAGCGCGTTCCTCGCTTCCACCTTCTTCTTCACCTCCTCGTCCTCCGCTTTGTATCGCTCGGCCTCTTGCACCATTCGCTCGATCTCGTCTTTGCTTAATCTCCCCTTGTCGTTCGTTATCGTGATTTTGTTTTTAACCCCGGCGGTTTTATCTTCCGCGGACACGTTTAAGATCCCATTGGCGTCGATATCGAATGTTACATTGATCTGAGGTACGCCTCTCGGGGCCGGAGGGATTCCGGTTAGCTCAAATTTTCCAAGGAGGTTGCTATCTTTCGTTTGCGCTCGTTCGCCTTCGTACACTTGGATCAAAACTCCTGGTTGATTGTCCGAATAAGTCGAGAAAACTTGCTCTTTTTTCGTCGGAATTGTGGTGTTTCGCGGGATTAACACGGTCATCACACCGCCAGCAGTCTCCAGACCCAGACTTAACGGTGTGACATCGAGGAGGAGAAGGTCTTGAACCTTCTCATCTCCTTCACCCGTTAAAATCGCGGCCTGGACAGCCGCGCCATACGCGACCGCCTCGTCAGGATTTATACTCTTGCAAAGCTCTTTCCCGTTAAAGAAATCAGTTAAAAGCTGCTGAACTTTTGGGATTCGTGTCGAACCGCCGACGAGGACCACCTCGTGGACCGAACCCTTATCCATTTTCGCATCTTTCAAGCATTTCTCCACCGGATCCATACATTTTCTAAACAAATCCATACACAATTCCTCGAATCTGGCTCGAGTAATTGTAGCATAGAAGTCGATTCCTTCAAATAAAGAATCGACTTCTATAGTGGTTTGCGTCGAAGAGGACAGTGTCCTCTTCGCACGCTCACACGCGGTCCTCAACCGCCTTAAGGCCCGCGCGTTGCCACTAATATCCTTCTTATGCTTCCTTCTAAACTCCGTCACAAAATGATTCACCAACCGGTTATCAAAATCCTCCCCACCCAAATGAGTATCACCAGCGGTCGATTTCACTTCGAAAATCCCCTCTTCGATCGTCAAAATCGACACATCAAACGTCCCCCCACCCAAATCGAAAATCAAAACATTCTGCTCGCCTTTTCGCGACATCTTCTTATCCAACCCGTACGCAATAGCGGCCGCGGTTGGCTCATTAATGATTCTCATTACGTTAAGCCCCGAAATCGCTCCCGCGTCTTTCGTGGCTTGACGTTGAGAATCATTAAAATAAGCGGGAACGGTCACCACGGCGTTTTTAATACTCTGTCCTAAAAACGCCTCGGCCGTTTCCCTCATCTTAACTAACACCATAGACGAAATCTCCTCCGGCGAAAACTCTTTCTCCTCTCCTTTATAAGTCACACGAATCATCGGTTTATCGCCCGGGCCCGCCACGACTTTAAACGGCCATAACTTCATGTCACTTTGAACCGAAGGGTCAGTGAACCCTCTACCAATCAACCGTTTTGCGTCGAAAACAGTGTTTTGGGGGTTCATGGCCACCTGATTCTTCGCGGCGTCACCGATCAACCGTTCGGTATCGGTGAACGCGACGTACGAAGGAGTGGTTCGGTTTCCTTGATCGTTTGGAATGATCTCCACACGGTCGTTTTGCCATACTCCTACGCAACTGTAGGTTGTACCGAGATCGATTCCGATTGCTTTATCTTGTTTAGCAGCCATTAAAGAAGTGAAAAGGGTTCGAATTCGGATCAAGATTAGTTGAAAGGTTCAAAGGTTGTATCTTTTTTACAGAAAATTTGTGGGTTTGTTGTTGTTTTTCGATTTCAGTTGGAAATTTTCAGATGGGTTGTGTTGAAATTGGGATCTTGAAATTTATAGTGATGATCAAGATTCAAGAAGATTAAGTAAGAAGGGTACGAGAATCCGAGATTGTTCTGGATAAGGCGGGAAAGATGAGTGAATTGACGGAATTACCCTTTGGTGTGTGGATGTGTTGGGTGGTTTTTTTAGGGGTAGAGTGTGAGTGGGTTTCGGGAAGCTGGGGGCCGAGATGGTTCTGGAGGTTGGTGAGAAGGTTGATGGACATAAATGACCTTTTGCTGACGTGGATGTTATTGTGGAAGCTGGGGGTAGTTTGGGGTTTTAGAAGAGATGGAAAAATCTAGTGAAGGAACGAAGGTGGCAAAGTGTTTGAGTTGCTTCGTGGGTTTTGGTATACGTGGCAGGGTCTCAGGAAAATATATACAATCGTTTGAAATAATTTTTTAATGTTATACTAGGTTAGAACCTCGTGTATTACACGGGTTATTAAATATATTTTTATATAATAAAAAAGATACATCTTTAATTACTCGTGTATAACATGAGTTGAATAAGCGCACATGCACTACACTGCTTGAATAAATATAATGTAATCAGTTAACACACACAGTCGTCAAAATACGTTTTTGGTAAAAAGAACTTTGATATACTATTTACATATTAGAACATTTTACTTTGTTTTTTTTTTTATTTTTCCATTATTAGGTTATAAACTTGTGTATTACAAAAATTATAGCATTTTACTTTGTTGTTTTTTAATTTATTAACAGGTTAAAAACCTCTGTGTTACATGTGGTCGGATCAATAAAATATTAAATAGTTATTATTATTAATGTAAAAAATAAAAATAAAAAGCCTTAGGCCCTCAGCCACCGCCAATAGAGACTTTTGAGTATTGAAGACTCAAAACCAGTTGGTCCGACATGGTTAGAGCAGAGCTTCAGATGACCTAGCAAAGAACCTGCAAGATCACAAGGAAACAACACACCGTTAGCCTCGTCACAGGGAGGGGGGCCTCTCTGTGACCAAGCTCGGGCGTGAGAATAAGTATTTGTGAGGAGGAAATAGGTCAGGGAGAGAGAGAGGAGAGTTTAGAGAGAGAAAGTGGTGATTACCCCTTGCTGGAAGTCTTGGCGGGGTATTTATAGTTTTTGGGTGTGCTGACGTGGCGAGTTAGTTAAGGTCGAACCAGTCATTATCACGGCGGTTATGGAAGTGGGGCCCAGTTAGTTATGGCGTACCAAGGTATCTGCCCGTTCCGTCTATGGTGGATAGTGCGATCCGACCTTGATGTGATATAGTTTGGTTCTATTTTGTCGATGATTCGGTCCGACCAAGGACGTATCCTCATCAAGTCCCCCTAGTTCGTAGCGTTTCTTAGATAAAAGCTTCGAACTATAATCGGCGTAACTTTGGCGGTTTGAATCCCTAATTTGTCGTTTTGCTGAATTTTTGAATTTAAAATTTTTTGGGCGGTGACCTGTTGCTGAGTGACCGACGGTCACTTTATTTTTCCCGCTTGATGTGACGCTTAATATGCGTCAGCTGTCATGACGTGTCGACCCTCGATTGGTTGCCTTAAGGCGGTTTATATCTCTATAAAAATGGGAGAAAAAGTAATTTTTGGTTTTACTTTTTACTTCATCTTCTCCATTTCCTTATCTAAGCCGAAACTATTCATTGATCAGGTTAGCACCCTTCTTTTTAGCATGTCGAACAAAAGCAATCTATCCGGTTGCTTCAATACTTTGAAACAAAATGGTTTACAGTGGTACATAGATACATACGCGATTCCTGCCTCATTGCACCCTGTTCTCCCCGAAAAGGATACGCCTATTTATCCTTTCGTACCGGGGAAAATAGGGATTTATACTCGCCTTTTCGATTACTGCAACTATCGTCTTCCTCTGACGAGGTTCTTGATCGAGGTTCTTTTATTTCACAAGGTTCACCTTACTTAAATGAACCCCTTCGGCCTTGCCAAGGTGTGTCATTTTGAGTTAGCTTGTCGCGGATTGGGATCCGACCCGGATTTGGATGTGTTCCGGGTTTTTTACAGGTTGAATCAGTCCGGTAGCTGGTTCACCTTCGAAGTCAGGGATACAAATTCTTCTTGTTATACGTGGATTACTACCAGCATAAAAGATTGGAAAGATAACTTCTTCTTGGTTGATGATCGATGCGTTCCGGAGTTTATGACGTGGAGATTAAAGAAATCCAAACTTCCACCCCCCTTCCTGAAGACTTTGAATACGATAGAGATTTGTATGCGAATTTAATTAAGGAAGCCGGACGCATTCAGAAGTATCCGGAACACATCCTCGTCATGGGACGGATTAGCACGATCTGGGCCGAACCAGAGTGGTATCCTACCCTCAAGTGGAATAAGAAGGGTTAGTTGTGGGGTTTCTTGGATTTGCTTTGATTATTTTTCTCGTTTTTGTATGTTTTACGTCATTTCGGTTTATAGATATTATTTATGGTTTGTTTTGTGCAGCTATGGGTTTAAGGGAGGCTTTGAGGTTGAAATCTTTTGATTCCAAGGAGCTCGACGTCCGGGCCACCAAGACACCGAAAGGCGATCCTCCGTATCTAAGTATCGTTCATGAGAACCTGTATCAGATTCGAGAGCCCGAGGCTCCAGGTAATCAGGGTGGTTCAGCCGGTCAAGGGGGCTCTGGCTTGGCTCCCGTGGCACAAACAGTGGACACTGTTCCGGCTCAAGATGCGGTGGTGGTTGGAGGTGATAAGGGTAAGAAAACTAGTCAGGCGGGACGAAGGGGTCCGGCTCCAAGTTTGTTATTGAGGACGAGGGAGTCCATCTTTCTGTTGGAGACGAAGGAAATCGTGCTAAAGGGGTAACAGAGGGTGATGATGATGATGATGAAGATGAAGATGAAGAGGAGCTTCCCCAGGCTAGTTTAAAAAGAAAGCGGGCCATTTCTTCTAAGTCCGGTCCGAAACCTAAGCAAGTGAAGAAGAAGAAAACAGACTTCAAGACTATCACCTTAGATGATGAGGATGATCAGGTTACCGAATTTTCTACTGCCGGGGGTATACTGGAGAATTTAGATGCCCATCTTCACGGGGGTCGTACCCCAAGGGACCGTCCGGTAAACATTCCATTGAGCCCCTTGTCCTTCGGAGGGGGAGCTACCAAGGTTATTACAGACGTCCATACGTCTGATCCTTTATCTTTCAAGAAGGCCGAACCTTCTCCTTCGGGTAAGCTTACCACGGGGGTTGCTTCTAATATGTCAAGGTCGAGCCCCAAACCAATTGATGGTGGGGATAGTGCCTCTTCCTCTCCTTTATGGTATAACACTGAAGCTGTTTTCTTGTCCCGGGAGCTAGGTTCGGGCGATGTCGAAGACATGAATTCGGCTCGAGCATTGGAGAAATATGTGCCGGAGTGGTCATTGACAAACAAGGATAGGATTATGGACGCTCTGTCGGTGAAGATGGCATTATTTCACTTGGGGACCCCGGCTGAGCATTCTCATTATCGGAAGATGAGCGGGCCGGAGCTTGGGAATGCCTTAATGCTGAATCAAGCCCAGTCGAATTCTTTGGTGGTGGAGACTTATAAACGTTGGATCGATTCGGAGTCAACTTGTCGCAAGCTTCAACGTGAAGTTGCAAATTTAAAAAATGAAGACAATGTTCGATCGAAGACAAAGCAGGAGCTATCTTCTCCCCGTTCTCAAATTGACCGTTTGAGGGAACAGGTTTTGGAGGCCAAAGAAGTTAATAAATCTTCTCAAGCTTCGGCTGCTTACGAAGCTCGGGACAAAGCCCTTCAAGATTTGGAAGCTTTTAAGTTGGAATTCGCTAATCTGGAGAAAAAGTTATCTGGTGCGGAGAAGAAGCATGCGGCTGAGTTGAAGGAAATGCAAACATCTCATGATCAGCTTCTGGCCGATTATCATCGCTTGATTGATGGTACGTTTGTAATTCGTCTTTTATTGCTTCCTTTTTCTACTTATTGAATCTTGTTTTTCTTCAGTTAAAGATGAATTAGAGAGGGCTCGTGACAGGGAGATTGAGTCGCACAAAACGACGATTGACGAAGCGAAAGAGATGTTGATTCGTTGTGAAGGTGAAATGGTTGAATCGTACGCCCAGTTTTCGGAGCTCATGCTCACCAAGCAATGGTTCTTGACAGACGGGGTCGCATGGGTGGTCAAATTAGTGCATCAAAGCCCAGAGTTGGAGAAGGTGGTTGCTGACTTAGTGAATAATGTTAATGCGGTCGGAGTGAATGAGGGGATTAAGCAAGGTTTCAAAGCTGCCCATGACTCGGTCCGTTCTCCCGAAGAGGTTCCAGGGTTCGACAAGGGAGCTGAGGATGCGCTGAACACTGCGATAAAGGCCTTTGATAACTTCCACATCTCCGTTCTTGGGAAGGTGGCGGAACTGGTGGATAAACCCTTGTCCGTCATTAAACAGGAAAGTCAGCTTCCCATCGTAAAGGATGACATTGAAGCTTAAAATTTGGTTTTAACAATCGTACAACGTTTTACCGTTATTGTGGCTTGTAATCGCACAATTTTAATTTTTTTTGGCATGTTTGCACAGTTTATCTTTTTTGTTTGTGGTATCTGACTGATATGTTTATCTGCTTCGCATGAAATCATGATTTTGATAACGGGTATTCATTCCTGTCTACTTAGTTTTTTAGTTTGCGTCCAAACTTCACTGTTCGACCAGGTTTTTTCTCGGTTCACTTAGGTGACTGGGCTTTTAGCAAGAAGTTTTTGTTGACTTTCTTTGCTTAGCAGATTTTTGTAGTCGGACAGAACTTGGTACGGACCGTTTGCTTATTAGATTTTACTGTTTTGGAACTATTTAAGCCTTCTCGATCGGCGCGAGGCATGGGTCGAGGCCCGTTTGCGCACATTTCTTGACATCGTTCGAACTTATACATATGCTATGATTTATACTTAAAATACAGATCGCTTTATTTGATTACTTACTCATAGATCCGGGGAAGACCCTCCCGGTTACATGGAAATCAAAGATTAGTTCGGGGTATTACCCTCCCGACTTACATATGGAAATTGAAAATAAAAAATAGGAAATAGCGATCTTTTTTTTTGGCCGTGTCCGGCTGTTTACATGAAACATTTCTTTAGATGTACCCCGTTCCATGTCCTGGGGACTGGGGTTCCATCAATTTTTTCCAACACGTACGAGCCTTTTTCGCTTGCCTCTTTGACTCGGTACGGTCCTTCCCATTTTGGGGTTAGTTTGCCAGGGGCTTCAACACGGCTGGCGTCGTTGTTCCGGAGTACAAAATCTCCAACTTTGAATTTGTAGAGCTTGGCAAGGGCGTTGTAATACTTCTCGATCTTCTTTTTTGTATCGGGCTTCTTTAATCGCCGCGATCTTCCGACGTTATTCTAACAGATCAAGATTAGATCGGAGTTCATGCTCGTTTTCCTCCCAATTTTTGCACCTTTGGTTTGGAAGTCCGATCTCTGCGGGGATCACTGCCTCGGTGCCGTAAGTAAGACTAAACGGTGTTTCTCCGTTGCTAGTCTTATGTAACGTTCGGTGAGCCCATAAAACGTTCGGTAACTCGTCCGCCCAGCCTTTGCCCTCGTAACCAAGCCTCCTCTTTATCCCATCGACGATTCGTCGATTTATCTGTTCGACCTGCCCGTTCCCCTGGGGGTGGGCAACCGAGGAAAAGACTTGGTCATTTTTGGCCCGGCATGAATACCACAAATGCCATAATGTATTTCTCTGATAATATAACTGGCCCAAGGAAAGTTTTTCGGTACAATCCCCCTTCCTGCATTTGATATTGAAGAGAATTGATTTGTATCTTTCTCGCCTCCGCCTTATCAACTGGCAAGACATCATGCACCAGGTAGTTTATTATGGGAGTCATCCATGTTTGCGCAGGAGCTTCTACTTGCATAACATGAGGAGTAGCGATTGAGGGTGCGGTTAATACTTCTACCCTAACCTCTTTGGCAAGATGACTGAATGACACGGATGCCAACTTGCTCAATGCATCGGCCTTTTTGTTCTTGCTGCGAGGGATATGTTCAACTTTACATGAATCGAACGATGCCATAATCTGCTTTACCTGCTCGAGGTACTCAATCATGTTGGCTTCCCTTGCCTCATACTCACCATTTACTTGATTTGCTACGAGCAACGAATCTACATGGGCTACGACATCTCTGGCTCCGACTTTTACTGCCAGGCGTAAACCAGCTAGAAGGGCCTCGTATTCAGCTTCGTTATTGGAGCTCTTGAATTCTAATCGGAGCGCGTACGTCATATCCGTGCCATCCGGGTCAGTGAGGATCAAGCCTGCTCCTGACCCTTCGGAGCTCGAAGCCCCGTCTGTATACAGAGACCAAGGCTTTTCTGGAGTTTTTTCGATTTCTTGCGTTCCCTTATCCTCCGGCAACTCGACTAAGAAATCCGCTATCACCTGCCCTTTTAACGGACCTTTGGTTCTGAAGGTGATATTGAATGCGCCTAGCTCGATCGCCCATTTCGCCATTCGACCTGAAACTTCAGGTCGTCGGAGAACATGCTGGATTCTTTGATCCGTTCGTACCTCGATCGGGTGGGCTTGAAAGTATCGGCGAAGTCTTCTCGAAGCATGGACTAGTGCCAGAGCCAATTTTTCCAAGTTTGAGTATCTTGTTTCGTAATCCTTTAGCGTTCGGCTCACGTAATAAATGGGGATTTGCGCCCCGGTTCGGTGAGCAACTAGTACCGCACTGATAGCTCCAATTGATGCGGCTAAGTAGACCGTTAGTACCTCATCTTCTTCCGGTACGGTTAGAGTTGCTAAAGTGCCCATGTAAGTTTTAAGTTCTTCAAAAGCTCGTGCAGCTTCTTCCGTCCATTTAAACTCCGATCTAAAGCTTTTTCTGAGAACATCCATGAACGGGAGCGATCTGTCTGCTGCTTTTGACAAGAACCGATGGAGAGCAGCCAATTGTCCATTTAAGGACTGAATCTCCTTAACCGACGCCGGAGGCTTCATTGTGAGAACAACATAAATCTTGTCTGGGTTGGCTCGCAAACCTTTTGACCCGACCATGACCCCCAGGAACTTTCCTTCTTCTACCCCGAATGTACACTTCTTGGGGTTTAATTTCATGTTGATGCTTCGGAGTCGGGTGAACGTTTCCAATATGTCTTTTAGCATGGCGGCTTCATCGTGACTCTTGATCACGATATCGTCAACGTACACCTCTACGTTTCGTTCAATCTGATCTTTGAAAGCTTTGCTCATTAAACGCTGATACGTGGCACCAACATTTTTTAAACCGAACGGCATCTTGGTAAAACAATACACTCCTTCATTAGTGACAAAGGTTGTCTTATCCTCATCTTCGACTGCCATCAAGTATGAAATGAATCTATTCACAATTCAAAGAAACACAAATTTTGCACTTAAATATACATTCAATCCATTAAATCCACTTATTTCTTCTTTCCCCATTCATGACCCATTGCTTTGTACCTAAATATTAGTTTTTATTCTTCCCTATTTAATACATGTAATCTCAATCAAGTAATCAAAACTAAAGAGGAAAACAATTACAAAAAATGATATGCACTTTTCAATTTGAAATCACATACAGAACTAACGTGAGGCTATCAACCTACAAATATGGCTTGTTTGGCATTTAGTCAGCGAAACGCGGGCTGGATCTCTCCTCCGAGTGGATGTTGATAGCTCGGAATGAAAAGGGGCTTGCTCCATGTGAATGGCCCCATAAATTTAAGAGATCCAATTGTGTTTGGACTGCATCTCCGGTGAAAACAGAGGCAATTTTGCTTGGGTTTCAGGCAGTTTTGCGTTTGCACCACATCTTCGTTCTATTTTGCGAGTCAGTTGATGTCGGTCATCAAACGATAGTGGGACCCTCACATGTTAGGCATGTGAGGGAAATAAACTGAGATAATTAACTTGGTTAGTCATAAAGGATTAAACCAGCAACAAAAATAAACTTAAATGATGTTTTCAGCAAGTTTTAAACATTAAGGCTGGAACCTGCATTTTTGAGGAAACATAAAGGACGTGTTGTGCAATTTACTCGCAAAATAATAAAATAAAGATAAGTATAAAGATTATATTAGAAGATAAATATAAATATAAATATAGAGATATAGTTATAGATAAATGTCGACTAAGAATATGAGATAACTTGATAAATTATTTTAAAACTTGTAATTTTTAAGATAAAAATAAACATAAATATATGGTGGGAAAACTAAAAAAATAGATGTCTCTGATATCGACACATGTCTATTAATTGGTTTCTTTTATTAAATGTATAGATTAATCTAAGAACATGTATGGGGTGGGGTTCAGTCAGCTTTTGGGTTTTATGAGGCATTATCTTATAATGAGTGTAATGGAATAATGTCCCTTCAATTATTACCCATTATTATTTTTTATTTTTTTAATTAAAACTAATGTTTAAAATAGGTGTAGTGACATAATTGTTGGAAATAATTGGATCAAAACCCGAAAACACACAAGGATTTTATGATCAATTAGAGCATGACGCTTTCTTCTTTATTACTATTGAACCAAAACAAAACAACCAAATAATTACATAACCTAACCCATCTATTTATACTAAACTAATTACTTGCTAAACAAGTTCTCCTAAACTAATACCAACTCTAATACTTAATTAACCAATAAATATAATAACAAGATAAGCCTATTAAATCAAACTAATAATTATCTTTAAACAAGTAACTAATATTTATTATTTTCTTCTCTTTATCGGCTCACACAACTTTATCTTTTCTTTAAGTGTATCTCATCCCATAATTTTAGCCAAATCATTAGGATTAACCCTTCAATAATTGGCCAAAAGAATCTCACCAGACGTTTGATTTGGAATGCCCAAGCAAAATTTTGAAGAAAAACGCCCCTGGGGTGGGGTGGTAGAGGGGCATTATGAGGCATTTTTTGGAGGGAGGGGGGATGCCAAAAAAAAAACCCGGTCTAAAGAATTGGCTATAGATGAGTGGTAGTAACCCCAACTATTGAATATCTGCAATGCAACACAACCAGTATTTCAGAGAATTGAGGACACCTCTAATGGCAATATGTCATCTTATTCTTGTTTGATAAGAATATTTAGTTACAGTACGAACCATAGTTTAAGGAAACTTACAATGAAAGACCATGTTTATGGTAATAATCCTAACGCGATCCAAACACGATCAGGTTTTTGGTTGCCGAAGAAACACAAGTCTAAATTGAGGGATTAGACCAATGCTCAACCAGGTGGAGACTAATCCGATCTTCACAAGCCCTAATCCTTTAGTAAATCTGTAAAACTAACAACACCGTAAGCTCGTTACGAGAATGAGAGGTATGGGTTTTTTCTTGTACCCACTCTCTGGTGTGAGAATAAGTACTGTAATTTCTAGAGTGAAAGTATAAGTGTAGAGCGATAGCAAGAAATGCAAGATGTGTAAGATGGATTTCACCTTGGAGAAGTGTGGTATTTATAGCCGAGAGGTTGGAGAAGATTGCAGAAGGATTGGACGGGGCGTCATTGTCAAGGAATATCCGTTTTGTCTCCCCAGCCATGACAATTAGTGTCCACTGAGGTAGGAGTATGTCCGCAGGCTCTGATTGGTTACACGTCGCTTTCTGGATGTACTTGCTGTCTCGCCCCGTTGTCAACCGTTAGTGGAGGTTTAAGTATGTGTGAACTGGCGTCATGTGATTGGCCAACCGTCGCTATCGCCTGTACCTCCTGTTCCTTGCACGATAGGCGTTTAGTGGAGATCACCTGGTACAATGCTGGCGAACGGTGATTGGTTGCCAGTCACTTTCCTTTTGTACTATTTGTCTCCTCCGTGCTGGCATAGTACCACGCGGCGGGTGGTTTATTATGAAGATGCTAACGAACTCTAATACCAAATAAACCATATGCAACTAGAGAACTCTTATAATACTTTCAAGATGTCTCCAAACTAAACAAGCAGGTTTTTTATAAAAGCAATAAAGACATGATATGTTAACATTCCTGGCTATATGTGATATGCGTTTAAATAATATAAAAAGATACAAAAACAAAACTGATATGACTATATATAAAAAAAACCACAGTTAAGAAATTATTTTACTGCCTTATGCAATAGATATACCACAAGGTTGTGTGATGAATGCATAATTTGCCTTGTGAACACATGGTTACTCACCAAAACCGCTTTATGAATGAATTAATGTGATGTTAATATAAACTGCAAGTAACAAATACATGATTATATACAAGTATGAAGCTTATACTAAAAACATTACCCTAACATAATCAAGTCACTAGAACAACTCACTTTCCTCATGTTAAAGAGATCAACATCTCGGTTCCTTGACTTTGTGTTGATAAAAAGCCGTTAGCAAAGACTCGCTTTTTGTCACATGTCAAACGTTGCCATAAACAAGAAATAAGAATCATGTACTTGGTAAGTTATGTCATAGCGCAACATATTCATGATCGTTGTGGTGATTATGAAGGCAGTCAAATCCAGAGATCCCATATCGCCTGTGTCCATGAATATCAACAACCATTTGTTAACCATACTAATGAATTAACGAACATATAGGTAGGGATGTTAAACGGGTCAGGCTCGTGGGTTGAACATGGACTAGACACGAGTCTTCACAAGTTCACACAAGCATGACCCGTGTAATCTGATTTATTATTTTTTTTGTACTTTTTTACATATTAATACTCTAAAATTACAAATTTACAGCCAAAGATACAAATGCATATAGCATAATTACTTTTAAACTATAAACTTGATTCTCCTTTCTTGTTTAAGTCATGACATAAAGCACAATTTTATAAAAACAAGTATAAAATAAAACGGGTCAACCCACAAACCTGTCAGGGTGAAGGGTGAACACGACCCATTTAGCTAAACATTTTTATGGGTGGGTTCTACCCAACACTGTTTAGACTAGACTCAAACTCGCAAGTTTTGTGTTAGGTTCTTGTCGTGCATAAATAAACACAATATACCTCTCTAAGCAGAAGCATGGGTAGGTCATAGTTCGAAGAAGACTCGTTGACCTTTGTATTTGTATTTCTACTTCTAATTTCAGCTTGTATTGAATCAAGTTTCTCATTAATCTCGTACAACAGTCTCAACTCACGTTCCTCTCTCGAGGTAACTCCTTCGTGTCGTACATTTTGTTCTGCAGTAGTCTCAGTTTCACCATTAGTTATCTCACTTGTCATGTTAGGCTGAACCAACGCCAAATGACAGTCAACATCAATACCATCTCCAAGCAAAATCACCTTTCGGTTCTTATGTTTCGGAGGTAACGGCTTTTTCAAACTAGTCAACTTTTTCGCCTTTTCGTCATCTTTATAACATGATTTTATAGGTAACTGAGGCAAAGAAGGCACCCTTCTGACTTTTTTATCATCTTTACAAAGGGGTGATCCTTCTGCTTGTGGGACTTCAAACACGTCAAACACGCTTCGCGAACGAGCATTTGAAGATATCTTATCATCCGTTAACTTTTGGGAAGATTGCGCAAGATCCAGCTCGTTAAGTTTCATAGGAATTGAAGAACATCTTGAAGTACTAGCAAACGTTGGGCAGATATATTGATTGCCCGCCACTTGTTCTACTACTTTATCTAATTCCCGAATCTGCTCCAAGTACGAACTAATATCCACGGATGACGAAAACGCTGTTTTTAAACCCAACTCAACGTTTTGATTATGATCATCGTCGCGTGTACTTTCGTCCACTATTTTTGCAATCATGTCAGAATCTTCGGTTATGGACCGATCCCTTTCTAGCAGACCCTTCTTTAGATTAGGCAGTGTAAAACGTCTTGGAGGCGTTGCAGCGCTTGTTTCCCCTACTAAACTCCCGTTCTTTTGCGATAAATTATCGGGGACTTTAACGTCCCCTACTAAACTCCCATTTCGTTGCAATAAATTCTCCGGATATTTAATTTCATGCACTCCAACATCATCATATCCTAAGCTTAACAGTCGGTATCTATACGCTTGAACTTGGTAATCTAAAGCGGCGATTTCCATTTCTTTTTGGTACATAATTTCTTCGAACGTTTCCATGGATTCTTCCGCGTAATTCATTTTCTCTTCCGCTAGTCTTTTGTATTGTTCGGCTTCCATTTTCACCGCAGCCTTTTCTCCTTGAAGACGAAGGATCATCGACATTGCTTCACTAGCCGCGGTGGCAGCAGCTTCTCGTTCTACGTCTAACTCATGGTAAAGTTTCTGGAGAAGGCGTTGTTGTGCACAAAGCGCGTCTTTCAAACTTTTACTGTTCGATTCCACCGCCATTGTTGGATCCGAATTCATCCTGTTATTGTTTTATGTTTATCCAAATTTCAAATCTTGTCACAAACATATGGTATGCATTTTAAACAATCTACCTGATCGCACCAATCGAAAAGGCCCAAAAGTAATATAACAATCAATCAATGTAGGTTGGAGGAAAAGAAAAACAAGGGTAATCAATCAATCAATCAATCAATCGCGCGATCGAAACGAAAGATCAAAGAACCTTAAAATTGTTTGTTGTTTGATTGAATGATCAAAAGCCAACCCCCATGGATCATGGGTATGGCTTTTGATTTTCACCTTATTATAAAAGAAGTTTTCTTGTTTGTTTCAATATTTGAACATGTAACAATTTGAAATTCTTTGCCCTTGTTTTTCTTAAATCTTGCATAAAACAAATGGTAAAATTTTGGGAATGAAGATTCTGAAAGATTTGGGAATTTTGTGTGGTGGGTTGTGGGGTTGAGAGTGGTTGTAGTTCATGTTAATAACAACGGTTGGGGTCGTTAGTTGTTTGTAATTTTCCGTTATTTTCTCAAAGAACATTGATTCTATGTTTGAATTTTAAGGGACTAAAGTTATGCTTACATTTGATATGTCTCAACATTTTTTAGGATTGCAACACCAACAAGTTTTATTCAGTAGCGGAGCTTGAACGAAAAATCAGTGGGGGCCGGACTCTCAAAATCCAAATCAGTGGAGGCCGGATTCTTAAAAAAACAATATTACACTACAAAAAAATTTCGGATTTTTTTTTTTGTAAAATTAACACTATGAGCGAAAAATTGGGAGGGGCAGGGCTCCCCTGGGCAAAGAAAACCTAATAAAACTTTATTCAAACCGAATAAAACATCTACATACAAGCAAACATAAAAACCATCAAACAAGTTCAAGTTAAGTTGATTTTACTTCTAGTTTGTCATTTTTGATTCGATTACGCCTTGAGAGACCGAAAAAGTTTAAAGGTGGTTGACAAACTGTCGAACCCTAGACCTACGATGTTGAGATAATGACTGGTTACTCAGGTGGCTGAGCTCGACTCGTTTACAGCTCTAAACCTAAGTTTTGACCCGACTGCATGTTTCAATGCCTACACACAATCTTTGTTAGAATCAGCATAACGCCGGTTCCAATTTTTCAACAAGATAATATACAAAGATCTTTTACATGATCAAGAGTTAATATATACAACTGAGCATGTTATCATCATCATCATTCATCAACTGTACATAACGGAACCAAATTCAACGAACCAACTTTCTGAATCTTCCATTAGTATTATCAAGTATGTACACTTGCCCCGCTCGGTTTCCTAATTCTTCCATCATATCTTACCGAGTTTTCACGATCAGGAAGCAGCAGTAGGTGAATGAATAGCGGTATCTGGTATCATGGCTACCGTCACCACAAAATACTCGCACCCAACGGGCAAACCATACGGGAGCGGAGATGATTTTACGGTTTGTCTCTCGATATGCACAATCTGACCCACGATGTGGGTGGGTCGGTGTGGAAGATGGTCGGTGAATAAGGCAACCGACTCGGAAGAAAGATAGTAATGAGTGCAGTTTCGGTTTATCGCCTCGTAGTGTCCTGCTTCGTTAAGTACAAATGCGGCAATCTCGTGAAGCTCCAAACGACCGAACGATATCTTCTCCTTGTTCACCTGAGATACATATTATTAGTCGTTCCCGAATTAAATATAGAGTAAAATCGTCCTTGAGGTTTAGCCAGCTTTGCGACTTTTGTCCAAACATTTGCCTTTTCTCATCTTGATCCAAAAGGTTTAAATCTTGCCATTTTCATCCGGCTCGTTAACTCCATCCATTTTTCTCCATTAAGTCAGGGGTATTTTCGTCTTTTTTGAATACTTGCACATTATGTTAAATGCTTGTACATAAAGTGAAAAAGACGGAATTGCCCTTTTAAGTTAACAAAAAAGACGAAAATACCCCTGACTTAACCGGGAAGAATGGATGGAGTTAACAAGCCGGATGAAAATAGCAAGATTTCAAACCTTTTGGATCCAGATGCGAAAAAAACAAACCTTTGGACGAAAGTCGCAAAACTGGCCAAACCCCAGGGACGAAAATGGCCTTTTACTCTTAAATATATTATTTGTAGTTTAATTAAACCTGTTTTTCGGATTGAAGCTTCATGTACAAAGCGTTGACCAAGTCTTTCTTTTCTTGCAACTCCTTTGTAAGTTGTTCATGTGATGCCTCCGTCTTTGTGTACCGATCAATCAGCTCGGCCCGTTGCCTCGTCAAAACACCGACTTTTTCAGCGAGCACCCGAACACATTCCCGGAACTCGTTTATTCCATCATCCCCGTCATTTGCAGAACTAAACACGGTCCATATTGATTATTATTCAGTCAATTTCTAACTTAGGTAACATATGTTCAATATAAACGATAGAGTAAAGTACATGGATGGTCCCTCTGGTTTACCAAAATTGAGGATTTGGTCCCTAGCTTTCCAAAAGTACACGGATGGTCCCTGTGGTTTGCACTTTGTAACACATTTAGTCCCCAACCAACAAATCTAAAGGTTTTAGCATGTCCAAGTTAGGGACTAAATGTGTTACAAAATGCAAATCACAGGGACCATCCATGTACTTTTGGAAAAAGCAGGGGACTAAATGTGTTACAAAATGCAAACCACATGGACCATCTGTGTATTTCTGGTAAGCTAGGGACCATCTGTGTACTTTACTCTAAACGATACCATGAAAGTAAAACTCTTAAAGTAGATATCCAAAATGTGAGAAGTTACTTGGCGAGAGATTGAGCTAAGACGCGCAATGAGTCAGCAAAACCGGCCACACCACTTGACGAAACGCACGTTTTTAGCCTTTCGAAAAGGCTGCGGATTTTGATAGCGGACGCGCGTAACGTACTATATTCAGACGCTCTACGGTCTGCTGCACATAGATGAGTTTGAGCCTCTTCTCTCGCTTCGTGTAGACAATTCTCTAAGTGAGCGCAATTCATCTGTACCACAATAAAAATTAATACATAAACATTAACTTATTATTGGACCCTACAAGCATGTTTTGACCCGATTATTAGATATTGCATAATCACTTCCAAGCGCACATCCAAACACCTAGGGCTGCAAACGAACCGAACAAACACGAACAAGACCTTGTTCATGTTCGTTTGTTAAAGAATATATGTGTTCACGAACTGTTCATGAACACTTACCGAACGAGATTTTATGTTAGTGTTCGTTCGTTAAAGAAATTTAATTCGTGTTCCTTTTTAATTTTGGCAAAGAACGCAAACGAACATTCATGAACACAACTGAAAACAAAAAACACAACAAGCGTTCATGAACATAATATATAATAAACTGATACTTATTAAATATATTATTTGTCAAAATTTTGAAGTAATTAAATAAAACATAAAAACTAAAAAAACTAATGAACTATCAAACACAAACAACATAAACAAACACGTTACTGAACATTCACGAACATAAATGACCGAACACGACCTCTGTTCATGTTCGTTCATTTAACTAAACGAATGAAACTTCTTGTTCGTGTGTTCGTTTATTTATTAAATGAACGAACACAATCAAACTTCCCGCCAAACAGTTCATGAACTGTTCGCTGAACTTTCGGTTCATTTGCAGCCCTTGAAACACCCCCTAACACCATATGTTCAAGCATAAAGTTAAGCTTAAAGAAACACAAAATACGGAACCTGAGATTCTTCAAGAAGATTCCGACTGATTTCCAGCTCATCACCCAGCCTTGTAACCTCCTCCATCGCAGCTCGAAGCTTCGTTTCGGTTTCGTTTAGCTGATTTGATTTCTCCGTAAGCAAATTCTGCAACTCTGCGACAAGATCGCTAGCTTTGACCTGGTCATCGGAGGTCAAACTTTTCGTACTGGGCGGCATGTAATCAGCAGTTGAACTTGTGGCCAACACCATAGCATCCTTTTCGTCTTTTTCATCGCGGTTCGGTTCCACCATCGATGAATCCAAATTTGCGTTCATCGTTCCTGATGAATCGATACCTCCCGATTTCAAAAGTAACGAACTTGAAGCGTAAGAAGCTTCATCCATAGGCTCCGATGACGGATCTTTATTAAGTTTTTGGTCTAAAGAATACTGATCCGACAGCCGGTTTTCAAGCTCTTTAATTCGCTTCTCATACGCTTCACACTGCATATGTTTGACTTTCAACACATTGACCAAATGTTTCTCGTGTTCGTCTTTCAAACGCAACGCTTCAGCAGTCTTTTCGGCAGAATTCTTTAGCGCGTTTCCCACTTCACTATCTTCAAATTCGGTTTCTGGCGAAAACGAACAAAGAATCGCTATCGTCGAAGCAAGTTCGGCTTTTAGTTTTGCATTTTCGACTTCCAATTTACTCGTCCCCGCAATCTCCACCAATTCCGAAGCATCAACAAAATCGTTATCGTTTTCCGTACCGCTTTCCGAACTTACCTCGACATCTTGCGACATCGAAGACAGACTCTTCTTAAACGAAAGTCCCACTAAATGCTCAGGGGCAAAACGGTCCAAATCGGATACATCGATATCGAGTAAATTCGTATCAAACGGAGCTACATTAACATCACAAGTGTTAGGTGTATCGTATAACCCCATCGACGCTAATATATCTCGAGGTATAAACAAACTATTGACTTTCAAAAACTCTTCTCGTCTTCTTATTTCTGATTCCCGTTTGGTCGCAAGTCGTTCCGCTAACTGGCCCGCCATTCCCATATAAAGTTTCATCGACGCTTTTCTCCGTACTATTTCCGCAAGACAAGCTCGATACGCGGGCCCGATTCCGCGAACAACTTTCAAATACTCGAATTGATCGTTTTGGCGTTTTAGTGCTTCGGTGAAAAGGGAAAACTTGTACCTTACGTCTTTGATCGTGTACTGAATATACGCGATCTTTTGCATGTATTTGTGAACGAATGTATTCATTTCGTTTTTTTTGTTCTTGCAGAAGGTTAAGAGGTTCGAAATGGCCCGCTCACAAGCTTGCATTTTGGGGAGATAACTTTTGTCGTGACCCTCGTACATCGGGCCTAATGCTGACACTGCATCGTGTGGACGGAGAGAATTGGAGAGTTGACTCGTCAAACAGTCGTCCACGAGTTTCTTCACCAAGCCAACATCTTTGCTGCATCAATGTATATTATCAGATAAACATAAATCCAAACACCCCCTACATATATAAAGTTGCGACATTTTTATTTGAGCATAACAATTCAGTACTGTATGAAATGAAAATGAATCTAAATTTAGGGCTGCAAACAAACCGACGTGAACTGATCAGCAGGAAGTTCGTTTGTGTTCGTTCATTTAATAAATGAGCGAACACGAACAAGAAATTTCGTTCGTTTAGTTAAATAAACGAACATGAACAAAGGCCGCACACATTCATTTATGTTCGTGAAGTGAACATTCGGTAACGTGTTCGTTTGTGTTCGATAGTTCACTAGTGTTTTTAGTTTTTATATTTTATATAAATAAGTCAAAATTCCGATAAAGAAAATATTTAATAAGTATGAGTGTATTATATATTTTCTTCATGAACGCTTGTTTGTGTTATTTGTTTCTATTTGTGCTCATGAACATTAGCTTGTGTTCATTTGTGCTCATGAACATTCGTTTGCTTTCATTACTTAAAATTAACAAACGAACACAAACATAAAATCTCGTTCGGTAAGTGTTCGTGAACAGATCGTGAACATATATATTTCCTTAACAAACGAACACGAACAAGTCGTACGGTTTGTTTGCAGCCCTAAATCTACTTGTACGATAGAACTAACCTCAAAGCTTGCAATATACTTTTCTGCTCATCAATATGGTGTTCATGCTCCTTAACCGCTCGTTCCAAATCTCTACTAAGGATCGAAGCCTTACTAGAAAACAAATGCTCGGTGCTTCGTTTTAATTCTCCAAATTCCTGCTTAAACTCTCCGACTTTACTTTCAAACTGCCGGTGAGAATTACCGCAATCATCCACCATTTTTTGCAAATTATCTTCTTTCACAAAATCCAACAAACACCTACGCTCAGCAGTCTGTAACACGGGTATAAGTTTAATCGACCGAAGCCGCTCTAAATCCCGCCCGAAATTCACCAAAAGATTCGAATGAGTCCGTTGTTGCTGAGAATAACACTTCACGAAATCCGTGTAGTTTTGGTGGATCATCTTATAGAAATGGTCCAAATTACCCCTAGCAATCTCTAACGCCTTTTCTTGCACCCTTTGCTCTCTCACGAGCCGGTTACATGCTTCATATTTTGCAACCGTACGTCGGTAAATTGCGTCCCCGAGTTGGTAATGGTACCGAAACTGTCTCTCGTATGACGGTAACGCCTTTAACGCTGGGTCGGGAGCTTCGTCTAACGGATGTGGATCGTGTGACGATGACGATGGTCGTCGAGGGTCGGGATAGTTGTTGTTTTCGGATAATTGAACTTCTTCGGGTTCAGGTGGAGTCGAATTACTTCGCATTTTTGATTTATTAAATAAGAAAATTTCACCGTCATCGGATGGGAGTTTGTATGCAGAGAGTGGATTTTGAGATTCTAATTTCATATCTAGATACAACAGAAGCTGATCGGTTAACCGAATCGCGGAAACAGATTCTAAATACTGTTGGATTGATTCAACAACGGTGTATTCATCGCAATCGAGCTCGAAAGAATGCCCGTTTTCGGCTATATGAACTAAAAGCTTCCCCCTTTGTATCACATTTCCACTTGAACTCATCTTTATGAACCCTAAAATCCCCAATCAGCCCAAGATATACAGAGATACAAAAAGGGAAAAGACCACTTTACCCTCGACCGATTTGATCAAATCCAGCTACCTTCTCACCATCACCAAAATCTGCAAAAAAAAAAAAAAAAAAAAAAAAAAAAAAAATCAGTTCATACTTTAAACCACAACAAACCCTAAATTCATCATCAACAATTAAAGTCATCTAATTTCAGAAACTATGAAAAAAACCCAATAAAATTCATCATCAACAAAACCCTAATACTAAACAACACCCACCATTAAAATCCATCCAAGATTCATGAAACCCACCAAGATTCTGTCGGTTTAAACCTAAAATAATCCAAATGAAGACTCAAAACATCAAAAAGGTAAGATTTTTAGCCAAATTAAAGATTACCCAGAAAGGAAAACAAAGTATACTTATATATAGTTATATATACACACACTAAACTTCAAAAAGGGACAATCAAATGACGTAAAATCAAAGAGAAAAATCAAGAATATGTGAGATTTCTTCAAACAATTTGGGTAAGAAAGAACAAGATTAGAACAAGATTATCAAGAACCATTGGTCTTCTAATAAAATATTCAAAGATTCAATGAAGATATAATAAATGTGATTTGTTTAATTAAAATTAAATAATAATAAAAGATAAACCTTTGTGAGATGAGTGCACCACAAGGCACTGGTTCTGACTTCTGTTTCTGTTTATGTTCTTCCTTCACAATTTGAGATTTGGGGAAGAACAAGAAATTGTAATTTAGCAGGCTGAATGAGTGTATGTATAGATGTATATGTGTGTGTATATAAGTTGATGGTGGTATGATTTTATGGCCGTTTGTTGATGTGTGTGTTGTTTGTTGTTAATTTTTTAGGTTTGGATGATGATGGAGACCATGTAGAGTTCTATCATGATTGTGTTTTAGTTTATCATTTATCACATTTTCTTTAATTGATTGTGATTTTTTTTCAATATATATGGCATTAGATTTCAAATTTATTTTTTTTAACGGCGAACTTCATTATAAGTTTATCACATTATAAGTTTATCACACTCTAAAGAGAGCCTCGTATTATCCTACTTTATTCAGACTATGTTATTTTAACCGGACTCATACTGGCTTCAAAGTTTAGCTTTTTTGGGCGTTCCCTTGGGAAATCATACCGTCGACTGTCACTTGACAGTCGTTGTGCCACCACAATAGCAGAACTTTCTGGCGTAACACACGGTGGGACGAAAACCCGGTTGGGTTTGGGAATCGAACTGACAACCTCACACAATGCCTAGTCCAAATCCTTCATTGTCTATATCCACCTCAATATGAAAGTGGAAATTGAATTTGAGTCTTCATTGAAAAACTCAAGCCTCCTACCACTAGGTCACAAGTGGGGTACCATTAGTTTTTATTTTATGATATATAGTTTTTATTTTTATTATTTTGCTTTCGTTTTTTGTATCCAAATGACAAAATATTTATGTGGTGCAAAAACCAAATTAGTTTATAATTTTTTTGATAAAATGATCTAAACTAGTATTAAGTACCCCTCGCGTTGCGGCGGGGCGAGCACTAATGTCACACTGCTGTCAGCGACCACCGAAACTGAAGTTGCGATGTTAATGCGAAGAAATTAAACCGAAACGTCGAAACGTAAAACATAGAATAATAAAATAACTAAGTTAATCTAGGACTCACGCGTTACGATGAATCCGCGTCAATTTTTTCTCGTTTGACAGGTTCATCGTAATCTATATATAATACATATCATTACCACTATACAAATCATAATGCATATATTACAACAAGCATTGCATCAATACGTTGCACATTATATTTATACAATATTCTGGCTAAATTAATTAGATTATTATAAATAATAATAACTTACAAATAAAACAACACAACTTTGAATGGATCAAACGGATTGAATATGGTAAGATAATGAAACCATTATTTGATTAGAGTACAACCACTTAAACACAATTTACAACCATACATGCATACAAAACAGAATGAATTTGGTAAGGTAATGAAACCATTATTATCTGATTAAGGTACAACCACTTAAGCACAACTTACAACCTATATTTGAGTAAGGTACAACAATTTAAGCACAACTTACCACTAAATATGCACACAAATGTTTCAAATTAATAGTATATAAATATAAATATATTTTATTTTGATGATCTATTAAAAAAAACATGTATAAATAATTTATTTTGATGGTATTTGCTAATGTTGAATCAATTTACAAGATTATTTTATTAGTAGGTGTGTGAGTTAAACCAAAAAAGAAAATTAATGACTAGTTTTTTTTTTTAACGGCAAATTAATGACTAGTTATATGAGTGTGTACAAAGCGAAATTGCACTAATTTTTACGTTATTTTACTAATTTCCTGAAAATAACGTTAAAAGCGACGCATCATGTGGTTGCGTTGATAGCTGAAAGACAAAATGGTACACGCACCCTAATCGGATTTTGTCCCGATTGTTAAGTGTTATGTGCCTTATGTCCAAGGCTTGATGCAAAACTACTATTGAGTCGGGGTCTTACTGGAAGCAGCCTCTCTATTCCTACGGGGTAGAGGTAGCAGGTAAGGCTGTCTACATCTTACCCTTCTCAGACCCTACCTTAGCTTTGCTATTAGTAGGATTTACTGATGATGATGAGAGTATTCAAAAGTGATCCTAAGACTAAGCGGTATGGGGGCCGGCTTAGGCCCGCGAGGCCCGGCGCCGGTCCCCCACACCGCCCCCTCGCCCGGTCCCGTCCTTTCCGGCTCCCACCAGCCGATCTCGTCGGGCTCCTTCTCCTCCCTTCTCTCACATATACCTATACATACATACATATATATGCATAAAGGGGTTCATCCCCTCCAAGTCACTCATACGTGACGCCGACGTAGCGGCCCATCCCCTTAGGGATGAGGCTCTCCATACCCATAGTCTAAAATATTTGAACAAGCTTGATAAAAACAAGTTATAGGTTTGTCATTTTCTACCTATCTATTTGCAAAAATTTGTTCTCTCTAGAATTCACTGTTCAATTTTTTATCTTTCTATTGGTCCACTTTGCTTTTGGTTTTTCTTTTGTTCTGCTTTTCTGATTATTAATAAAATAAATATAGTTATGTTTTATTGGTAGTCCTTTTATATGTATTTCTAAACAATTCATGGTATCTTAAAAAGACAAGAAGCAACAATTTATATATAGAATCGATGTAATAATACGCACATATCATACGATTCTTTTAATTACGTAGGTTTCTTACGTTTTTATGTGCAGAAATGAGCGGTCAAAACGAGTCAAATGCGTGTTGATGTAGTTTTGGTCTTATTAAAACTATATTCTTTAGGTTTTCTCTTTCGTTTAATATATCGTATGTCGATAACATACTGGTACTTGACGAACCAAATTGTGGGCGAAACATAGCGGGAACCACCGAAAACAACCGAGTTCCCGCTACGTTTCCGCCGCAATACACGGGTGGAATTTTCTACGATAATGTTTTATGTCTTGGTCAAAATTTGGTAAGTTAACACCTTGCCACATACGTGCGTGCTTCAACATTTTTACGTCTATTTTTTGTTTGGTTTAACGGTTCCGCCATATCACGCGGGTCCTAAAACTCCTTATATAATAAGACTTATCTTATTTTGTAATGCATTACCGGTACAACTCTATTTTTATGTTCCATCAATTCAATCAATATTATTGCTTCCGTGAACCCTAAAGAAAACATGGTTGTGGGTATGTATACGTCGCCCATAAGACAAATTAAGAAGAAAGGGGGGACATGCCTTTAGGTTTGTTTATTCTTGACATTTTTCATATATTAATTTCAAGTTTCCAATATCAACATTTATGTTAGCATGCTTTGTAACTATTTGATATTTGTGGATCATTTATATAATTATTTGATGGTCATGTTTTATTAGAGGGATGGTCTTGCTAGCAAGGTAATAAACTGATTTTATTTTTTTGCCCACCTTTAAAATATTCGGTTCTTGAAGTG
>CM060443.1:215205787-215308612 GCA_030545235.1 Helianthus tuberosus | reverse complement strand
AACTGAATGGCCTTGTTCTGTTTGCCCTTCGTAAACTCATTACACAAAAAGGTTATGGCCCATCATACCCTTTAACCGGCTCATTAGACCATTTAGGGCCCGAAACCACATAGGCTTCTAACTTCTAAGGTTCGTTTTGTGGTTTCCAATTCATCAATAAAAAAGGTTTTCGGTTTTGGAGGATCTAGGTCGGGTGGGTTTGGTTCTGACCCTTTGCGCAACCCTACTAAAATCAACATCTACAAATTGATATACAATCATTATGACCGAAGATTGTGATAGGGGAGGATGACTGCCGGGTAACGTATATTTTATTTGTTTTTTGAGTAAAGAGATAGAATAGTTTTAAAACGTTAACACAAAGATTTAGAAAAATGTCATTCACTTCAAGAACCGAATATTTTAAAGGTGGGTAATGATTAAAAAAAATGTAACTAAAAAAAATCAAAATCAGTTTATTACATTGCTAACAATATATGTATATTTTATTTGTTTTTTGAGTAAAGAGATAGAATAGTTTTAAAACGTTAACACAAAGATTAAAAAAATGTCATTCACTTCAAGAACCGAATATTTTAAAGGTGGGCAAAAAAATAAAATCAGTTTATTACCTTGCTAGCAAGACCATCCCTCTAATAAAACATGACCATCAAATAATTATATAAATGATCCACAAATATCAAATAGTTACAAAGCATGCTAACATAAATGTTGATATTGGAAACTTGAAATTAATATATGAAAAATGTCAAGAATAAACAAACCTAAAGGCATGTCCCCCCTTTCTTCTTAATTTGTCTTATGGGCGACGTATACATACCCACAACCATGTTTTCTTTAGGGTTCACGGAAGCAATAATATTGATTGAATTGATGGAACATAAAAATAGAGTTGTACCGGTAATGCATTACAAAATAAGATAAGTCTTATTATATAAGGAGTTTTAGGACCCGCGTGATATGGCGGAACCGTTAAACCAAACAAAAAATAGACGTAAAAATGTTGAAGCACGCACGTATGTGGCAAGGTGTTAACTTACCAAATTTTGACCAAGACATAAAACATTATCGTAGAAAATTCCACCCGTGTATTGCGGCGGAAACGTAGCGGGAACTCGGTTGTTTTCGGTGGTTCCCGCTATGTTTCGCCCACAATTTGGTTCGTCAAGTACCAGTATGTTATCGACATACGATATATTAAACGAAAGAGAAAACCTAAAGAATATAGTTTTAATAAGACCAAAACTACATCAACACGCATTTGACTCGTTTTGACCGCTCATTTCTGCACATAAAAACGTAAGAAACCTACGTAATTAAAAGAATCGTATGATATGTGCGTATTATTACATCGATTCTATATATAAATTGTTGCTTCTTGTCTTTTTAAGATACCATGAATTGTTTAGAAATACATATAAAAGGACTACCAATAAAACATAACTATATTTATTTTATTAATAATCAGAAAAGCAGAACAAAAGAAAAACCAAAAGCAAAGTGGACCAATAGAAAGATAAAAAATTGAACAGTGAATTCTAGAGAGAACAAATTTTTGCAAATAGATAGGTAGAAAATGACAAACCTATAACTTGTTTTTATCAAGCTTGTTCAAATATTTTAGACTATGGGTATGGAGAGCCTCATCCCTAAGGGGATGGGCCGCTACGTCGGCGTCACGTATGAGTGACTTGGAGGGGATGAACCCCTTTATGCATATATATGTATGTATGTATAGGTATATGTGAGAGAAGGGAGGAGAAGGAGCCCGACGAGATCGGCTGGTGGGAGCCGGAAAGGACGGGACCGGGCGAGGGGGCGGTGTGGGGGACCGGCGCCGGGCCTCGCGGGCCTAAGCCGGCCCCCATACCGCTTAGTCTTAGGATCACTTTTGAATACTCTCATCATCATCAGTAAATCCTACTAATAGCAAAGCTAAGGTAGGGTCTGAGAAGGGTAAGATGTAGACAGCCTTACCTGCTACCTCTACCCCGTAGGAATAGAGAGGCTGCTTCCAGTAAGACCCCGACTCAATAGTAGTTTTGCATCAAGCCTTGGACATAAGGCACATAACACTTAACAATCGGGACAAAATCCGATTAGGGTGCGTGTACCATTTTGTCTTTCAGCTATCAACGCAACCACATGATGCGTCGCTTTTAACGTTATTTTCAGGAAATTAGTAAAATAACGTAAAAATTAGTGCAATTTCGCTTTGTACACACTCATATAACTAGTCATTAATTTGCCGTTAAAAAAAAAAACTAGTCATTAATTTTCTTTTTTGGTTTAACTCACACACCTACTAATAAAATAATCTTGTAAATTGATTCAACATTAGCAAATACCATCAAAATAAATTATTTATACATGTTTTTTTTAATAGATCATCAAAATAAAATATATTTATATTTATATACTATTAATTTGAAACATTTGTGTGCATATTTAGTGGTAAGTTGTGCTTAAATTGTTGTACCTTACTCAAATATAGGTTGTAAGTTGTGCTTAAGTGGTTGTACCTTAATCAGATAATAATGGTTTCATTACCTTACCAAATTCATTCTGTTTTGTATGCATGTATGGTTGTAAATTGTGTTTAAGTGGTTGTACTCTAATCAAATAATGGTTTCATTATCTTACCATATTCAATCCGTTTGATCCATTCAAAGTTGTGTTGTTTTATTTGTAAGTTATTATTATTTATAATAATCTAATTAATTTAGCCAGAATATTGTATAAATATAATGTGCAACGTATTGATGCAATGCTTGTTGTAATATATGCATTATGATTTGTATAGTGGTAATGATATGTATTATATATAGATTACGATGAACCTGTCAAACGAGAAAAAATTGACGCGGATTCATCGTAACGCGTGAGTCCTAGATTAACTTAGTTATTTTATTATTCTATGTTTTACGTTTCGACGTTTCGGTTTAATTTCTTCGCATTAACATCGCAACTTCAGTTTCGGTGGTCGCTGACAGCAGTGTGACATTAGTGCTCGCCCCGCCGCAACGCGAGGGGTACTTAATACTAGTTTAGATCATTTTATCAAAAAAATTATAAACTAATTTGGTTTTTGCACCACATAAATATTTTGTCATTTGGATACAAAAAACGAAAGCAAAATAATAAAAATAAAAACTATATATCATAAAATAAAAACTAATGGTACCCCACTTGTGACCTAGTGGTAGGAGGCTTGAGTTTTTCAATGAAGACTCAAATTCAATTTCCACTTTCATATTGAGGTGGATATAGACAATGAAGGATTTGGACTAGGCATTGTGTGAGGTTGTCAGTTCGATTCCCAAACCCAACCGGGTTTTCGTCCCACCGTGTGTTACGCCAGAAAGTTCTGCTATTGTGGTGGCACAACGACTGTCAAGTGACAGTCGACGGTATGATTTCCCAAGGGAACGCCCAAAAAAGCTAAACTTTGAAGCCAGTATGAGTCCGGTTAAAATAACATAGTCTGAATAAAGTAGGATAATACGAGGCTCTCTTTAGAGTGTGATAAACTTATAATGTGATAAACTTATAATGAAGTTCGCCGTTAAAAAAAATAAATTTGAAATCTAATGCCATATATATTGAAAAAAAATCACAATCAATTAAAGAAAATGTGATAAATGATAAACTAAAACACAATCATGATAGAACTCTACATGGTCTCCATCATCATCCAAACCTAAAAAATTAACAACAAACAACACACACATCAACAAACGGCCATAAAATCATACCACCATCAACTTATATACACACACATATACATCTATACATACACTCATTCAGCCTGCTAAATTACAATTTCTTGTTCTTCCCCAAATCTCAAATTGTGAAGGAAGAACATAAACAGAAACAGAAGTCAGAACCAGTGCCTTGTGGTGCACTCATCTCACAAAGGTTTATCTTTTATTATTATTTAATTTTAATTAAACAAATCACATTTATTATATCTTCATTGAATCTTTGAATATTTTATTAGAAGACCAATGGTTCTTGATAATCTTGTTCTAATCTTGTTCTTTCTTACCCAAATTGTTTGAAGAAATCTCACATATTCTTGATTTTTCTCTTTGATTTTACGTCATTTGATTGTCCCTTTTTGAAGTTTAGTGTGTGTATATATAACTATATATAAGTATACTTTGTTTTCCTTTCTGGGTAATCTTTAATTTGGCTAAAAATCTTACCTTTTTGATGTTTTGAGTCTTCATTTGGATTATTTTAGGTTTAAACCGACAGAATCTTGGTGGGTTTCATGAATCTTGGATGGATTTTAATGGTGGGTGTTGTTTAGTATTAGGGTTTTGTTGATGATGAATTTTATTGGGTTTTTTTCATAGTTTCTGAAATTAGATGACTTTAATTGTTGATGATGAATTTAGGGTTTGTTGTGGTTTAAAGTATGAACTGATTTTTTTTTTTTTTTTTTTTTTTTTTTTTTTTGCAGATTTTGGTGATGGTGAGAAGGTAGCTGGATTTGATCAAATCGGTCGAGGGTAAAGTGGTCTTTTCCCTTTTTGTATCTCTGTATATCTTGGGCTGATTGGGGATTTTAGGGTTCATAAAGATGAGTTCAAGTGGAAATGTGATACAAAGGGGGAAGCTTTTAGTTCATATAGCCGAAAACGGGCATTCTTTCGAGCTCGATTGCGATGAATACACCGTTGTTGAATCAATCCAACAGTATTTAGAATCTGTTTCCGCGATTCGGTTAACCGATCAGCTTCTGTTGTATCTAGATATGAAATTAGAATCTCAAAATCCACTCTCTGCATACAAACTCCCATCCGATGACGGTGAAATTTTCTTATTTAATAAATCAAAAATGCGAAGTAATTCGACTCCACCTGAACCCGAAGAAGTTCAATTATCCGAAAACAACAACTATCCCGACCCTCGACGACCATCGTCATCGTCACACGATCCACATCCGTTAGACGAAGCTCCCGACCCAGCGTTAAAGGCGTTACCGTCATACGAGAGACAGTTTCGGTACCATTACCAACTCGGGGACGCAATTTACCGACGTACGGTTGCAAAATATGAAGCATGTAACCGGCTCGTGAGAGAGCAAAGGGTGCAAGAAAAGGCGTTAGAGATTGCTAGGGGTAATTTGGACCATTTCTATAAGATGATCCACCAAAACTACACGGATTTCGTGAAGTGTTATTCTCAGCAACAACGGACTCATTCGAATCTTTTGGTGAATTTCGGGCGGGATTTAGAGCGGCTTCGGTCGATTAAACTTATACCCGTGTTACAGACTGCTGAGCGTAGGTGTTTGTTGGATTTTGTGAAAGAAGATAATTTGCAAAAAATGGTGGATGATTGCGGTAATTCTCACCGGCAGTTTGAAAGTAAAGTCGGAGAGTTTAAGCAGGAATTTGGAGAATTAAAACGAAGCACCGAGCATTTGTTTTCTAGTAAGGCTTCGATCCTTAGTAGAGATTTGGAACGAGCGGTTAAGGAGCATGAACACCATATTGATGAGCAGAAAAGTATATTGCAAGCTTTGAGGTTAGTTCTATCGTACAAGTAGATTTAGGGCTGCAAACAAACCGTACGACTTGTTCGTGTTCGTTTGTTAAGGAAATATATATGTTCACGATCTGTTCACGAACACTTACCGAACGAGATTTTATGTTTGTGTTCGTTTGTTAATTTTAAGTAATGAAAGCAAACGAATGTTCATGAGCACAAATGAACACAAGCTAATGTTCATGAGCACAAATAGAAACAAATAACACAAACAAGCGTTCATGAAGAAAATATATAATACACTCATACTTATTAAATATTTTCTTTATCGGAATTTTGACTTATTTATATAAAATATAAAAACTAAAAACACTAGTGAACTATCGAACACAAACGAACACGTTACCGAATGTTCACTTCACGAACATAAATGAATGTGTGCGGCCTTTGTTCATGTTCGTTTATTTAACTAAACGAACGAAATTTCTTGTTCGTGTTCGCTCATTTATTAAATGAACGAACACAAACGAACTTCCTGCTGATCAGTTCACGTCGGTTTGTTTGCAGCCCTAAATTTAGATTCATTTTCATTTCATACAGTACTGAATTGTTATGCTCAAATAAAAATGTCGCAACTTTATATATGTAGGGGGTGTTTGGATTTATGTTTATCTGATAATATACATTGATGCAGCAAAGATGTTGGCTTGGTGAAGAAACTCGTGGACGACTGTTTGACGAGTCAACTCTCCAATTCTCTCCGTCCACACGATGCAGTGTCAGCATTAGGCCCGATGTACGAGGGTCACGACAAAAGTTATCTCCCCAAAATGCAAGCTTGTGAGCGGGCCATTTCGAACCTCTTAACCTTCTGCAAGAACAAAAAAAACGAAATGAATACATTCGTTCACAAATACATGCAAAAGATCGCGTATATTCAGTACACGATCAAAGACGTAAGGTACAAGTTTTCCCTTTTCACCGAAGCACTAAAACGCCAAAACGATCAATTCGAGTATTTGAAAGTTGTTCGCGGAATCGGGCCCGCGTATCGAGCTTGTCTTGCGGAAATAGTACGGAGAAAAGCGTCGATGAAACTTTATATGGGAATGGCGGGCCAGTTAGCGGAACGACTTGCGACCAAACGGGAATCAGAAATAAGAAGACGAGAAGAGTTTTTGAAAGTCAATAGTTTGTTTATACCTCGAGATATATTAGCGTCGATGGGGTTATACGATACACCTAACACTTGTGATGTTAATGTAGCTCCGTTTGATACGAATTTACTCGATATCGATGTATCCGATTTGGACCGTTTTGCCCCTGAGCATTTAGTGGGACTTTCGTTTAAGAAGAGTCTGTCTTCGATGTCGCAAGATGTCGAGGTAAGTTCGGAAAGCGGTACGGAAAACGATAACGATTTTGTTGATGCTTCGGAATTGGTGGAGATTGCGGGGACGAGTAAATTGGAAGTCGAAAATGCAAAACTAAAAGCCGAACTTGCTTCGACGATAGCGATTCTTTGTTCGTTTTCGCCAGAAACCGAATTTGAAGATAGTGAAGTGGGAAACGCGCTAAAGAATTCTGCCGAAAAGACTGCTGAAGCGTTGCGTTTGAAAGACGAACACGAGAAACATTTGGTCAATGTGTTGAAAGTCAAACATATGCAGTGTGAAGCGTATGAGAAGCGAATTAAAGAGCTTGAAAACCGGCTGTCGGATCAGTATTCTTTAGACCAAAAACTTAATAAAGATCCGTCATCGGAGCCTATGGATGAAGCTTCTTACGCTTCAAGTTCGTTACTTTTGAAATCGGGAGGTATCGATTCATCAGGAACGATGAACGCAAATTTGGATTCATCGATGGTGGAACCGAACCGCGATGAAAAAGACGAAAAGGATGCTATGGTGTTGGCCACAAGTTCAACTGCTGATTACATGCCGCCCAGTACGAAAAGTTTGACCTCCGATGACCAGGTCAAAGCTAGCGATCTTGTCGCAGAGTTGCAGAATTTGCTTACGGAGAAATCAAATCAGCTAAACGAAACCGAAACGAAGCTTCGAGCTGCGATGGAGGAGGTTACAAGGCTGGGTGATGAGCTGGAAATCAGTCGGAATCTTCTTGAAGAATCTCAGGTTCCGTATTTTGTGTTTCTTTAAGCTTAACTTTATGCTTGAACATATGGTGTTAGGGGGTGTTTCAAGGGCTGCAAATGAACCGAAAGTTCAGCGAACAGTTCATGAACTGTTTGGCGGGAAGTTTGATTGTGTTCGTTCATTTAATAAATAAACGAACACACGAACAAGAAGTTTCATTCGTTTAGTTAAATGAACGAACATGAACAGAGGTCGTGTTCGGTCATTTATGTTCGTGAATGTTCAGTAACGTGTTTGTTTATGTTGTTTGTGTTTGATAGTTCATTAGTTTTTTTAGTTTTTATGTTTTATTTAATTACTTCAAAATTTTGACAAATAATATATTTAATAAGTATCAGTTTATTATATATTATGTTCATGAACGCTTGTTGTGTTTTTTGTTTTCAGTTGTGTTCATGAATGTTCGTTTGCGTTCTTTGCCAAAATTAAAAAGGAACACGAATTAAATTTCTTTAACGAACGAACACTAACATAAAATCTCGTTCGGTAAGTGTTCATGAACAGTTCGTGAACACATATATTCTTTAACAAACGAACATGAACAAGGTCTTGTTCGTGTTTGTTCGGTTCGTTTGCAGCCCTAGGTGTTTGGATGTGCGCTTGGAAGTGATTATGCAATATCTAATAATCGGGTCAAAACATGCTTGTAGGGTCCAATAATAAGTTAATGTTTATGTATTAATTTTTATTGTGGTACAGATGAATTGCGCTCACTTAGAGAATTGTCTACACGAAGCGAGAGAAGAGGCTCAAACTCATCTATGTGCAGCAGACCGTAGAGCGTCTGAATATAGTACGTTACGCGCGTCCGCTATCAAAATCCGCAGCCTTTTCGAAAGGCTAAAAACGTGCGTTTCGTCAAGTGGTGTGGCCGGTTTTGCTGACTCATTGCGCGTCTTAGCTCAATCTCTCGCCAAGTAACTTCTCACATTTTGGATATCTACTTTAAGAGTTTTACTTTCATGGTATCGTTTAGAGTAAAGTACACAGATGGTCCCTAGCTTACCAGAAATACACAGATGGTCCATGTGGTTTGCATTTTGTAACACATTTAGTCCCCTGCTTTTTCCAAAAGTACATGGATGGTCCCTGTGATTTGCATTTTGTAACACATTTAGTCCCTAACTTGGACATGCTAAAACCTTTAGATTTGTTGGTTGGGGACTAAATGTGTTACAAAGTGCAAACCACAGGGACCATCCGTGTACTTTTGGAAAGCTAGGGACCAAATCCTCAATTTTGGTAAACCAGAGGGACCATCCATGTACTTTACTCTATCGTTTATATTGAACATATGTTACCTAAGTTAGAAATTGACTGAATAATAATCAATATGGACCGTGTTTAGTTCTGCAAATGACGGGGATGATGGAATAAACGAGTTCCGGGAATGTGTTCGGGTGCTCGCTGAAAAAGTCGGTGTTTTGACGAGGCAACGGGCCGAGCTGATTGATCGGTACACAAAGACGGAGGCATCACATGAACAACTTACAAAGGAGTTGCAAGAAAAGAAAGACTTGGTCAACGCTTTGTACATGAAGCTTCAATCCGAAAAACAGGTTTAATTAAACTACAAATAATATATTTAAGAGTAAAAGGCCATTTTCGTCCCTGGGGTTTGGCCAGTTTTGCGACTTTCGTCCAAAGGTTTGTTTTTTTCGCATCTGGATCCAAAAGGTTTGAAATCTTGCTATTTTCATCCGGCTTGTTAACTCCATCCATTCTTCCCGGTTAAGTCAGGGGTATTTTCGTCTTTTTTGTTAACTTAAAAGGGCAATTCCGTCTTTTTCACTTTATGTACAAGCATTTAACATAATGTGCAAGTATTCAAAAAAGACGAAAATACCCCTGACTTAATGGAGAAAAATGGATGGAGTTAACGAGCCGGATGAAAATGGCAAGATTTAAACCTTTTGGATCAAGATGAGAAAAGGCAAATGTTTGGACAAAAGTCGCAAAGCTGGCTAAACCTCAAGGACGATTTTACTCTATATTTAATTCGGGAACGACTAATAATATGTATCTCAGGTGAACAAGGAGAAGATATCGTTCGGTCGTTTGGAGCTTCACGAGATTGCCGCATTTGTACTTAACGAAGCAGGACACTACGAGGCGATAAACCGAAACTGCACTCATTACTATCTTTCTTCCGAGTCGGTTGCCTTATTCACCGACCATCTTCCACACCGACCCACCCACATCGTGGGTCAGATTGTGCATATCGAGAGACAAACCGTAAAATCATCTCCGCTCCCGTATGGTTTGCCCGTTGGGTGCGAGTATTTTGTGGTGACGGTAGCCATGATACCAGATACCGCTATTCATTCACCTACTGCTGCTTCCTGATCGTGAAAACTCGGTAAGATATGATGGAAGAATTAGGAAACCGAGCGGGGCAAGTGTACATACTTGATAATACTAATGGAAGATTCAGAAAGTTGGTTCGTTGAATTTGGTTCCGTTATGTACAGTTGATGAATGATGATGATGATAACATGCTCAGTTGTATATATTAACTCTTGATCATGTAAAAGATCTTTGTATATTATCTTGTTGAAAAATTGGAACCGGCGTTATGCTGATTCTAACAAAGATTGTGTGTAGGCATTGAAACATGCAGTCGGGTCAAAACTTAGGTTTAGAGCTGTAAACGAGTCGAGCTCAGCCACCTGAGTAACCAGTCATTATCTCAACATCGTAGGTCTAGGGTTCGACAGTTTGTCAACCACCTTTAAACTTTTTCGGTCTCTCAAGGCGTAATCGAATCAAAAATGACAAACTAGAAGTAAAATCAACTTAACTTGAACTTGTTTGATGGTTTTTATGTTTGCTTGTATGTAGATGTTTTATTCGGTTTGAATAAAGTTTTATTAGGTTTTCTTTGCCCAGGGGAGCCCTGCCCCTCCCAATTTTTCGCTCATAGTGTTAATTTTACAAAAAAAAAAATCCGAAATTTTTTTGTAGTGTAATATTGTTTTTTTAAGAATCCGGCCTCCACTGATTTGGATTTTGAGAGTCCGGCCCCCACTGATTTTTCGTTCAAGCTCCGCTACTGAATAAAACTTGTTGGTGTTGCAATCCTAAAAAATGTTGAGACATATCAAATGTAAGCATAACTTTAGTCCCTTAAAATTCAAACATAGAATCAATGTTCTTTGAGAAAATAACGGAAAATTACAAACAACTAACGACCCCAACCGTTGTTATTAACATGAACTACAACCACTCTCAACCCCACAACCCACCACACAAAATTCCCAAATCTTTCAGAATCTTCATTCCCAAAATTTTACCATTTGTTTTATGCAAGATTTAAGAAAAACAAGGGCAAAGAATTTCAAATTGTTACATGTTCAAATATTGAAACAAACAAGAAAACTTCTTTTATAATAAGGTGAAAATCAAAAGCCATACCCATGATCCATGGGGGTTGGCTTTTGATCATTCAATCAAACAACAAACAATTTTAAGGTTCTTTGATCTTTCGTTTCGATCGCGCGATTGATTGATTGATTGATTGATTACCCTTGTTTTTCTTTTCCTCCAACCTACATTGATTGATTGTTATATTACTTTTGGGCCTTTTCGATTGGTGCGATCAGGTAGATTGTTTAAAATGCATACCATATGTTTGTGACAAGATTTGAAATTTGGATAAACATAAAACAATAACAGGATGAATTCGGATCCAACAATGGCGGTGGAATCGAACAGTAAAAGTTTGAAAGACGCGCTTTGTGCACAACAACGCCTTCTCCAGAAACTTTACCATGAGTTAGACGTAGAACGAGAAGCTGCTGCCACCGCGGCTAGTGAAGCAATGTCGATGATCCTTCGTCTTCAAGGAGAAAAGGCTGCGGTGAAAATGGAAGCCGAACAATACAAAAGACTAGCGGAAGAGAAAATGAATTACGCGGAAGAATCCATGGAAACGTTCGAAGAAATTATGTACCAAAAAGAAATGGAAATCGCCGCTTTAGATTACCAAGTTCAAGCGTATAGATACCGACTGTTAAGCTTAGGATATGATGATGTTGGAGTGCATGAAATTAAATATCCGGAGAATTTATTGCAACGAAATGGGAGTTTAGTAGGGGACGTTAAAGTCCCCGATAATTTATCGCAAAAGAACGGGAGTTTAGTAGGGGAAACAAGCGCTGCAACGCCTCCAAGACGTTTTACACTGCCTAATCTAAAGAAGGGTCTGCTAGAAAGGGATCGGTCCATAACCGAAGATTCTGACATGATTGCAAAAATAGTGGACGAAAGTACACGCGACGATGATCATAATCAAAACGTTGAGTTGGGTTTAAAAACAGCGTTTTCGTCATCCGTGGATATTAGTTCGTACTTGGAGCAGATTCGGGAATTAGATAAAGTAGTAGAACAAGTGGCGGGCAATCAATATATCTGCCCAACGTTTGCTAGTACTTCAAGATGTTCTTCAATTCCTATGAAACTTAACGAGCTGGATCTTGCGCAATCTTCCCAAAAGTTAACGGATGATAAGATATCTTCAAATGCTCGTTCGCGAAGCGTGTTTGACGTGTTTGAAGTCCCACAAGCAGAAGGATCACCCCTTTGTAAAGATGATAAAAAAGTCAGAAGGGTGCCTTCTTTGCCTCAGTTACCTATAAAATCATGTTATAAAGATGACGAAAAGGCGAAAAAGTTGACTAGTTTGAAAAAGCCGTTACCTCCGAAACATAAGAACCGAAAGGTGATTTTGCTTGGAGATGGTATTGATGTTGACTGTCATTTGGCGTTGGTTCAGCCTAACATGACAAGTGAGATAACTAATGGTGAAACTGAGACTACTGCAGAACAAAATGTACGACACGAAGGAGTTACCTCGAGAGAGGAACGTGAGTTGAGACTGTTGTACGAGATTAATGAGAAACTTGATTCAATACAAGCTGAAATTAGAAGTAGAAATACAAATACAAAGGTCAACGAGTCTTCTTCGAACTATGACCTACCCATGCTTCTGCTTAGAGAGGTATATTGTGTTTATTTATGCACGACAAGAACCTAACACAAAACTTGCGAGTTTGAGTCTAGTCTAAACAGTGTTGGGTAGAACCCACCCATAAAAATGTTTAGCTAAATGGGTCGTGTTCACCCTTCACCCTGACAGGTTTGTGGGTTGACCCGTTTTATTTTATACTTGTTTTTATAAAATTGTGCTTTATGTCATGACTTAAACAAGAAAGGAGAATCAAGTTTATAGTTTAAAAGTAATTATGCTATATGCATTTGTATCTTTGGCTGTAAATTTGTAATTTTAGAGTATTAATATGTAAAAAAGTACAAAAAAAATAATAAATCAGATTACACGGGTCATGCTTGTGTGAACTTGTGAAGACTCGTGTCTAGTCCATGTTCAACCCACGAGCCTGACCCGTTTAACATCCCTACCTATATGTTCGTTAATTCATTAGTATGGTTAACAAATGGTTGTTGATATTCATGGACACAGGCGATATGGGATCTCTGGATTTGACTGCCTTCATAATCACCACAACGATCATGAATATGTTGCGCTATGACATAACTTACCAAGTACATGATTCTTATTTCTTGTTTATGGCAACGTTTGACATGTGACAAAAAGCGAGTCTTTGCTAACGGCTTTTTATCAACACAAAGTCAAGGAACCGAGATGTTGATCTCTTTAACATGAGGAAAGTGAGTTGTTCTAGTGACTTGATTATGTTAGGGTAATGTTTTTAGTATAAGCTTCATACTTGTATATAATCATGTATTTGTTACTTGCAGTTTATATTAACATCACATTAATTCATTCATAAAGCGGTTTTGGTGAGTAACCATGTGTTCACAAGGCAAATTATGCATTCATCACACAACCTTGTGGTATATCTATTGCATAAGGCAGTAAAATAATTTCTTAACTGTGGTTTTTTTTATATATAGTCATATCAGTTTTGTTTTTGTATCTTTTTATATTATTTAAACGCATATCACATATAGCCAGGAATGTTAACATATCATGTCTTTATTGCTTTTATAAAAAACCTGCTTGTTTAGTTTGGAGACATCTTGAAAGTATTATAAGAGTTCTCTAGTTGCATATGGTTTATTTGGTATTAGAGTTCGTTAGCATCTTCATAATAAACCACCCGCCGCGTGGTACTATGCCAGCACGGAGGAGACAAATAGTACAAAAGGAAAGTGACTGGCAACCAATCACCGTTCGCCAGCATTGTACCAGGTGATCTCCACTAAACGCCTATCGTGCAAGGAACAGGAGGTACAGGCGATAGCGACGGTTGGCCAATCACATGACGCCAGTTCACACATACTTAAACCTCCACTAACGGTTGACAACGGGGCGAGACAGCAAGTACATCCAGAAAGCGACGTGTAACCAATCAGAGCCTGCGGACATACTCCTACCTCAGTGGACACTAATTGTCATGGCTGGGGAGACAAAACGGATATTCCTTGACAATGACGCCCCGTCCAATCCTTCTGCAATCTTCTCCAACCTCTCGGCTATAAATACCACACTTCTCCAAGGTGAAATCCATCTTACACATCTTGCATTTCTTGCTATCGCTCTACACTTATACTTTCACTCTAGAAATTACAGTACTTATTCTCACACCAGAGAGTGGGTACAAGAAAAAACCCATACCTCTCATTCTCGTAACGAGCTTACGGTGTTGTTAGTTTTACAGATTTACTAAAGGATTAGGGCTTGTGAAGATCGGATTAGTCTCCACCTGGTTGAGCATTGGTCTAATCCCTCAATTTAGACTTGTGTTTCTTCGGCAACCAAAAACCTGATCGTGTTTGGATCGCGTTAGGATTATTACCATAAACATGGTCTTTCATTGTAAGTTTCCTTAAACTATGGTTCGTACTGTAACTAAATATTCTTATCAAACAAGAATAAGATGACATATTGCCATTAGAGGTGTCCTCAATTCTCTGAAATACTGGTTGTGTTGCATTGCAGATATTCAATAGTTGGGGTTACTACCACTCATCTATAGCCAATTCTTTAGACCGGGTTTTTTTTTTGGCATCCCCCCTCCCTCCAAAAAATGCCTCATAATGCCCCTCTACCACCCCACCCCAGGGGCGTTTTTCTTCAAAATTTTGCTTGGGCATTCCAAATCAAACGTCTGGTGAGATTCTTTTGGCCAATTATTGAAGGGTTAATCCTAATGATTTGGCTAAAATTATGGGATGAGATACACTTAAAGAAAAGATAAAGTTGTGTGAGCCGATAAAGAGAAGAAAATAATAAATATTAGTTACTTGTTTAAAGATAATTATTAGTTTGATTTAATAGGCTTATCTTGTTATTATATTTATTGGTTAATTAAGTATTAGAGTTGGTATTAGTTTAGGAGAACTTGTTTAGCAAGTAATTAGTTTAGTATAAATAGATGGGTTAGGTTATGTAATTATTTGGTTGTTTTGTTTTGGTTCAATAGTAATAAAGAAGAAAGCGTCATGCTCTAATTGATCATAAAATCCTTGTGTGTTTTCGGGTTTTGATCCAATTATTTCCAACAATTATGTCACTACACCTATTTTAAACATTAGTTTTAATTAAAAAAATAAAAAATAATAATGGGTAATAATTGAAGGGACATTATTCCATTACACTCATTATAAGATAATGCCTCATAAAACCCAAAAGCTGACTGAACCCCACCCCATACATGTTCTTAGATTAATCTATACATTTAATAAAAGAAACCAATTAATAGACATGTGTCGATATCAGAGACATCTATTTTTTTAGTTTTCCCACCATATATTTATGTTTATTTTTATCTTAAAAATTACAAGTTTTAAAATAATTTATCAAGTTATCTCATATTCTTAGTCGACATTTATCTATAACTATATCTCTATATTTATATTTATATTTATCTTCTAATATAATCTTTATACTTATCTTTATTTTATTATTTTGCGAGTAAATTGCACAACACGTCCTTTATGTTTCCTCAAAAATGCAGGTTCCAGCCTTAATGTTTAAAACTTGCTGAAAACATCATTTAAGTTTATTTTTGTTGCTGGTTTAATCCTTTATGACTAACCAAGTTAATTATCTCAGTTTATTTCCCTCACATGCCTAACATGTGAGGGTCCCACTATCGTTTGATGACCGACATCAACTGACTCGCAAAATAGAACGAAGATGTGGTGCAAACGCAAAACTGCCTGAAACCCAAGCAAAATTGCCTCTGTTTTCACCGGAGATGCAGTCCAAACACAATTGGATCTCTTAAATTTATGGGGCCATTCACATGGAGCAAGCCCCTTTTCATTCCGAGCTATCAACATCCACTCGGAGGAGAGATCCAGCCCGCGTTTCGCTGACTAAATGCCAAACAAGCCATATTTGTAGGTTGATAGCCTCACGTTAGTTCTGTATGTGATTTCAAATTGAAAAGTGCATATCATTTTTTGTAATTGTTTTCCTCTTTAGTTTTGATTACTTGATTGAGATTACATGTATTAAATAGGGAAGAATAAAAACTAATATTTAGGTACAAAGCAATGGGTCATGAATGGGGAAAGAAGAAATAAGTGGATTTAATGGATTGAATGTATATTTAAGTGCAAAATTTGTGTTTCTTTGAATTGTGAATAGATTCATTTCATACTTGATGGCAGTCGAAGATGAGGATAAGACAACCTTTGTCACTAATGAAGGAGTGTATTGTTTTACCAAGATGCCGTTCAGTTTAAAAAATGTTGGTGCCACGTATCAGCGTTTAATGAGCAAAGCTTTCAAAGATCAGATTGAACGAAACGTAGAGGTGTACGTTGACGATATCGTGATCAAGAGTCACGATGAAGCCGCCATGCTAAAAGACATATTGGAAACGTTCACCCGACTCCGAAGCATCAACATGAAATTAAACCCCAAGAAGTGTACATTCGGGGTAGAAGAAGGAAAGTTCCTGGGGGTCATGGTCGGGTCAAAAGGTTTGCGAGCCAACCCAGACAAGATTTATGTTGTTCTCACAATGAAGCCTCCGGCGTCGGTTAAGGAGATTCAGTCCTTAAATGGACAATTGGCTGCTCTCCATCGGTTCTTGTCAAAAGCAGCAGACAGATCGCTCCCGTTCATGGATGTTCTCAGAAAAAGCTTTAGATCGGAGTTTAAATGGACGGAAGAAGCTGCACGAGCTTTTGAAGAACTTAAAACTTACATGGGCACTTTAGCAACTCTAACCGTACCGGAAGAAGATGAGGTACTAACGGTCTACTTAGCCGCATCAATTGGAGCTATCAGTGCGGTACTAGTTGCTCACCGAACCGGGGCGCAAATCCCCATTTATTACGTGAGCCGAACGCTAAAGGATTACGAAACAAGATACTCAAACTTGGAAAAATTGGCTCTGGCACTAGTCCATGCTTCGAGAAGACTTCGCCGATACTTTCAAGCCCACCCGATCGAGGTACGAACGGATCAAAGAATCCAGCATGTTCTCCGACGACCTGAAGTTTCAGGTCGAATGGCGAAATGGGCGATCGAGCTAGGCGCATTCAATATCACCTTCAGAACCAAAGGTCCGTTAAAAGGGCAGGTGATAGCGGATTTCTTAGTCGAGTTGCCGGAGGATAAGGGAACGCAAGAAATCGAAAAAACTCCAGAAAAGCCTTGGTCTCTGTATACAGACGGGGCTTCGAGCTCCGAAGGGTCAGGAGCAGGCTTGATCCTCACTGACCCGGATGGCACGGATATGACGTACGCGCTCCGATTAGAATTCAAGAGCTCCAATAACGAAGCTGAATACGAGGCCCTTCTAGCTGGTTTACGCCTGGCAGTAAAAGTCGGAGCCAGAGATGTCGTAGCCCATGTAGATTCGTTGCTCGTAGCAAATCAAGTAAATGGTGAGTATGAGGCAAGGGAAGCCAACATGATTGAGTACCTCGAGCAGGTAAAGCAGATTATGGCATCGTTCGATTCATGTAAAGTTGAACATATCCCTCGCAGCAAGAACAAAAAGGCCGATGCATTGAGCAAGTTGGCATCCGTGTCATTCAGTCATCTTGCCAAAGAGGTTAGGGTAGAAGTATTAACCGCACCCTCAATCGCTACTCCTCATGTTATGCAAGTAGAAGCTCCTGCGCAAACATGGATGACTCCCATAATAAACTACCTGGTGCATGATGTCTTGCCAGTTGATAAGGCGGAGGCGAGAAAGATACAAATCAATTCTCTTCAATATCAAATGCAGGAAGGGGGATTGTACCGAAAAACTTTCCTTGGGCCAGTTATATTATCAGAGAAATACATTATGGCATTTGTGGTATTCATGCCGGGCCAAAAATGACCAAGTCTTTTCCTCGGTTGCCCACCCCCAGGGGAACGGGCAGGTCGAACAGATAAATCGACGAATCGTCGATGGGATAAAGAGGAGGCTTGGTTACGAGGGCAAAGGCTGGGCGGACGAGTTACCGAACGTTTTATGGGCTCACCGAACGTTACATAAGACTAGCAACGGAGAAACACCGTTTAGTCTTACTTACGGCACCGAGGCAGTGATCCCCGCAGAGATCGGACTTCCAAACCAAAGGTGCAAAAATTGGGAGGAAAACGAGCATGAACTCCGATCTAATCTTGATCTGTTAGAATAACGTCGGAAGATCGCGGCGATTAAAGAAGCCCGATACAAAAAAGAAGATCGAGAAGTATTACAACGCCCTTGCCAAGCTCTACAAATTCAAAGTTGGAGATTTTGTACTCCGGAACAACGACGCCAGCCGTGTTGAAGCCCCTGGCAAACTAACCCCAAAATGGGAAGGACCGTACCGAGTCAAAGAGGCAAGCGAAAAAGGCTCGTACGTGTTGGAAAAAATTGATGGAACCCCAGTCCCCAGGACATGGAACGGGGTACATCTAAAGAAATGTTTCATGTAAACAGCCGGACACGGCCAAAAAAAAAGATCGCTATTTCCTATTTTTTATTTTCAATTTCCATATGTAAGTCGGGAGGGTAATACCCCGAACTAATCTTTGATTTCCATGTAACCGGGAGGGTCTTCCCCGGATCTATGAGTAAGTAATCAAATAAAGCGATCTGTATTTTAAGTATAAATCATAGCATATGTATAAGTTCGAACGATGTCAAGAAATGTGCGCAAACGGGCCTCGACCCATGCCTCGCGCCGATCGAGAAGGCTTAAATAGTTCCAAAACAGTAAAATCTAATAAGCAAACGGTCCGTACCAAGTTCTGTCCGACTACAAAAATCTGCTAAGCAAAGAAAGTCAACAAAAACTTCTTGCTAAAAGCCCAGTCACCTAAGTGAACCGAGAAAAAACCTGGTCGAACAGTGAAGTTTGGACGCAAACTAAAAAACTAAGTAGACAGGAATGAATACCCGTTATCAAAATCATGATTTCATGCGAAGCAGATAAACATATCAGTCAGATACCACAAACAAAAAAGATAAACTGTGCAAACATGCCAAAAAAAATTAAAATTGTGCGATTACAAGCCACAATAACGGTAAAACGTTGTACGATTGTTAAAACCAAATTTTAAGCTTCAATGTCATCCTTTACGATGGGAAGCTGACTTTCCTGTTTAATGACGGACAAGGGTTTATCCACCAGTTCCGCCACCTTCCCAAGAACGGAGATGTGGAAGTTATCAAAGGCCTTTATCGCAGTGTTCAGCGCATCCTCAGCTCCCTTGTCGAACCCTGGAACCTCTTCGGGAGAACGGACCGAGTCATGGGCAGCTTTGAAACCTTGCTTAATCCCCTCATTCACTCCGACCGCATTAACATTATTCACTAAGTCAGCAACCACCTTCTCCAACTCTGGGCTTTGATGCACTAATTTGACCACCCATGCGACCCCGTCTGTCAAGAACCATTGCTTGGTGAGCATGAGCTCCGAAAACTGGGCGTACGATTCAACCATTTCACCTTCACAACGAATCAACATCTCTTTCGCTTCGTCAATCGTCGTTTTGTGCGACTCAATCTCCCTGTCACGAGCCCTCTCTAATTCATCTTTAACTGAAGAAAAACAAGATTCAATAAGTAGAAAAAGGAAGCAATAAAAGACGAATTACAAACGTACCATCAATCAAGCGATGATAATCGGCCAGAAGCTGATCATGAGATGTTTGCATTTCCTTCAACTCAGCCGCATGCTTCTTCTCCGCACCAGATAACTTTTTCTCCAGATTAGCGAATTCCAACTTAAAAGCTTCCAAATCTTGAAGGGCTTTGTCCCGAGCTTCGTAAGCAGCCGAAGCTTGAGAAGATTTATTAACTTCTTTGGCCTCCAAAACCTGTTCCCTCAAACGGTCAATTTGAGAACGGGGAGAAGATAGCTCCTGCTTTGTCTTCGATCGAACATTGTCTTCATTTTTTAAATTTGCAACTTCACGTTGAAGCTTGCGACAAGTTGACTCCGAATCGATCCAACGTTTATAAGTCTCCACCACCAAAGAATTCGACTGGGCTTGATTCAGCATTAAGGCATTCCCAAGCTCCGGCCCGCTCATCTTCCGATAATGAGAATGCTCAGCCGGGGTCCCCAAGTGAAATAATGCCATCTTCACCGACAGAGCGTCCATAATCCTATCCTTGTTTGTCAATGACCACTCCGGCACATATTTCTCCAATGCTCGAGCCGAATTCATGTCTTCGACATCGCCCGAACCTAGCTCCCGGGACAAGAAAACAGCTTCAGTGTTATACCATAAAGGAGAGGAAGAGGCACTATCCCCACCATCAATTGGTTTGGGGCTCGACCTTGACATATTAGAAGCAACCCCCGTGGTAAGCTTACCCGAAGGAGAAGGTTCGGCCTTCTTGAAAGATAAAGGATCAGACGTATGGACGTCTGTAATAACCTTGGTAGCTCCCCCTCCGAAGGACAAGGGGCTCAATGGAATGTTTACCGGACGGTCCCTTGGGGTACGACCCCCGTGAAGATGGGCATCTAAATTCTCCAGTATACCCCCGGCAGTAGAAAATTCGGTAACCTGATCATCCTCATCATCTAAGGTGATAGTCTTGAAGTCTGTTTTCTTCTTCTTCACTTGCTTAGGTTTCGGACCGGACTTAGAAGAAATGGCCCGCTTTCTTTTTAAACTAGCCTGGGGAAGCTCCTCTTCATCTTCATCTTCATCATCATCATCATCACCCTCTGTTACCCCTTTAGCACGATTTCCTTCGTCTCCAACAGAAAGATGGACTCCCTCGTCCTCAATAACAAACTTGGAGCCGGACCCCTTCGTCCCGCCTGACTAGTTTTCTTACCCTTATCACCTCCAACCACCACCGCATCTTGAGCCGGAACAGTGTCCACTGTTTGTGCCACGGGAGCCAAGCCAGAGCCCCCTTGACCGGCTGAACCACCCTGATTACCTGGAGCCTCGGGCTCTCGAATCTGATACAGGTTCTCATGAACGATACTTAGATACGGAGGATCGCCTTTCGGTGTCTTGGTGGCCCGGACGTCGAGCTCCTTGGAATCAAAAGATTTCAACCTCAAAGCCTCCCTTAAACCCATAGCTGCACAAAACAAACCATAAATAATATCTATAAACCGAAATGACGTAAAACATACAAAAACGAGAAAAATAATCAAAGCAAATCCAAGAAACCCCACAACTAACCCTTCTTATTCCACTTGAGGGTAGGATACCACTCTGGTTCGGCCCAGATCGTGCTAATCCGTCCCATGACGAGGATGTGTTCCGGATACTTCTGAATGCGTCCGGCTTCCTTAATTAAATTCGCATACAAATCTCTATCGTATTCAAAGTCTTCAGGAAGGGGGGTGGAAGTTTGGATTTCTTTAATCTCCACGTCATAAACTCCGGAACGCATCGATCATCAACCAAGAAGAAGTTATCTTTCCAATCTTTTATGCTGGTAGTAATCCACGTATAACAAGAAGAATTTGTATCCCTGACTTCGAAGGTGAACCAGCTACCGGACTGATTCAACCTGTAAAAAACCCGGAACACATCCAAATCCGGGTCGGATCCCAATCCGCGACAAGCTAACTCAAAATGACACACCTTGGCAAGGCCGAAGGGGTTCATTTAAGTAAGGTGAACCTTGTGAAATAAAAGAACCTCGATCAAGAACCTCGTCAGAGGAAGACGATAGTTGCAGTAATCGAAAAGGCGAGTATAAATCCCTATTTTCCCCGGTACGAAAGGATAAATAGGCGTATCCTTTTCGGGGAGAACAGGGTGCAATGAGGCAGGAATCGCGTATGTATCTATGTACCACTGTAAACCATTTTGTTTCAAAGTATTGAAGCAACCGGATAGATTGCTTTTGTTCGACATGCTAAAAAGAAGGGTGCTAACCTGATCAATGAATAGTTTCGGCTTAGATAAGGAAATGGAGAAGATGAAGTAAAAAGTAAAACCAAAAATTACTTTTTCTCCCATTTTTATAGAGATATAAACCGCCTTAAGGCAACCAATCGAGGGTCGACACGTCATGACAGCTGACGCATATTAAGCGTCACATCAAGCGGGAAAAATAAAGTGACCGTCGGTCACTCAGCAACAGGTCACCGCCCAAAAAATTTTAAATTCAAAAATTCAGCAAAACGACAAATTAGGGATTCAAACCGCCAAAGTTACGCCGATTATAGTTCGAAGCTTTTATCTAAGAAACGCTACGAACTAGGGGGACTTGATGAGGATACGTCCTTGGTCGGACCGAATCATCGACAAAATAGAACCAAACTATATCACATCAAGGTCGGATCGCACTATCCACCATAGACGGAACGGGCAGATACCTTGGTACGCCATAACTAACTGGGCCCCACTTCCATAACCGCCGTGATAATGACTGGTTCGACCTTAACTAACTCGCCACGTCAGCACACCCAAAAACTATAAATACCCCGCCAAGACTTCCAGCAAGGGGTAATCACCACTTTCTCTCTCTAAACTCTCCTCTCTCTCTCCCTGACCTATTTCCTCCTCACAAATACTTATTCTCACGCCCGAGCTTGGTCACAGAGAGGCCCCCCTCCCTGTGACGAGGCTAACGGTGTGTTGTTTCCTTGTGATCTTGCAGGTTCTTTGCTAGGTCATCTGAAGCTCTGCTCTAACCATGTCGGACCAACTGGTTTTGAGTCTTCAATACTCAAAAGTCTCTATTGGCGGTGGCTGAGGGCCTAAGGCTTTTTATTTTTATTTTTTACATTAATAATAATAACTATTTAATATTTTATTGATCCGACCACATGTAACACAGAGGTTTTTAACCTGTTAATAAATTAAAAAACAACAAAGTAAAATGCTATAATTTTTGTAATACACAAGTTTATAACCTAATAATGGAAAAATAAAAAAAAAAACAAAGTAAAATGTTCTAATATGTAAATAGTATATCAAAGTTCTTTTTACCAAAAACGTATTTTGACGACTGTGTGTGTTAACTGATTACATTATATTTATTCAAGCAGTGTAGTGCATGTGCGCTTATTCAACTCATGTTATACACGAGTAATTAAAGATGTATCTTTTTTATTATATAAAAATATATTTAATAACCCGTGTAATACACGAGGTTCTAACCTAGTATAACATTAAAAAATTATTTCAAACGATTGTATATATTTTCCTGAGACCCTGCCACGTATACCAAAACCCACGAAGCAACTCAAACACTTTGCCACCTTCGTTCCTTCACTAGATTTTTCCATCTCTTCTAAAACCCCAAACTACCCCCAGCTTCCACAATAACATCCACGTCAGCAAAAGGTCATTTATGTCCATCAACCTTCTCACCAACCTCCAGAACCATCTCGGCCCCCAGCTTCCCGAAACCCACTCACACTCTACCCCTAAAAAAACCACCCAACACATCCACACACCAAAGGGTAATTCCGTCAATTCACTCATCTTTCCCGCCTTATCCAGAACAATCTCGGATTCTCGTACCCTTCTTACTTAATCTTCTTGAATCTTGATCATCACTATAAATTTCAAGATCCCAATTTCAACACAACCCATCTGAAAATTTCCAACTGAAATCGAAAAACAACAACAAACCCACAAATTTTCTGTAAAAAAGATACAACCTTTGAACCTTTCAACTAATCTTGATCCGAATTCGAACCCTTTTCACTTCTTTAATGGCTGCTAAACAAGATAAAGCAATCGGAATCGATCTCGGTACAACCTACAGTTGCGTAGGAGTATGGCAAAACGACCGTGTGGAGATCATTCCAAACGATCAAGGAAACCGAACCACTCCTTCGTACGTCGCGTTCACCGATACCGAACGGTTGATCGGTGACGCCGCGAAGAATCAGGTGGCCATGAACCCCCAAAACACTGTTTTCGACGCAAAACGGTTGATTGGTAGAGGGTTCACTGACCCTTCGGTTCAAAGTGACATGAAGTTATGGCCGTTTAAAGTCGTGGCGGGCCCGGGCGATAAACCGATGATTCGTGTGACTTATAAAGGAGAGGAGAAAGAGTTTTCGCCGGAGGAGATTTCGTCTATGGTGTTAGTTAAGATGAGGGAAACGGCCGAGGCGTTTTTAGGACAGAGTATTAAAAACGCCGTGGTGACCGTTCCCGCTTATTTTAATGATTCTCAACGTCAAGCCACGAAAGACGCGGGAGCGATTTCGGGGCTTAACGTAATGAGAATCATTAATGAGCCAACCGCGGCCGCTATTGCGTACGGGTTGGATAAGAAGATGTCGCGAAAAGGCGAGCAGAATGTTTTGATTTTCGATTTGGGTGGGGGGACGTTTGATGTGTCGATTTTGACGATCGAAGAGGGGATTTTCGAAGTGAAATCGACCGCTGGTGATACTCATTTGGGTGGGGAGGATTTTGATAACCGGTTGGTGAATCATTTTGTGACGGAGTTTAGAAGGAAGCATAAGAAGGATATTAGTGGCAACGCGCGGGCCTTAAGGCGGTTGAGGACCGCGTGTGAGCGTGCGAAGAGGACACTGTCCTCTTCGACGCAAACCACTATAGAAGTCGATTCTTTATTTGAAGGAATCGACTTCTATGCTACAATTACTCGAGCCAGATTCGAGGAATTGTGTATGGATTTGTTTAGAAAATGTATGGATCCGGTGGAGAAATGCTTGAAAGATGCGAAAATGGATAAGGGTTCGGTCCACGAGGTGGTCCTCGTCGGCGGTTCGACACGAATCCCAAAAGTTCAGCAGCTTTTAACTGATTTCTTTAACGGGAAAGAGCTTTGCAAGAGTATAAATCCTGACGAGGCGGTCGCGTATGGCGCGGCTGTCCAGGCCGCGATTTTAACGGGTGAAGGAGATGAGAAGGTTCAAGACCTTCTCCTCCTCGATGTCACACCGTTAAGTCTGGGTCTGGAGACTGCTGGCGGTGTGATGACCGTGTTAATCCCGCGAAACACCACAATTCCGACGAAAAAAGAGCAAGTTTTCTCGACTTATTCGGACAATCAACCAGGAGTTTTGATCCAAGTGTACGAAGGCGAACGAGCGCAAACGAAAGATAGCAACCTCCTTGGAAAATTTGAGCTAACCGGAATCCCTCCGGCCCCGAGAGGCGTACCTCAGATCAATGTAACATTCGATATCGACGCCAATGGGATCTTAAACGTGTCCGCGGAAGATAAAACCGCCGGGGTTAAAAACAAAATCACGATAACGAACGACAAGGGGAGATTAAGCAAAGACGAGATCGAGCGAATGGTGCAAGAGGCCGAGCGATACAAAGCGGAGGACGAGGAGGTGAAGAAGAAGGTGGAAGCGAGGAACGCGCTAGAGAATTACGCGTACAACATGAGGAACAGGGTGAAGGATGAGAAATTCGCGGCTAAGTTATCCGCAGACGATAAAGGGACAATCGAAAAGGCGGTGAGCGACGGGTTGGAGTGGCTAGAGAAGAATCAACTAGCGGAAGTGGATGAATTGGAGGATAAGTTGAAGGAACTAGAAGGTGTGTGCAACCCCATTATAGCTAAGATGTATGAAGGTGGTGGCGCTGGTGCGGGTGCTGGTGATGTTCCGATGGGTGACGGGGGCGCTAGTAGTGGTGGTAGCGGCGGTGACGCGGGGCCGAAGATTGAGGAAGTTGATTAAGTATGTTGGTGTTACATGTACAGTTTGAACTTTGAAGTGGTTGTGTTTAATAGTTTTAGTTGGTAGTAGTATTCTGTTTTGTGTGTGAGGATGTTAATAATGTTATTATGTACTAATGTTGTTGTTTTTGGATATTAAATAAGCAACAAGTGTTTTCTGTTTATGCAATGTTATGTGTATACATTAAAAGTTTTTAAAAGAAAATTTAACAAAAGTTAACAAAAGAAGTTGAAATCATCAATAAATATTAACATAATATACTAGAGATAAATAAATACTACATCCTATATGGAAATGCACTAATAGCCTGATATATACACACAAATCAACTTTAATGATTTAATAAAGTAATAAGAGCAACAAATAATTATTATATTCAAAAGTTATGACAGTTTTGAAGGTTATAAAAGGAGGAAAAGTAGAGTATGTGCTTGTTTTCTTTTAAAACATCAAAACAAGCAATTTGATCATACTATACATTTTAGACCAACTTTATTATATTATAAACAATACCATATAAATCAAGACAAGTAAGTTAAGATTGTATGTTTTTTTAGATTATTATCGCATGTGTACAAATTCTTACAATTATACATACTTGGATCCAAAACATATACATGATTCCCAATCCCACAACGAAGTCCGGTAAACATAGTTGCACAAAATCATTTATGACCATGAGGCAATATATTTCTGGACTTGTCAAATTCATGGTGTATATCTAAGGTTAAATCAATTTGGTGATCTCTTGATCGAGCAACTTAGTTTATTTTGTAATCTTCACTGTTCTTAACTAAGTGGATGTTGACGGTGGTGGTGGTGGAGGGTGGTGGTGTTTAACCCTCTTAAAGGTGGTTGGAAGTCTGCACCAAGAAGAGCTCGCGCATACGTTTTTAATGAAACGTCTTCGGAAAAACAAACAGTCTGCAAATGTTAATGTTTGCGCGTGGTCTGTGTGGCGCAGACAAAAGAGCATGCGCATATCTTTTTTAGAAAAACAAACACCATGTAAATATACATAAATAGGAAATGAAAATTAAATGGCCCCCTCCGTTTACTCCTTGATTATTGCCCTTTGTTGGACCGGACCAAGGCCACCAAAGCCAATATTCAAAGTGTGATATATTTTAAATCTGGTATATTATATTTATGCTATGATAATGATGGTGGGTGACCTAGATGGTGGTGGGGCTATGTCCCGAGACATAATATGTATGTGTGAAAGGTTAACTTATTTCCTCTAAACTTACTTCTAAATCTATATATTTTGTCTAACATAAGACTTGAATCCTTACCACTTGAGGATAAATATATTTTTTCAACACATTAGTACCACTAGGTCAAAGGCTCTTTGGTGCATACAAACACGTTATCTCTTTTTATATAGGTATTTGAAAGTGGATGTAACATTGGTGCATATGCTAGCATAATCGATGTGTTGTACTAAATGTATGTGATGCTACTCTTTACGATGTGTTGATTGTTCTCTTAGTTGTTTAACTTCTTTACTCACGACGCCTTATATGTCCTTATGTTTTGTACTAAGTCTATCATGAGGTACACCTGAAATTTATGTAGTTGTGTAACTTCTTTACTTACGACACCTAACTGATCCATGTATTATGTACTAAGTCTATCATGTGTTACACGTGAATTTACTTAGTTATAGTTAGCTATAGGAGACATTAGGGGTACTTTGATTGTGACTTGTGTTGTGTGTGTATAAACATCGGGTGATGTAAACACTTTGAATCGATGAAAAATGTCTTACAAGTGGGATGATAAAACTTTGGGGATTTGATTATGCGGGATTCTATATTCCTGGCCAATGTTTTTAAAGTCGGACCGAAAAACAAACTAGCCTCGTTACTGGTTAATCAGTTCGACTAGTCAAACCATTTAAGAACCAAATTAAATCTATCTACTATAATAAAAGAAACCAATTTTTGGACACGTGTCATTCATTGAAGGTATCCTTAAATATATACTCATCTTATCTTATATTAAGTTACTAGGTTATAACCCCGTGTATTACACGAGTTGAATAAATAAATTTTATTTATTAAATAATAAAACAATATGTATTTAAAAACTTTCTTTATTGCACGAGTTGAATAAATATAATTTTATCTATTAAATAATAAAAAGTTATATCTATAAATCTTTAAAACCACGTGTATTACACGAGTTGAATAAATGTAATATTGTTTAATAATAAAATAATACATCTTTAAAAAACCCCATTTATTACACGGGTTGAATAAATGTAATTTTATATACCAAATAATAAAAAATACATCTTTAAAAATATACGTATTATATGGTTTGAATAAATGTAATTTTCTGTACTAAATAATAAAAAATAAACATATCTTTAAAAAACCTCGTGTATTGTACGAATTGAATAAATCTAATTTTATACATCAAATAATAAAATTACGATTTTGGCCCCATGGTTATATCACTTTTACCCTTTTAGCCCAAAAAAGAATTTTTTAACATATAAGCCCTCAACGTCTTTTTTTCTAACCTTTTTGGCCCCTAACGTCTTTTTTAACCCTTTTAACCCCTAACATTTAATGGATGATGTTAGTGTTAGGGGCTAAAAGAGTTAGAAAAGAAAACGTTGGGGGATCAGATGTTAAAAAAAAATTGGGCTAAAAGGGTAAAAGTTATATAACTACAGGGGCAAAAATCGAAATTTTCTCTAAACAATATTATAAATGAGATGAAGACTAAACTAAATAATAATTATCCATAAGATATTAAATTAAATAAAATTTAATAGGAGGATTATCTATAATTAATTAAAAAAGATTAAATTAAAATAATAATTATCTATAAGAGATGCCCTAATATGATGACAAGTGTCCCAAAAGTGATTTCTTTTATTATATAGTATATATAGATTAACTAAATAAATAATAAATTAATATTAAATCTTATCATACTTTAATAAAATATTATCCTCAAATCTAAATTGTTAAATAAATGTATTTTTAAAACAAATACCTCTCTTTCCTACTTATCTTATATTAAATATATAAATAATAAATTAATATTAAATGTTATCCTAATTTATTAAAAATATAACTTTTTTTATTATTTGGTATACAAAATTATATTTATTCAACAAGTGTAAAATGCGGGGTTTTGAAATATATAACTTTTTTTTATTATTAACTATACAAAGTTACATTTATATAATCCGTATAATACATGAAGTTTTTAAATATATAACTTTTTATCATTTGCTATGTAAAATTAGATTTATTTAACACGTGTAATATACAAGGTTTTTAAGGATATAATGTTTTTATTATTTGGTAGATTTTTCAACCCAACTATACACGGGTTTTTTTAAAGATACTACGTTTTTAGTATTTAATATACAAAATTACATGTATTTAATATATGTAATACACATGGTTTTTAAAGATATAACTCTTTTTTAGATCTATTCAACACGTGTAACATACGGGGTTTTTAAGGATGTAATTTTTTTATTATTTGGTAGATTTATTCAACCCGATTATACACGCGTTTTTAAAGATACGACGTTTTTAGAATTTAGTATACAAAATTACATTTATTTAATCTGTGTAATACACATGGTTTTTATATATATAACGTTTTTTATTATCTGATATATAAAATTATAATTTTTTATTATTTAATATATAAAATTATATTTACTTAACCCTTGTAATACACGGGGTTATACCCTAGTTATATTATATATATCTTAAATATGAATGTCGGTGCCTATACAAAATTACAAAATCTGCCCTCACTCAACCAATCAAATTACAAAACTACCCCTGAGACCTTCTCTTTCTTTATCTCCTGTCATAGACTCCGCCACCTGTTTTCTATCTTTCTTCCACTAAATCTCAGTGGTGGCCATGGCTTTAAGAAGTAGCGATTTAGTCTCGGTGGTGGCGACGGCTTTGGGGGTGAGCCGATTTACCAGCAACAATCACCTGTAACAACCTCCTTTGTTCTGCAGCCAAGGTGACGCGTCGTTAACGGTTATTACCGTCACCAAAGACGCGATGACTTCAACCGTTAACATCGAGTGTCCGAGTCTCCGGCAGTGATGGCAACGAGGAGAGAGAGACTCAGAGATAGACGAAGAGAGAGAGGGGAGAGAGTGGCGTAAGAGAGGGAGAGACCGAGGAGGGGAGACGGTGGAGGTTGATGACGGCGGCAAAGTCCCTTTCGGCTATGGTTTCAAGGTAGTTGCTCAGATTTCAAATTTTCATATCTTTATCTTTTTCACATTCATCTTTATTCAAATTAATTGTTTCATTTTGATTGCAGAATTCACCCGTATATATTTTGTTAATGTTTCAGTTCATGTCGTCATAACAAATTGTCGGAGCCGGAGGCGAAATTGACGACCGGAGGTTTGTTGTTTTTTCCTCTTTTGACAACACTCGCCAGCTCTACTACTGATCTCCACCCTATGGTGTCCAATCGACGATAATGGAGTCGGAAGATAGATGCCATCGGTGAGTGTGATGAGACGATTCAGTATTTTAATCGAAAAGAAGACAGAAGACGACTTGCGAGTTGCGTCTGATATTTAATTTGTTGTTTTTATTTTGCAGTATGTTGTTCTGAAAGGTAAAGCTTTTATTTGTTCATTGTGTTTGACCGCTAATGGAAAAGGATATGATACTAAAATCGTTGTTCAATTCTATACATATATTGCTATATAAAGTAGGTAAATCTATTAAGAAATTCCCCAACTGGAGAGATTGATAAATTCTGAAAATTTGTTGAATCAGATGTTGATTTTTTTTTTCATGTAGTTGTATTCTTCAGAATGATTTTAGTTAAAATGTGTAACACCCCGAAAATGGGTTTGGTAATCAAACCCGTTAATAATAAAAGACGGGTAAAGCACCGTTAGTGGTAAAATTTACCCGGTAAATATTAGGATTTAAATAATTAATCCTAATATTGAATAAAAAGTGAATAAAAGCTTTTAAGGAAAACAAGGTATATAGAAGGCCCAAGATAACGGGACTTAAAATAAAACGGGTTATGACTACCCCGAACTCACTAAGTTAAACTAGCAAAGTTTAACCTAGTTAACAAAACAAAGTATTGTTGAAAATAAATAGGTTGTAGCCTACTTATTAGTTAACAAAACTTGAGGGGCCAAAGGTGTAATAATCTAAAAGATTATTTACTAAAATCAAAAACAAAACACACACACATTTAGTGTGTTCGTGAATGACCAGGAGAAAGCTCCAAGGAGAGCCAAAACCTTAACTCCAACAAATCAACAAATTGAAGCTCAAATCAAGACCCAAATCGATGCATGAATGCATATAAATGATCACCTAGTCGTGGGGATCACAAGGTATGTCGAATTTTCAGTTTTGGTGATACTTTGAGATTATGATGAACAATCATAATCGAAATTTTGGAATGAATGTTGAATCTATGAGTGACATTGTGATTATATCTTGGTTTAGGAACAAACCCTAGTAGAAATCTTGATGAATTGTTGTCAAACTAGGGATTTGATAATTACCCTATTATGAGCTAAGTGGGTTTTGGTTGAATTGATGAAATTGATGTTCTAATGGTGTTTATAAACATCACACTAATTCATATGAATGAACTACTTGAACAAATTAGAGATTTTGTTAAGAGTTCATAAGTAACTAGAAGTGGGTTTTGTTAGATATGATGAAATCATGAAGAACTTGAAGTAATATCACTTGTATGTGATTAACAAGTAAACTAGGAAGTGGGTTTTTATGTAATAGTAAAGATGATGATAAGTTTATGTTTAAAATCATCATATTGGATAATAGAAACAAGGCACTCAAACAAATTAAGTGATTTGGGAACTTGTTCATACATGATCGGAACTCTCCAACCCCTCTATAGCCGAAAGAACTGTTTCCTCAAAACCCTGCTTTCCGATCCATGAATTGAAAACTTTGAAAGGGCGCGGACCGAAATTGAGGTTAACCACCTCCAAAATAATAGGACAGTGATCAGAGAAACGGTTCGATAGAGCCCTAACACACGCCGAAGGCCATTTGGCGAAAAAATCATAACTCACCAAGAAACGATCCAGTTTGCTAAATTTTTTTCCGTTATCTCTAATACACGTAAATCTTCTTCCATGCATCGGGTACTCATACAGCTCATTGTTGTTGATAAAATTATTGAAATTGTTCGCACAGCTCTGTTTAAAACTCGAATTCTTCCTTTCCTCTATGTAACGGACCGCATTAAAATCCCCCACAACAATCCACTGACCCAGAGACGGATCGATCACATCTGATAACTCTCCCCAAAGAAGCAGTTTAGCCGACGTGCTTTGAGGAGCATAGACATTAATTAGATTAATCGGTTCACCACTACCCACAACCGAACCTTTAATCACGAGAAAGAACCTTTCCTGAATCTGAGACTCTATCTTGATGACCTTCGGATCCCATATCCACAGAAGACCCCCCGACGTCCCCTCAGCAGCCGAAAAGGAAAACTCAAAATTATTATTCCCCCAAAATCTCGACACGACCGACGAAGATACAGTTGAAACCATAGTTTCTTGAAGAGCAACGACACTTATCTTGTTAGCCAATCGAATGTCTTTAACCCAATTTGCCTTGCCCTCCCCCGCAATACCTCTCAAGTTAATGGACAAAAAATTCATTGGTTCACAACATTAATTCCTTCGCTCCTGATGGTTTCGCTAACCATATCTACCTGATTCTCTAAGTCAACCCCCACTATTTTTCCCATGTTTATTGTTTCATTAACTTCGTCAATAACAGGAGCCACAGGAGAGATAATTACCTCATATTCATCGGAGACTGCCACATTCACACTCGCTATATTCAAGTCCACTCTGGTCTGAACATTGGTATTCTCCATATGGCTCGTTGCTGGAGCTCTAGGGACTGGTGAGTTACAACAGTTCTCTTCTTGAGATTCCCCACTGCGGTTGTCGAAAAGAGATGAGTCCGCTGCCTTATTAAGGTCAAAATTAAAATCCACATCTTCTCTGGATCGTTTCTTGGGCCTCTGATCCGAAACTGGGCTGGAGTTAACTCCTCTGGACTTTTTACCAATTCTGGACTTTAGTCTTCTAAATCCTTTATTGGGCCTACCCAAATTAAAAGCTGCCTTTCGATTAGAGAGAGAAAAAAGATTCCCATTATCTTCCACATAATTAATTCCTGTGTCCCCACCTCTAATATCATTACCACTTTCCAACATAGGATCTTGAACCGTCTCCACAACGTTTGGATTACCTAGGACTGACTCCCTTTGATCACCGCCAACATTAAATATGTCCGACTGTTCATTGCCACCCACCGGAGGTAAAAATTCCGGCGAGGCAGCCCCCTGGTCGTCAAAAAAATCGCCTGAACTACTTTCAGATTCATCAGAGGATCCTCCATCTTCATCGCTCGATCCATCCGATACCCGATCGTCCTTCTCACCCTCCTGCTCCTCCTTTTTCTTCCGAACCATCGTGGCATGAGTGTTCCTTAACAAAAACTTCGTCAAACAAACAATCAGGAATCCAATCGTCTAATTCCTCCAAAACCCATACTTTAAATTTCTTGTTCCTCCACACGATCGTCGCCGACCCAGAAATTCTTTCCCCAGAATCCACCAAAACTCCTACCACAGAGGAAGACAGATCCCAATCAGAACACGAGAGTCTGGACCCTTTAACCACTTTCCCGAACAATGCAGCTACATCGTTAAAAACTACATTTTCCGCCAAGTGAAGGGGAACACCGTGAAACTTCAGCCAAGCAATCCTTTCGTATGCGAGCGTTTGGCCAGACCACACGTCAAGAAAATCAAACCAATCTTTCCATATATGCGTATTAAGAACGAAATCGGACGCCTCTACAATGTCATCAAAAACTACCATGATGTGTAAACCTCCCAAGAAATGAAATTTGAAATCAACGTCTACATTCGAACGAAACAAATCCTTTAAATTTATCATAACCTCAATATCTTTCACCCTACCCACCAACGCTCTTCCATGCAGATCGAAGAAAGCACTAGTTTCGCTGTGCACTTCGATCGTCGGGATCTTATCTGGCTCTTGCCCTGACTCACCCGAAGAAGGCCCCTGCTTGCTCAAGAGAGCCGCCGAATAAGAACAACCGTTCCGGATAAAAGCATCCGACCGATTATTCCTACACACCACCGGAGCTTTCACATTCTGCTGGAGCATTACAGCAGGATTCCGGATATCTTCCTCTGCAACATTTTCTTTAGCGAATTTCGCTCGATTTATCTTGAGCTTGAAACCCCCCAAGCTAAGTCCCCGCATATTCTTTTCCAACTCTTTCCAATCCTTTACCCCTTTAAAACTCACGAAACCGAATTTCAGTCCTTCTTTGTTTCTTTTCCTAGCGATAAATGATCCAGCGATCTCCCCATGAGTGCCTAGAAAAGAAGCCAAATCCCAAGGTCTACATCCCTCAGGGATGTTAGCCACGTAGAACTTTGTTATGTTACCCTCCATAGACCAAGAAAGAAGAAAGAATGCAAAGCGACCGTTGCCAGCCAAAACCACTGCGAATGGAAGATTCCGACAATCCCACTAGGAAGAAAGGTTACTACCAGAAGCACTACCAATGAGTGAATCGATTAACCCTAACTTACTAGTCAGATTACTTCATCCTCGTCGAGCAAATGATTTCCGGCCGGTCAAAGAGAGAGTTATTTTCAAGTTTGAAATATATATCACTCACAATATGTTTGAAGTGACTTTTGTGATTGAGGATTTTTAGAATTCCAAAGGGAACCTTTGTATAGTTGTGGTGGTATTGATCATGTTAATTTACAAGTCCCCTTATATATACCTATGCACATTAATTACACATGCACATTAATTACACAATTTTTGGTTGTAATGAATATTATTTTATTCTCATTAATATTATACCAACAAACTCATTTAATTTAACTAATATACAAGTGGGCAGCTCAACACCGTATGTGATCATGGATGTATGGGGTCATCTTTTGCTTTTGGGTTACCTCGAATAACCAAGCTTTTTGTTCGTTGGTATAAAAAAATAAATGGGATAGTTAATTAATTATACAATTTTTTATTGTAATGAATATTATTTTATTCTCATTAATATTATACCAACAAATGGGATAGTTAATTAATTACACAAATGGAATAGCTAGCTCATATATAATGTAAACTGATTTAAACGATATTTAAAAGATGAGATACAAAACAAATATCAAATCAGGAATTTAAATTATTGTATTAGTTTAGTTTTTCTTGTGTAAGACACTTCAGTATCTCACCATACATTTAACCTTTATCAAATCAGGAATTTAAATTAATTTATTAGTTTAGTTTTTCTTAATATCAAATCAGGAATTTCAATTAATTTATTAGTTTAGTTCTTCTTGATCAAGTCAGGAATTTAAATTAATTTATTAGCTTAGTTTTTCTTGTGTTAGACACTTCAATTCAGTATCTCGCCATACATTTAATCTTTATCAAATCAGGAATTTAAATTAATTTATTAGCTTAGTTTTTCTTGTGTTAGACACTTCAATTCACTATCTCACCATACATTTAACCTTTATCCAATCAGGAATTTAAATTAATTTATTAGTTTAGTTTTTATTGTGTTAGACACTTCAATTCAGTATCTCACCATACATTTAACCTTTATCAAATTATTGGATTTTAATAATCCCAATTATTAGCCATTGGCTGACAACGCTCCCAACCTTAAAAATAACCAGTAGGGGTCTGATGTGCTAAAAGTGGTGTAATTAAATTAACTAAAATCACACCCTAAACTAGACTCTCTAAGTTTTAAATTTATTACTAAGACTCTCTAAACCTAGACCACACAACCGGCAAGTGTACCAGTCAATGTAGTATAGCCTAAGTAAGTCCGAGTGTCAAACCCACGAGACTCTACTAACTACGTTAACTAGACTCGACTAACTTATCTAATCTAACTAATTTACTTGTTTTTATTTGTCTTAAAGGGGGGTTTTCTAACAAACTACTAAATTTAGGGCTATGCAACGGTTCAGAACCGGACCGAATCGAACCAAACCGGAACCGTTAATTGTTAAATTTAAGAACCGGAACCGAACCGTATTAAAACGATTTCGGTTAGGTTCCGAACCGGTTAAACAGTTCTCATGTAAACGGTTCTCGCAGGAACCGGTTGACAATTAAATCGTAAAATTAACAATTCAATAAAAACAAATCAAACTATTTAAAACATTAACTAAGAGCTGCAACATTCAAAATTCAAACCAACCAAAATAAAAGTAGCAAAGCAACAATAAAAAATTTCAAGCCATAAAACAAACTCTAAATAAAACTATTACAGCCCATGGCTTTATAGCCTAGTGGTATATTGGTGGTGGGATAAGGCTTTGAGACTAATAGGTCCTGGGTTCGTTTCCCACAAGGGGGGTTTTCCCATATTTATTGGGTTTCCTCTTGAATTGGTGTGGCATTATGCCTAGTGGAGATGGATATGATCGGGTGGTTCCTCTGGTGCCACGATAATACTCCAGTGGTCCGTCAGTGATCCAAATTTGCCGTTCAAAAAAATAAAAATAAAACTATTACAACCATCGTGTTAACAATTAAAACAAACATCTTCAAACTTCATTCGATCTTCATCCTCTCAATCTTCTCATAAACATCTAAATGAAACCAAGTGTTAGCAATTAAAAAAAATAAACGAATAATGCATCTACTGTATTTGGTTCACGTGAATAGATTGATCAGTTTTGCATCTACTGTATTTACCAAGCGATACACTATTTATATACACATTTACAATTTGATCAACATTGATTTGATTATTTTTGTTCAATTTTTATTTTCACAGAAAACTATAAGTATCAGAAAACAAACATCTAGAAAGAAAATATATGCAATCATAAAAATGGTCATGTAGAATAGCGTACCTTTATTTGCAGGGTGTTGATGGTGATGAACTTGTATGATAGCAATTAGGGTTAGGGTTAAGAGATGGAGAAGAATTAGAAGATGAAAGATGAGATTGTGGAATGAATATAAGAGGGGGAATAAGAATTAGGATGGTCGTATGATGTTGAAAAACCCATTAATAAAACAGGGTTTTAAATATTTATAATCCCAAATGGTTCTAGCGGTTCTTTAACCGGAACCATGGTTTTAACCGGAACTCAACCGGGACCCGTTTTTACCCAAATTTAAGAACCGGAACCGGACCCTATATACAAAAATACAGTTTGGATCTAGCGGTTCCGGTTCGGTTCCCCGGTTATGGAGGTTCTGAACCGTATATTGCTCAGCCCTAACTAAATTAATTAAAATTAACTAAATTAACTAAAGCTGAAGGGGACACGAACTATGACTGAGGACGAATTCAAATGATGGGGAACACACTACGTAGGTTAGAATCCTACACATGCTTGACACGTTCTATCGGTTATGGAACTAATGTGAAAACCGGGATCTTAAAATACTAACTTACTAGGAATACCGAACCAGACCCTAGACCCTTCTCCAGGAGACACTTATGGCAACCTAATAAGCCGTTAAACTACCAGTTTAAATGGACTCCCTTAGGCCAGGGGGTGTAGCCTCGCGCCACCCCGCCACATCACCAATTATAGCGCCCATTGCGCCCTCCCCCACCCCGTGCACGTTATCGAAGGTACGCTACCCCCCTCTCACCAGCCCACTAACGGGCAAAATTTTCTGTGTTTTAAGGCATTTGGTCAAGAAGACCGTTGGCAACGGTCATTTTATAAAAAAAAAGTTTTTAAATTCTAGTATATATACAAACCTAAACACACACCAATCACAAACTAAAACACACATCAATTACAAAAAAAACCACATAAATTCTCTCCAAACATTTTTAAAAATGTCATCTCACTCTTCATCCGATTCGTCCAGCTCTTCATCTGACGGTGTTATCGACGATATGCTTATCGCTGTGACGCAGGAGGCAATTAATTATTTGCGAGAAGAAGCCTAATCATTTACAACGCGTACCAGACAAGCGCCTCTTGAACGAGACCAGTTAGGTGCTTATGAACGTTTAATGCACGATTATTTTTTGTGAAAATCCGTTGTACGATGATGCACAGTTTAGGAATCGATTTTATATGAGTCGTCGTCTTTTCTTAAGAATTTCTAACGATCTTGCGGCCGAATTCCCCTTTTTCACACAAAGAGAAAGTGCTAGTCGCAAAATTGGTTTATCTGTAATACAAAATTGTACTGCCATAATTCGGCAACTTGCGTACGGCACAACGAGTGATGCGTGGGATGGATATTTAAGGATGTCGGCCAGAAGTTGTCATGATTGTCTTGAAAATTTCTGTGAAGGTATTTTTATTATTAGTACTGCTATTATTATTATTGTTATTATCATTATTTATTATTATTTTTTTAATATTTATAGTTTATTAACACTATTATATTAGGTATTAACTTTTTTTACGGGAGGCGATATTTGAGGATGCTAACCGCTACTGACAATGTTGTAGAAGGCGCTAGGCGCTAGTCGGGCGGTGAGGTACAGCCTAGGGATTAATCGGGATTAATAGGGATTAATCGGGATTAATCGGAATGGGATTTTTATATGTATTTTTTCAAAATTATATATATATACCCAATAATATAAAAATAATACTTCAAAATTCACATAAATACTTCAATTTTCAGATAGTATGGTTCGATTTTGACTGATTTTGACCAATTCTGACCGCCTAGGACCGCCTAGGGCCGCCTAGGACCGATTTTATCCGATTTTTTCCGATTTTGACCGATTAATATAGGCCGATTAATCCGATTTTTGACCGACTAGGACCGATTTTCACCAATTACGACCGCCTACGACCGACTTTGACCGATTACCGATTAATGGACCGACTAGGTTAAAATTAATCAGTGGACTACCGCCTAGCGCCTAGGCGGCGATTAATCGGCCGCCTAGGCCGATTTCTACAACACTGGCTACTGACGTTCCACTTTTATCCGAGGCCCATAAGCGGATACACGGCCTGGGATGTTGGGTAGTCTTGATTGCACGCACTGGGAATGGGCGACATCTCCAACCGCTTGGAAAGGGAAATACCATCGTGGTGACTACGATGGTCCTACCCTAATATTACAAGTGGTCGCGACTCAAGATTTTTGGTTTTGGCATGTGTACATTGGTGTGGCCGGTGCGAACAATGACATTGCAGTTTTACAATCTTCGAATCTTTTCGACGATGTCATAGATGGTGTCGCACCAGATACTTCATTATATGCAAACGACGTGGAGTATAAGTATGGGTACTATCTACAGACGGTATTTATCCGGAGTGGGCGACCTTTGTGAAAACTCTTTCGTGTCCAGATGACGAGAAAAGAATGTATTAGAAGAAGAAACAAGAGTTGGCAAGAAAAGATGTCGAGCGGGCTTTCGGTGTATTAAAAAAGAGACGGTCTATCATTGCCCAGCCGTCGATGATACTTGAAAAGAGTAAAATGAGAAACATCATGTATACGTGCATCATCTTGTATAACATGATATTGGAAGACTCGGGCAGAGCGTTATGTGGAGAAAGTTATGATGAAGGTAACCAACCGATGAACCCACTACTCACATACGCTCAAAAAGAAGTTATCCGAGCGAGGATACGTGACAATACACCATAACCTTCGAGCTGATCTGACCGAGCACTTATGGTTTTATCGTGAACAAGAAGGAGATGACGGAGACGACGAGTGATTTTTTAGTGACATTGTATTTTTTTTTTTTTTGAATTATGACATTGTATTTTTTTATTTAAATTATGGCATTGTATTTTGTTATTTAAATTATGAGTTTTAAATTAATATATCAAAATTAAATAATGTTTAAATTTAAATAAAAAAATAATTAGGTAATGATGATGGATGATGGGGGCTTTAAACCATTGCATGCAAGTTAAAGGGAGTGGCTTTAAAGCCCTCCATATGACATGGCGCCTAGGTGGAGCTGATGTGGCGTGATAAAGCCCCTAGGGGCTTTATACCACACCCTCCAGCCTTACGATATCTCCAACTGTAATAATAAAGTACCCTTATTCAACAATCTACCTCACAGCACAAAAGTCAAGGGTAACTATGGATTCCTGATCAAACTCGTTAGGCAAATAATGAAAGGGAAACTAGGGGGATCTTCTCACAAAGTATCTAACCCTAGCAATCTAACACTAAAGACAAACCGACAATCTCTCACCTCACAGCTATCGAGATTGGTAAAACACTTAACCCTATTCAAATTATGAAAATCACTCCTATGGTATCTTGGCCAGTCAACCATAAACTAATCAAAAACACAAAGTAGTTGATCTATCATGAACCTATAATTGAAAGACATTCAACAAGGAACATATGAAGTGAATTACATTCAATGAACTAGGTTAAATATGCATACACATTGTAACACCTCGAAAATTCACGTCCTATAAAGTGTTGACACGTGTCATATGTTTGAACGTGTGAAAGAATGTTTTGAAAGGACTAAAGTTGACAAACATGAAAAGTATATGAAAATACGAGTTCTAAATGTCAACAATGAATAAATATATTGTACATTAACCCTACATGATGCTCATACCTTCAAACGAATAAATCATGGATCATACGAAGCTAAATATGAAAGAAAGTGAGAGATTACAAACTGCAGGGGTTAAATGTGTCAACATGTTTAAGTTATACCTCTGAGTGACCTTTTGACAAACCCGAAGCTTTGTAACGGTTAATTATGCTCACTAGAATGCACGATATAAATTTCATAAAGTTTCGTTATCGTATGAGAAAATTATGATCAAATTCGTATGCGACGTTAACGTTGAAAGTTATGACTTTTCGGGTTAACCAGAAGTGTCCAGGGACTTGGCAAGGTGGGTACAAGTCTTAAAGCCCTTGTACGTAAATAAGAATGGGTCAAATTGCAAGTATTAAGCTTAGTTGACTTTTCGAAGAGCCAAGGGACAAGGATGCGGAAAATAGAAAATGTGAAATCTGATAATAGGGTCCAGGCGGGCCGCGTAAAAGACCTTAAGGTCTTACGCGGGCCGCGTCAGACCATCAGATGTAGAAACATCACACAGCAGCCTGTTTGAGCGTTTAACCGACTTATAACAGATATTTTCTCATCATGGGCCCCTAAGTGCCTCCTAGAACCTTAGGGACATGTGTTGATGATTCATGGTCCATGATAGCTTAAGTTGTCAACAATCTATGGTGATTAAGGCACTATAAAAGGCCATGAGTTGCAACCAAGTTCTTCACACCTTCATCTGCACTTTGGAGCATTTCTGGAGCACAAGACCTCTCCCAAGTGATCTCTGGTCATTCATAGGACTCTTGTAAGTTTGCTTAACCTTTCTTAATTAAGTTTTAGCTTAGTTATAGCTTAAAAGTCAAACCGTCGTAATTAACGGTTGACTTTAAGATTAATCACTAATGGTCCAGTGATTAGTCGAATCAAAAGTAGTTATAAGTTGGTAATTATGTGGGTAATAAACCCTCAAAAGGGTTCCCCCTGATTCCCACTCTAACTAGGTCTAATGTCGGGTCAAACTTGTTAAGAAAAAGTCAACAGGATCCTTAAATTCTAATTTATGCATAATTAGCAATGTAGAACATATACAACCTGTTTGATCATTAATATAACTTGGTAATAAGTGTAAGAACATGTCTAAACATGTTCAACCCGACAATTTCCTATAAAGACCCGGTTCGGAACCGAAAGTCGCATAGTTTGACTTTTACTTTGACTTTCAGTTCTGACCCGTTTTGGTATGATTTAGAAATACCTAAGAGCTTCATTTGGACCAGGTTACATGCTAGTATAACCCTCTATGATTATACACCATGGTTCATTAGTTAACCGATTAATACGCATGATTCCGTTAATTGCTCATATGTTGACCATTATGCCCTTTTCACCTTAAAACATGATTTTTGCAAATGTAAAAGAGTAGAAACTTTAATCACTGATATTTAAACTTGCATACAAAATTTGACATCAGTTTGAGGTGTAGATTAAGAGTTATGCTCGTTAGCGTAAAAGGAAAGCTTTATGTTAATAAAACGGCGTAATTAGCGTATAGCCTAGTTAAGCCTACTTTTTGATACCAAAATCTTTACCCACTGATGTAATATATTATTTTGGGATTTTTGAAGATTTTTAATTAATTTTAGGCTGAGCATAACTCATAGTCGTAGGCTTAATCCGATAATTGTCGGTTTTGCCCTTACGGGCCATAAAATGAGTTTTACATATCTAAACGACTCCAAACCTTTTGCTACTGATTAGATATGATAAATAAATTATTTTAAGCCTTCTGGAATAATAAAAATATCAGCTTTATGTATCGAACCCGCAAATGGCTTTTAATCGCCTTATTAAGCGTTTTTAGCGCATAGTATGTACTAAGACTATTTTAAACATACTAAGGGTGATACCTACTGATATTTGAGGTAAATTATAACATTTTAACAGTAAACAAAAGTGGTTAAACTCAGACTTCAGTTTTGAGCTTTTCGGCTTATGTGAAATTACCAAAATGCCCCTACGGTGCATAGTTTGGTCGTAATTGATAAATTTCACATATATACTTTACCCTACTGATATAACTTAGCAAATTATGTATTTTTGCTGATTACATCAGACCTGTAACTCAGGATAATACTTAAACTCTTTTATAACCTTGTAAATGACCAAACTACCCCTACGGGGCATAGTTTGTGTTTAAATACGTTTTGGGCATAATAGAAGACATCTTACTGATGTCACAACATATTTGAAGCATATTAACTTAGGAAACCTGTAAATGGCTCTCATTAATACCCGTTACGCTTATTACGCGTTCGGTTCGGTTTATGTAACTAGTTTACATAAATTAGCCGAAACGGGTCAAACCTTATCGGTTTTATCTCAAAATCCAGAGTGTGTATGAAATGCCCATATTAAGCAAGTCTCCGAACTTGAAGGGTCTAAATCACATTCTATCCGGTCTTCGCTTAATAATGCGTACGAACCGTATCATTGAAACTAACCGGTCTAAGCTAAGGCTTAATTAAAGACCCGTTAGAAACCTAATAGGTTATTATAAACCTTCGTTCCAGATTAGGAGCCCAGTAAAAGTACTTGCATTTGCTGTATTTGATTGATACTTTGCTCAGGTAAATACTCTTAACTTATTTTCCCTATACGGGCTTGGGATACGGTACTATAAAAGTACCGCTTGGTCGGGTATGTAGTCATTTAAATCGGATTGTGATTAATGTATTTACATAACCCGCTTTATTCTGTATTATTTGATGTATGGCCCTTGGGGGTTAAATGACCATGTCCCGGATATCCTTGGCATCATTTTACGAAATGGCCACGACCTAAGCACGGGGTGTAGGCGTACACCTGACAGATGCATTATGTAAAAACTGGTAATCCACGTAAATGAATCAACCTTGTGGGCATTATACCTGTGGCGTGTCAGTTAACTTAAACCGGCTCTTCTAACCGGTGCTAATGGATGGCAAATAAGTAAAACTGTATACAAGATTATATACAAATAATTGTCCCAAGTTATAAAGATATTTTGTGCCGAAGTGCATTCAAATCAATTTACAAACTCTTTTCAAAACGAGTCAGTTGAGTTGTATTTACCAGTGTAAACTGACGTATTTTCCAAAAAGGTTAAGTGCAGGTGCTAGACGAAATAGGCTGGCTACTCCAGGCATCATTACTCAAGTCTCGCAAGCTCTAGATGTCAAAGTCTGTTGAACTATTGTTTCTATTTTATTTCCGATCCATCTGTGGATAAGCAATCGACTATTGTGATACTTGATATTACAACATTATATTCGGTTGAATTATATATTACAATTTGCTTCCGCTGTGCATATTAAATATTGTGTTGTTTGACTATTATGTTGCCAACCACGTCACGATACTCCCCACCGGACCCACCGGTGACACGTGGAAATCGGGGTGTGACACACATCAAACCATAAAAACTAAGTCTTTACTTTAATTATTAAATCCACAAATAATATCCAAAACCGAATAAAAAATAATTAGTCAAACATGGTGTTCATCATAACCTAGACAGTATAAAAGAACTAGCCAAGAAACATAACCACTAAAAAGAAACAAGTCTCATACGATAAGCAAATCATGTTTAATAGTTTGTAAAACACAAAGTCTAACAAAACCAAAAAATAATAAATTGCAAACCAAACCCGAATCTTGAATCACGACTTTGAATCTCGAACCAATTCTTTTTCTTCTTCTTGATCTTCTACTTTTTTGTTATGTTCGTCTTTTTATTCTCAGCCAATAATCATTCGTATCTTCCGATCTGTGCGAATAGTAGCTTCAACAATATTTTGTTTTGAACGGCAAATTTCTTATTCCCTACTGTCTATGGGACTTGAACCTAAGACCTCCCGCTTCCAAAGTATTTACAGGCTTTTGTCTTTGTCAATAGACCACCATCCCATTGTTAGCTCTTCAACAATATATAATACCAATTATAGAACCTCATGTAAATATATTAGTAGGGGGATTGGTGTAAATACTCGTTGTATATGTTGTAATTGGTGGCCCTTTGCCCGTTTGAGTCGGGGGTGTTATTTTATTGTTTGGCATTTTGCCTGTTTAGGTCGAAGGTGTGTTTTCTAATGAAGTTTACTTTTAAAAATATATATATATATATATATATATTTTTTGTTTTTTTTTTTTTCACACTTGGCCGCCTCTCCAAAAATACATATCATTCTCCCCCAAGTTGTAGCCCCCAAAAACAACAATGTGGCAGCTCTTTTTTTTCTTTTAATTCGTCCACCAACAATATAATACCAATTATATTTTGTTTTCTTTTTTTCACACTTGGCCGCCTCTCCAAAAATATATATTATTCTCCCCCAAGTTGTCGCCCCCAAAAACAACAATGTAGCAGCTTGTTTTTTTCTTTTAGTTCGTCCACCAACAATAAATATATGCAGCCCCTCTGTTCGATCTCCCACAGGGACTGAAATGGTTACGACGTTGACTGAAATAGTTACGAAAGTGAAACCATAGGGATTGAAATCGTAATTTTTAAACTAATTGACTGAATAGTGATTTTTGACAAATCACAGGGACGAATACAGTAATTAACTCTAATTAATTCAAATAAATAATATTATAAATGAAAAGGAGATTAAACTAAATAATAATTATCTATAAGTTATTAAACTAAATAATAGTTAATAGGAGGATTATCTATAATTAATTAGAAGAGATTAAACTAAAATAATAATTATCTATAAGAGATTGCCTAATATGATGACAAGTGCCCCTAAAGTGGTTTGTTTTATTATATAGTATAGATATATAATATATTACGTAGTAGATAGAAGTAGAAGTAAAGGGATATTAAAATTATGGAATGTGAATATATAACTAGTAGAATTCCTTCGCGCTCGACGTTGGATTTGTATAGCTTTGCTTCTTACATTATCGGAACTTGCTATAGCAGTTTAGAAAAAAAAAAAAAACCATAACTATAATATTTTTAGATCAAAAGAAAACAATTCCTTTTTATTCTTTTTGAAATGAAATGGAATTAGATTTGATAATTAATTTAAGTAGAATGTAAATTCATAAACCGTAATACTTATTATATCATAAATAAATTATATAGTGTTAAGCCTATAAATATTAGTCTTGCTTTATTAGTATTATATTATTAAGAACATCTATCTACTATAATAAAAGAAACCAATAAGTGATATGTGTCATTCATTGAAGGCGTCTACATTTGTAATTTCCTGTATTTTCATACTTATCTTATATCAATTAATTAAATAATAAATAATCAATTAATATTAAATCTTATCTTACTTTGAATGTCGGATAGAATCATTCTATTTTTTCTAATAATATATTATCTTCAAATTTAAGTTATAAATTAAAGATATTTTTTAAATAATAACACAAAACAATAATCTTAAACTTAAAAAAAACAATAATACGCCCATATAAAAAATTTAAAGTACAAACAAAATATACAAAATAACTTAATAGACATTAGATCAAACTTAAAAAAAACACTAATTAGGAAGAAAAGCTAATAATATAATTCTGTTTTTTATTTTTCAAATTGTGGTTCTAATCAATTCGAATTAAACTTAACCAAGTTTGTGATTTGATTCGAATTAAACCGAACCAAATTTATGATTTTTTAAACGAATCCAATAGCATATTATTTACTACACAAAATTACATTTATTTAACCCGTGTAATACATAGTGTTTTTAAAGATATAACTTTTTTTATTATTTCGTATATATTCGCCCCGCTTGCGGTATACAAGTTACAAAATTACATTTATTCAACACGTGTATACACAGTGTTTTTAAAGATATATATTTTTTAGTATATATAATTAGATTTATTCAACCCGTACAATACACAGATTTTTTATTATTTGGTATATAAAATTACATTTATTCAGTACAATACAGAGGGTTCTTAGAGATATAATTTTTTTTATTATTTAATATATAAAATTACATTTGTTCAACTCGTGTAATAAACGAGATTTTTAAAGAATAACTGTTTTAATTTAGTATATACAATTACATTTATTCAACCCGTGTAATACACGGGGTTCTAACCTAGTTTATATTTATATATTATTATATAGAGTAAATTACAAGTTTTGTCATTTATCTTTACATCAAATTTCAGGCGCTGTCCTTTAGCCAAAAAGTTTACAGGCGGTGTCCTTTGTGTTTTCAAAATCTTGCTAGCTTTGTCCTTTAGGCCAAACCAGGTTAGAATTCTCATTTAAAACACCCCATGTGCAAGGCACATGAGGGTAAAATGGTCATTCTCTCTCACCCCTTTTAATTCCCTTCTTTATATCCCATACCAACCCCTCAAATCATCTCATAAACACACTCGTTGTCCCTCTTCTTTCACTGTTAGGGTTTTTAGCACAAATCAAAGGCGATCAGCAAAAGCAGTGTCTCAAGAGGATGATGGATGGTATGTTCGTAACAGTCTTGACAATGAGCAGGTCGTTGAACTTTACGGTAAGTTAAAAGTTTTGATTTTGTAACCCTAGTTTTGTTTTTTTGAAATTTTTTGATGTTGATGATGATCAACAGTTGATTAACGACATGGTGTGGTTGAAATTTTGCAGCTGGGTTTCCTAATTTCTTCAGCATATGTTTTCATCATTGTGGTAGGCTAACAACATATCCTGGAAGAACATATGTAGGAGGGAGGATTGATTTTGTGGACTTAATAGACATAGATAAGTTCTCTGTTCTTGAAGTTGATCTGATGTTGGATCAGTTGGGGTATAATAGCACAAACCCAATGTATTACCAGTTTTTAAATCCTGAAAAAAACCTTGATGATGGTCTTGAACACCTAAGCAATGATCAAGACTGCCTGAACTTGGCTAAGTATGTTAAACAACACAAGGTGATCCATGTATATACCACACATGGTTTAAAAAACATGAAGGAACTGTTTTCCTCACCTATTAAACCTACCAAACCTGCTATCACCATTGAAGAGATTGATGAACCTGGACCACATGCTGTTGTTCCTTTTAACCTAAATGCAAATGCTAGGCAATACAGTGGGTTTGTGCAATCAAGTGGGGTTGAGTTGGGTGATAAGGATGGTGTGTTAGGGGATGTAGGTGATAAGGATGTGGGGCAATCAAGTGGGGTTGAGTTGGGTGATAAGGATGGTGTGTTAGGGGATGTAGGTGATAAGGATGGTGTGTTAATGGTCGTACTTTATGGGCAAAGATTCAACTTCCGACAACTATTGTACCTCCTAAGCACCATACACAAGTCGGAAGACCAAAAAAGTTGAGGAAACGATCTGCAGTTGAGCTTGAAGAGTTGACCCAGTCTGGTAGGCTGTCCAAAAAGCACACTAAGGCTGCATGCACAAAGTGTAAGAACACCAGACATAATTCAAGGACATGCAAAGGTCAAGCTGAAGCGGGTACTAGTGCAAAAGCTGGGAAAGCGGGTAAACGTGCAAAAGTTGGGAAACCTGGGAAGGGTGGAAATTGACCATTTGGCTGGTTAATTCGTGTCTATTATGCATTTTGAACACTGCTTATTTGTGATGTTGGCTGATTAGTATGTAGCTTGAACAATGCTTATTTTGTCTTTTGACCAAACATCTTATGGTATGGTTTGTAAGTCAACTTTATGTATGTTATCCATGAAGTTTTAATGTTTTGGCTGCTTATTTTGTCTTCTGACCAAGCATTTCATTAGCAATTTATACCACTTTAAACAAAAGTACATCAGTTTCAAAACTATGACATTTCATTACCACTTTCAACAAAAGTACATCAGTTGCAAATACACTAGTACATACTAAGACAACATAACATATATAGCAAAACAAACCCAGCTAATAACCAAATACATTTTCAATTTTCTTGAATTGGCTTCAGATTCTCTCAATTTGCCTTCAAGTAACACGTTTGAATGGCCCAGGTTCTGCACATCGACTTCCAACTTGTTCTTACCCCTAAGCAGTCCAGGTATGATATCGACACACCTTTGACACCTTTCTTGATCGTACCATCCAATAAAACCACAGTTTGAGCCCTAGAATGCAAAAACCCATGATCGATTGAAAGTTGAAGAAAACCCTAATTTGAAGAGGGATGATATTACCTGGATTGAACAAGCATAAAAACGACGACCAGGATTCTTGCTTGTCCATGACGTCTGTATTATTGCATCTCTTCCACAATGGCAAAAAACCATGATCAACGATGCTTTGGAGGTTGAAGAAACCCTAATTTCATGCTCTGCAGAGAGATGATTTTGTGTTGGTGTGCGATATAAATGAGGAATTAAATGATTTAAGAGGAAATGACCATTTTACCCTCATGTGCCTTGCACGTGGGGTGTTTTAACTGAGAATTCTAACCTGGTTTGGCCTAAAGGACAAAACTTGCAAGATTTTGAAAACACAAAGGACACCGCCTGTAAACTTTTTGGCTAAAGGACAGCGCCTGAAATTTGATGTAAAGATAAAGGACAAAACTTGTAATTTACTCTATTATATATTAACATAAAGTTTTGATGAATAGTAGTTGAAATATTTTAAGTATTTATTTTTATTTAGTAATATTTTATCAATTATTCATTTAATTGTTTAGCAATAAGATAATTATTAGGTATTTGTTCATTTTATTAGTAACATTTTGTTTACCATTCAGTTTGATATAATAACTTACGTTCGGATCACTACGATAGCGACACGATATATGTTATCAAACAAAAAACCATAAAAATTAATACATACCGGTACCGATGTTGTTCAGTTCGGTACGGTATGATAGCAATACGATCTTAGTTTATCGAACGGAAAAATGATGAAAATAAATCCCGGTAATGATACAAATGTTGTTCAGTCGGTTTCGTTTTAGGTTGGTACGATAGCGGCACAATAAACGTTTTCCATAATGTTTATATGGCAACGTTGAAAAAAATAAACTTAGAATGAAAACCAACCAAACTGATATTAACTGAACAACATACAAATCAAATGATGTGTTGTGAGGGTTGATGCGTTGTATTGCAAGCAGCTGGCGCAAGTTCGATTGTTGTTGTGTCCGATTATATGTTTTGTCAATGTTGGGCTAGCCCACTTGGTAGATGCATATGCCTCTTAAGGGAGATGTTCCGGGTTCAATCCTGGGCAAGGGTGATAAATATTAGAATTATTGGTGAATAGAGCAGACCCGACGTTGTCATTAAAAAAACACATCGGTACTGGTATTGATATTTGTTTTTATTGTTTTCGGTCGATGTAAGGTTTTCTCTTTCGATTGCTATAGCGAGTGTAGGTACCATAACGAACCGAACAGATACCAACCGAATTTTCGTCGTGAAGCGCAGGGGGAAAATCACTAGTAAATAATAAAAGGGAGATAACAAATACCATGTAAAAAATTACAAACATTGGTTCTGATAATAATATCGAAGTTGTTCAGGTGGCATTTGTTCCGTTCGTTTCGTTACCGGTACAAAACTACCAACCGGTATATCTTACAACACAAAAAAATACATTATTCTGAATACAAATCGATTCGTTACATTACCGATACTCGATATTCTTTACGATACATTTTTTATCTATATGATGTAACCCAAAAATAAAATCGTTTGTTACATCGATCAAAAAACCATAAAAATAAACACCGACAACATTTATGCTAAAATCGATAACGATACCGATGTTTGGGTTACATGATGGATTAGGAAAAAATTATATACTAAAATTAGACAACTTTATAATTAACGTGTAATCTCGTTTTGTTTTTAATACTATTATGTCTTACTCAATTATTACTAGGCTCACTTTCTAAGCGAGTCGAGCCACTCGGTTTAATTTCAAAACAATCCATATCAAACGAGCTTTTTCCGAGCGAGCTTTGAACGATATTTGAGCCACGAGCTTTTTGGACAACCCAAAAACATGCAAGGGCGTAGCTTTGTGGGGGCGGCTGACCCCCCGGAACTTTTCGCTCGTTAGTGGAGAGTATGTACTTTTCGTATGGAATTTTTTTGGGTATATACGTTTTTTACCCCCTTATTTCATAAAATTTTTTGGTATATACGTTTTCGACCCCTCGCTCGAAAATCTCAAGGTTCGCCACTGAAAACACGAATGAATCCCACTAGTGTAATAAAAAATCCCGTATAAATGACCAAAAAAGTCAAAGGGTAAAACAGTCTTTTACCAAACTTCATTTCCAAGTGTTTGGTTACACAACTAACTCTACTCTAATCCAATACAACCCTATCACCCCAACCTTGTTTGGTAAATACAAACAAAATCCTGTTACATCATCACACAACATTCAAACCTCAAATCAATCCCATTATCCACAACAGGAGATAACCCACCCACACAGCTCCATCAACACAACAACAATGGCGTCTTCAACCTTTTTCACCTGCACATCACTCATAACTCCAATCAAACCCCTTCAAACAACCCCATCTTCTCACACCACCGTTTGTCTCGCACACTTGAAGAAATCAACACCATTAAACCTCTCATCATCACACAGTATCTCTGTTTTCTCCCCACTTGTTCCAAACAGAGCCCCAATTGTATCTTCCCCTAATGGAAAGCCCCAATCCCTCACAATTGTAGCTGCAAAAGGGTATAAGATGAAAACCCATAAGGTGATTTTGGTTTATGTGGCTAATTTCGGTTCTTTTTTTTATGCCATTTGGTGGTTTGAATTTATGTAAATTTGTGGGGTTTTAGTTTCTTGAAATAAAGTGCAAGTCTTTAATCAAATTGATTTTTTTTTTGTTCTTAATTTTTTTTTCTGTTTAACTTCTTGCGTCAAATTTTATATAGTTTTATGTGAAATGTCATTTGGTGGTTAGAGTTTTTGTAAATTTGTTAGGGTTTTTTTTTTTTTTTTTTTTTTTTATGGATTTGGGTATGTGGGTTTTTAGTTTCTTGGAATAAAGGGCAAGTCTTTAATCAAATTGATGTTGAAATAATACTACTTTGGGTTTTTTTTTTTTTTCATTCTAATTTTTAGGTCAAAAAGGTTTTAGAATTTAGATTTCATTATTATTTTTTTTTTTTAGGTTTCTGCATAAGTTCTTGAATCAAAGTTTATTTAATTTTATGTGGAATGTCTTTGGTGGTTAGAATTTTTGTTAAGAGTTAACTTATTTTCGTTCACGTGGTTTGTCCAATTATGCCAGTTCAGGTCAAATTTCAAATTTGTACCATTTTCGTTCCTGACATTGTTAAAACATGCCAGTTCTGTCCAAAAAAACATGAGTTAACTGCTATTTTCGTCCCTGTGGTTTGTCCAATTATTCGATTCAACCTTAGTTTTTTCGACGGAATTGGCATGTTTCAAGAATGTCAGAGACGAAAATGGTACAAATCTGAAATTTGGCCTGGACTGGCATAACTGAACAAACCACAGACGAAAATGACACTTAACTCTTTTGTTAATTTGTTGGGGTTTGTGGCTTTATAGTTTCTTGAAATAAAGTTCAAGTCTTTAACTAAATTGATGGTGAAATTTGCATTTTTGTAAGGCTTCAGCAAAGAGGTTTAGGGTGACAGGAACAGGGAAGATTGTGAGGAGGAGAGCTGGGAAGCAGCATTTGCTTAGAAAGAAGAATGCTAAGAGGAGAAACCGTCTCTCGAAAACGGTTAGTGTTTGAATCTATCATGTGTTTCTTGGATTTTAGGCATACTTTCAAGCTCCAATTGCTAAGACTGTGTGTAGTGGGCTCGCGCCCATTGCCATGTCAGCCCATAGGGGGCGTTAAGGGCTAAGGTGTGAGTGTGGCAACGGTCGTGAGTCTGGAACATAGTTGTCAATAGCGATCGTTATAGCGTGCTACGTAGCGTATAGGTCTAGGCTCGCTATTAGGGTTGTAGCGACAAATAGCGATATTAGCGACAATTTATTTATTTATTGTTTTGTTTTTTTTTAATATATAGCAATAAATTATAGCTATAAAATAGCTGGATTTTAGGTTTTTGTTGAATATACATGTAAAATAGCATATATACCAGGGTATTTTGATATAATATACATATAACTTTTTTCTAGTGTATCGGTATTTATAAAATAGGCGCCCGCTATTTATCGCTATTCGCTATGTAGCATATAGGACCTTTTCGCCATTTGTCGCTATTCACCATTAACAACTATGGTCTGGAATATGTGGATATGCGTGTGAAATTAAATTTTGGGCCAATGAAAATAAAACACGTGTCATTTGCAATGCCCCGTAACACATAGTCTAATAAATCGTTGCATTGCGCAAAGTGCAAGAAGTTGTTAAATGAAACAAATATAATTGTTTGGATGCCCTTATTGCAAGATTTATTTCTTTTGGCATACTTATAAGCTTAAACTACTTCATTGCCTATTGTCATTATTGTAAAGAAGTTGTGATATTGATTTGGGTTCACAAAGGGGTCACATTTGTTCGTCCTAGAAGGGTATTTAAGACATTTCGGTAGATAACCATGTTCGATTGTTCGTTATAATCTAATCACTTAAACAAATAAATCATATGTTGTTTATTTCAACATAAAACTACATCATATGTTGTTTATTTCAACATAAAACTAAATTATGTTAATATAGTAAACTAGACGGATTTGGCCAATGTTTTGCATTAGTTGATTTCCGAATTTCGACAGAAAAATCTATAACTCGATATTTCACGACAGGTACAAGTTGATCGCAGTGACTATAACAATGTCATTGGCGCGTTGCCTTATCTGAAGGTTAATCGGGCCAATTAGCATGTAGCATTTCATGAAGACCGAAACGGGTTGCAGATTCTAGCAGAGTTGATAGCTTTGTGATTGTTAACTTGTTGTTACTCTTATCATCTTGTTGTATTTATGGTTTAAGTTGCTGGTCTTTTTTTAAGTTTTTCAATTCATGTAATTTATAGTCACTGCAAAAAAACTAAGGAGTCGTTTGGTTCGCGGTTTTTTACTTAGATAGTCACTTCATAAACCGGTTCGAAACCCAAACCCGTTTCACAAGAACTGGGTTCGACTTTTGTTGACCGAACCACAACCGGTATCAAAGCGAACGGGTCTGCTAAAACTTTATACGTATTCAAAGGCTAGTTGAAAATTACTTTCAAACCACCTTTAAACAATTTTTCTCTAATGAACATCTAAAACTTATTCTTCATCTAAATTCTTGTGGGATTTCTCATTTCACATCTCCATCACACCACACGCTCATGAAGATATATTGGTATCCAATTTTATTGATTTTTGTATTGGTACTTTTGGTTCGGTACGGATAAAAATGGTATTTGTACCGAATTTGAATATGAATTAATTTGGTATTATGTTTTATTTTCGTATTATGGTACTTGTATCAATTTTACATATATGATTATTGTATTGTATTCATACCGATTCTACCTTATTTGTACCCGTACTTTATTGGTACCCGTACCAAATTTACCTATGGGTGGAGATATTTGGACACCCTCTGCGCCTATTTGGACACCCTTTGCCTCGTATAGGCCTATACGAGGCGTATAGGGTTACATCAAAATCAGTGCCTGACTCATGTCACTTCTGGTTTGACCCCTTCAAGACGCCTCGTATAGGCCTATACTGGGCGTATAGGACCCTTCGTATAGGCCTCGTATAGGACCCTTTGCCCCTTATATGCCTCGTATAGGCCTATACTGGGCGTCTTGAAGGGTTTTTTTTTTTTTTTTTTTTTTTTTTTTTTTTAACAAACATTTTATACAATATTAATTTAGCAAACTTTTATACAAAAACAAGTTTTTTTATTTTAAATCATTATTATTAGGACCCCCTCGTTGGTTTTTTTTTTGTTGAAAAATGGATGTTTTGGTAGGGTAATTTGATTGTTTTTTGAGGGTGATGTTTTTTGAGTAAAAAAATGGGTGTTTTGGTGGGGTAATTTGAGTTGTTTTTTAAGAAAAGTTTTATTTTTTTATAAAAATATTTTACCGTTTTCAAGATCGGCCTTTAAAAAATATTCGATCGTAGAAATATTACATTGTTTTTAACATATAGTGTAGTATAGGTCTCGTATAGGTCCCTTATAGGTCTTGTATAGGCCTATCGACGTATACGGGCGTTGTATCATATCCTATAGTATCGTATCGTATCGTATTGTATCGTATAGTGTAGTATAAGTCTCGTATAGCTCTCGTATAGACCTATACGATACCATACTATACGATACAATACAATACGATACTATCGTATCATATAGTGTAGTATAGGTCCCTTATAGGTCTTGTATAGGCCTATCGACGTATACGGGTGTTGTATTGTATCGTATAGTGTATAGTATAAGTCTAGTATAGGTCCCATATAGGTCGTGTATAAGCCTATAGGCCTAAATGGGACCTAAACCACACCTATAGTCCTATACGAGTGTTGTATCTTATCCAATAGTCTAATATCGTATTGTATCGTATCATATCGTATCGTATCCTATAGTATCGTGTTGTATCGCATCGTATCGTATCGTATCGTATAATATAGTGTAGTATAAGTCTCGTATAGGTCTTGTATAAGCCTATCGTGTTGTATCGTATCGTATAGTATAGTATAAGTCTCCTATAGGTCTCGTATAGGCATCGTATAATTAATATTAGTGTTATTATAATTAATATGAGTTTTTTATAGTTAATATTAGTGTTATTATAATTAATATGAGTTTTTTATAATTAATATTAGTGTTATTATAATTAATATGAGTTTTTTATAATTAATATTAGTGTTATTATAATTAATATGAGTTTTTTATAATTAATATTAGTGTTATTATAATTAATATGAGTTTTTTTATAATTAATATTAGTGTTATTATAATTAATATGAGTTTTTTTATAATTAATATTAGTGTTATTATAATTAATATGAGTTTTTTATAATTAATATTAGTGTTATTATAATTAATATGAGTTTTTTTATAATTAATATTAGTGTTATTATAATTAATATGAGTTTTTTTATAATTAATATGAGTTTATTATAATTAATATGAGTTTTTATAGTTAATATTAGTGTTATTGGTATTTAAAAAGAGAAAAAAAAAAAAAAAACCCTTCAAGACGCCCAGTATAGGGCTATACTGGGCGTCTATGTGGACCAAATGACCATTAAACCCCTGAATTAGGGCTATACTGGGGGCAAAACAGGGTTATTATGGTCTTTTGGACCCCTCGTATAGGCCCAGTATAGCCCTATACTGGGCGTCTATTATTATTTTTTTTTTTTTTCTTTTTTTAAATATTAAAAAGAGAAAACAAAAAAAAATAAAAATAGACGCCCAGTATAGGGCTATACTGGGCGTATACGAGGGGTCCAAAAGACCATTATAGCCCTGTTTTGCCCCCAGTATAGGCCTAATTCAGGGGTTTAATGGTCTTTTGCCCCTTATACGCCTCGTATAGGCCTATACTGGGCGTCTTGAAGGGTTTTTTTTTTTTTTTTTTTTTTTTAACAAACATTTTAAACAATATTAATCGTTTTAGCAAACTTTTATACAAAAACAAGTTTTTTTATTTTAAATAATTAATATTAGGACCCCTCGTTGGTTTTTTTTGATACGTTTATTTTTTTATAAAAATATTTTACCGAATGTAATATTTCTACGATCGAATATTTTTAAAGGCCGATCTTGAAAACGGTAAAATATTTTTATAAAAAAATAAAACTTTTCTTAAAAAACAACTCAACTAAAAAAAAACCAACGAGGGGTCCTAATATTAATTATTTAAAATAAAAAAACTTGTTTTTGTATAAAAGTTTGCTAAAACGATTAATATTGTATAAAATGTTTGTTAAAAAAAAAAAAAAAAAAAAAAAAAACCCCTTATATACGCCTAGTATAGGCCTATACTAGGCATATAAGAGAGGCAAAAAAGACCAATTTACCCCAGTATAGGCCTAAATCAGGGGCTAAATGGTCTTTTTCGCATAGACGCCCAGTATAGGCCTATACGAGGCGTATACGTGGCAAATAAGACAAAATATGACATAATCAGAGATTCTCTTGGAAATTGGAAAAGGTTATACGCCTCGTATAGGTCTATACGAGGCGTCTTGAAGGGTGTCCAAATAGGCAATAGGGTGTGTAAATATGTAGACCCTTTACCTATTTAGTGTATGAGTGCTTAAAAGATTTAAAAAAAAAAAAAACAAAATGGTATCAAATCAGGTACTGTGTTGAAATATCAATGCCAATACCCGTTACTTGTACTGTACCATAATATTCGGTAAGGTATTCGGTGTCCAGTTTTGTTCATATTCGGTCCTGATATGGGTACGGGTAGGAATATTGTACCGATCCCATCCTTGTTCCACTTCTTCAGCTCAAAAGGTTGTAGGTTGCAAATGGGTTTGTCACAATAAATTAGGGATGACAATGGTCGGGTATGGCTAATCCTACAATGGTCAGGTATGGTTAATCCTAGTCTATTACCCAATTGTAAAATTTTGTCCCATACTCGACCCATTACCCGTTGGGTATTTACCCGTTGAGTATCAGGTATACCCATTGGTGTCAATATATATTTTTTTGGAAAATTAAAAAATGCAATATATTATGTTGTTAATCTCAATATATAATTTTGTGTTCCATAGCATATAATTGTAAGGCAACTACCGATTTTAGCAAGCAGATACAATTATTCTTTTTATACTCTTTCTACCTGAATATTTGGGGGAAATGATGAAAATGAACACTGACCAAACCTATTTTACCAAAATAAATATTTGAAGCGTCTAAATTTAGAGAACACACGAAAATCTATCCACTTTAGTACTGACACTTGTCCCAAACGTCTAAAAAATAGACTCCTAAATCACCTTGTGATCCAATAAGAAATAGGCACATGCTTAAAGAGTCTGGATAGACTCTATATCTGTTCATGCGTCTAAATTTAGACCCGAACAATGGAATTTCAAATGATTACAAAATCAACTAAGTGTGGAAATTGGAAATGTTACAACAACCCACCTTCCCCTCCAAGGGCACATGTCATCTGGTGGTGAAATTTGGATTCCGGACCTGGTCTGGAATTAAGCGATGAGGATGCTCTTATTGCAAGTTATCTTATTTTGGCATCCTTACAAGCTAAAGTTACTTATCTGCCTATTGCCATCATTGTAAAGAAGTGGTGATACGTATCCTGACCTAAGAGGCATGCCTAAGGCTTGAGGCGCCGCCAATGAAAACACATCAGGGATAAAAAGGCGCACTTATTGGTAAAAATTGGGCTTATATGTAAGAAAACAACTTGGGATGGAGAATTCATGAAAGTCTTACTTGATAAATAGGTTTATATGCAAAACAAACGAGAACTTTTGGCTGTAATAAAAGCTTATTTTGTTGTACATAGGCCTCGTCTCTCATACGCGATGGCGTGATGTTAGCGCCTTGAGCCCACACTTTTTTATACCAAGATAATGATTTGGGTTTACAAAAGTGCCACATTTGTTCATGTCATTTAAAATGGTGTTTTAAGAGGTTTGATTGGTAGTTAGATCAGATGCTTTCTTAAACTATATGCCCGGTAAAGTATGCTTCTTACTATACATCATATGCATGAATAATGGAATAACGGGTAAGGTCACACACACAGTGGCAGAACTTGAACATAAATTGGGGGTGTCGAAAATACATGTTTAATAGGGGATTTTAGATCAGATAGGACCCTACCAAATAAAGATGATAGGATTCAAAGTTAATGGGCTAAACTTACTTTTCTAAGCCTAAAAATAGGAGGCATGAGCCCCTTCTGGCCCTTAAGTAAGTTCCGCCCATGCAGTATGCACTGTCAGACCCTCACCACGTGCGGAATCCATGATGGTGACTTATTGTTAAATTAGTGTTTGGGAGTCTCAGCGAAAAATAAGTTAGAAGTGGTCGATGAAAATTCGTTAGTTAGTAGTGTTGCAGACCAACAAATGAAAGTTAAAGATTAGAGTAAACTGCAATTTTACCCCCTGGGGTTAGGGGTCATTGGCACCCTTACCCCCCCCCCCCCCTAAGGAAATAATTGCAATTTTACCCCCCACTGTTTGCTGTTATGTCGCAACCTTACCCCCTAAGCTCAATTTTGTTGACTGATCTGTTGACTTGGTGGTGAAATGACCATTTTACCCTTTTATTTTACCCCCCTGTGTTTTGTTTACTCTGTAATATTACCCCCTGCCACCACTACCACCGCCATTCACCACCACAACCACCACTGCCACCTCCAGCCACCACCCTCAACCACCACTGCCACCGCCATTCACCACCACAACCAGCACTGCCATCTTCTTCCTCCCCCCCCCCCCTCTCTCTCTCTAAAAAAACCCACCACCCGCATTCATCTTCAACAATCACCACCGTCATCTCCACACCCCAGCCCCCAATCATCCACATACATACAGCCAAACCACCACGATCACTACCACCCCTACACCACCCTTCAATCAACACCTGCAACCAGTGATTCATCTCAATTTGTGGTAGAAATTACAAACAGTGGACATTTTGACACCAAATCAATTAAACAACAAAATCCCCCCTCTTTGCATATAGCTGAATTCTTCATTAACAGTGGACATTTTGACACCAAATCAATTAATCAAAGATTGCGACATAACAAAATTACAAACAGTGGACATTTTGACACCAAATCAATTACAAACAAGATCAAGAACTGCATCCCCCCTCTTTGCATATAGTTGAATTAAGACACTTTTAATCAGCACATTTTGAATAGTGCATCATTAACACCAAATCAATTAAACAACAAATCATATGTGATATGCAAATGAATTCTCCATCTACATACCCAATTATTGAGCCCAGCAATAAAAACATTTGAGCCCAGCAAATCACACCCTGTACACTAATTCTACCTGTACACTACTGTTTTCAGATCTAACATCCATTTCCGTTCTTCACACCACATAGCTTCTTTGTTCTCAAAACATTGCTCAAAATAAGATCAAGATCCTACCTTTATGATTCCAAATTGGGTCAATATGATCAATACAAACCCTAAATCAAATACCCTGATCAAATCTTGAGTTGGGTGTTCGTAAAATTGCAAAAAGATTCAAACTTTAAGCAATACCCTGATCAAATCTTGAGGTGGGTATTCATAAAATTGCAAAAAGATTCAATATTTAACCAAATAAAACGATGAGCATCTGTAATCTAATCAAGAGCTAATGTAATGCAAGATAAGAACATCATTAATGCTGTAAAAACATCATCATATCTTCATTGAGCAATCATGAAGAAAAGTGATGTAGAGATTTAGATTGAGACTACGTGACTTACTGAGATTCAGATTGGTCGGATTAACTGTTGCTATTGATTGAGATGAGCATGGTAGATCAATGGGTGGGGATGAGAGAGAGACAGGAGAGAGAGAGAGACAGGACCGGGTGGTTGTGGTGGTGGTTGTGTGGCGGCGACAGTTGCGATGGTTGTGGTGGTGAATGGCGGTGGCAGTGGTGGTGCCCGGTGGTGATTATTGTGGTGGATGTGAGAGAGACAGGAGAGAGATGGTATATTTCAGGGATATTGAAGAAGAACTGTCTATTATATATATATAGGGTAGGGATATGGTAAAAAGTGTCTAAAATGTAAGAAGGGTAAGAAGTGTTTTAAACCATTGGATATTTGATCTAATGGTTAAGATTAATAGGGTATAAAAATGTAAATTGTGTTTTAATTAGAGGGACCTTATGTAAAATTGAAGGGCAATAGTGTCTTTTTAAATGTTTGAAATATGGTAACCGTAACCTACACAACCAAAAACTCCTACATTCACTCCTTTTTCCTTAAATATAGGAATTAATGATTCACCTTAATTGTAGGAGGTCTTTGGTTGCATATTCTTCATACGTTATCATAAAGAGATCTATAATCAGATTCATGGCGTGGTGTTTTAAAACAACTGGATAAATTGATTATGATTCAAGTCATGGTGTTTTATCTGGAGACATTGTTCAAGGCGTGGTGTTTTATCAATAAAAAAACATTCCCAGATTTTAAAACACTATGACTATGATTCAAGTCATGGTGTTTTATCTGGAGACATTGTTCATGGCGTGGTGTTTTATCAATACAAAACATTCCCAGATTTTAAAACACCATGACTATGATTCAAGTCATGGTGTTTTATCTAACCGTCGTACACCATCACTCACATTAACCACCATCACCGTCGTCATCGCCGTCGTGAGTCACCATCTTCGATAACACGTGACCTTCAGTTCAGAATCTCCGACGAACCACATATTCCGGTTTCCTCCACCACTCATCGTACAACCTTCATATTCTCCGTTCATCATCTTGAATCTTTATCGTCATCGGTGTATTGTCTCGGGAAAGACAATGTTTGGCGGCTGAAAGTTATTTAAGGTTTTGGTTCGGTGTGTGTGTGTAACAGAGAAGAAGAGGGTTGTCGGCTGAAACGTATATTAGGGTTTTGGTTTGATTTTTGTTTCGAACGAGGAAGAAGAGACTGTTATCTTTTTGTTTTAATTAATTGATAATATATTGAGGGCAGGGAATGTACAATTACTAATATACCCTTTTGAATTAATTAAGATGAGGGACACTTGTCATTCCCAAATTATTTCTTACACTTCTTACAAAAGATGGACTTTGTACAGGATCCTCTACCTATATATATATATATATATATATATATATAATAACAATAATAATAAATATAATAATAAATATAGGGTAAGATTACCAAAATACCCTTACCTATAAGGGTCAAACTACCGTTGACTGAGGCCGGGGGGTAAGATTGCGACATAACAGCAAACAGTGGGGGGTAAAATTGCAATTATTTCCTTAGGGGGGTAAGGGTGCCAATGACCCCTAACCTAGGGGGTAAAATTGCAGTTTACTCTAAAGATTATTTAAATCTAATAGCTATAATAAAATTACTTATTATATTTTCATCATCATGACTTTTTATTTGTAGAAAACAAAGTCATCTAGAACATGGTTGGTTGTATAAAGGAACATATCCTATAAATATGGTAAAATATATTTAGTAAAATTACATTCTATTAATCAATACCAATATTTAATTATTTTCACCAACTAATAAGTTTACACGTCCTTTTTTTTTTTTTTTTTTGAACAGCTACACGTCCTTTTAATTTGTGTTCATGAGTCATGGTTTATACACTAAATTATAAACTTCACGAGTTATGATCTAGGGATAATTATTGTCCATAATGTAATTGTGATAAATGATAACCACTAATATAATGTAACACCCCAAAAACGGGTTTGGTAAATTAAAACCCGGTTGATATAAAGAAATGAGTTTTAATCTCTTATTTAACCAAAATGAAACTAGAGGGACCAAAACCACTAAGTGGGAAACATGATTTTATAAAACAAAAAATTAAAACACCACACACATAGTGTGTGTGTGTGTGTGTGTGTGTGTGTGTGTGTGTGTGTGTGTCGATGATCAGGAAGGAGAAAGAGGGTTCAAACCCTAGTTTCTTCAAAATCTTCAAATTGAAAGGCAAGATGAAGCTTAAACTCATAGCCGAGCATAGATTAATGATCACTTTCACAAGGGGATCGCAAGGTATGTCTTAAAAGTTAGATTGGTGATTATGCACGAAGTGGGTTATGTTGTAAATCACGAATTTGTATGAAATTGAGCATGAGTATGTGTTAGATTCATCATTTGGAATATGGATTATGCATGGTTTGGGTTAATTTGATGTTTTTTAAGTGAAACCCATTGATTATGGTGATGATGACGACTTGAAAGATCACCCATGTCCAACTTCTTGCTTAAGATTGATGTATTATGATGTGTATGATGGATTCTTGCTAGAGGAATTGAAATAAATGTGATGCTAATATGTTTGATGTTCATGCATGGATGATTTATGTTGATTAGTAGAAGGATTTGGATGAATTATGTATGAGATTAGGAGATTGTGCATGAACTAGTTGTACTTTATGTTTAGAAGGTAGTACATACACCAAGGGTATGATGATATTATGAAGAACTTAAGTAGATCACTAGTAAGTGATTAATAATGTAGTTATGAAGTGGGTTTTAGATAATGGGATGTAAATTGACGATTTACTTATGTTAATGATGTTTGGAATCAAACATGTGTGTGAATGTTTAAAGAAATCGGATAAGAAATGATAGATTAGCATGTTATAAGGTTGAATGATAAATTCCATATAAGATCCGTGTAATGAAAAGGTTGTGATGAATGATGAATAAGCTAACTATCTTGAGAATGATATATGATAGTTGATGCTTGATAAGCAACATGGAAGCTTGGGAAAGAAGCGGGTCAAATGGAACTTATGTGCACGGGAAGCGTACTCGGATGCAAGGTAAGTTAAGCTTACACCCTCCTTGTAGAATACCTCTTCATTGTATAGATTATGAATATGATAAGTTTATAAATGAGGTATGGAGTTCCGACAAGTTTTGATACGGGTCGGAACATGAGTTCATGACAATAAACTAGGTTTGATGGTTAAAAAGGGATAAAAGGGTATTATGGTAAATTTGGTTGCGAATTAACGAAGGAATAAGTTACATGGATGGGATGATGGATAATTAAAATCCCACAAGGATAAAATGGATATTTAGATTTAACGGGTCAAATGGTGAAGATATCACCATTTGACGATATCGATTAATGAATTGTTTTGTCAAGCGTTGTGAATTCACAAAATGAATAGCGAAAGGAAATTCGTTGCTATTAACGAGCAATTTAGTGGATGAAGTATTAAAACGGGTCATAGCGTTGATCCGAGCCAGGTATGTGTAATTAGAGTTATAGTTAAGTAGTGAGATTGGCTAAATATGAAATGAAGTCCTTTGTTGTAAAGGATGGAGTGAAGTTGACAAAAATGCCCTTGATAGGTATATCGGGCGAATGACTTTAAAAGGTTGTTTAGAAACAAGCCATTAGATTAAATGATTACTTTGGACATGTATGAAAGCGAAAAGTATGATCTTTGCGAGTCAAAGTCCTAAAAATCCGTAAATACCCTTAACGGGTCAAAATAACATTTAAGTGGAAATGGGTTGGGATGTTGTAAGAAACCCGTGTTTGGAACCTTATATGATAGACGACTTCGAAATTATAAGGTTCATGGGGAATTTAGGTCAAACAATCAAGTTATGTTGATGAATGCATGAACGGGTCGAATAAGGGAAAGCGGGTATATAAAGCCAAGAGCTTTAAGTGAATATTTTCCTTAACCGGATGTTGGATTTCAAGTTCATATGATAGAATGTGAATTTACAAGCATGTAGGAAGAAACGGGAGGTTAAACGGGTAAACGGTTCAAAAGTTATGCGCGTTTTAGTGCGTACGGACGACGAAACGGAACTGCAGAAAACTGCAAATTCTAGAGGGCGTCGCCGACGGGTATGGGGGCGTCGCCGACGGGCTCCAGAAAGTGAGTTTTTGGCTGACGGGTTATTTGACTGTCTACGGGGGTTTTTGGCTACGGGTAATTGCAAGGGCCGTCGCCGACGACCCTAGGGCCGTCGCCGACGCCCTCCCCAAGTTCAAAAACCTAAAAATTTGTTATTTAAGTTGATTTATGTATCGTAGGCTTCGGTTTGTTATCCGTGGACTACGGCGGACTTTCCAAACATGATTTTGATGGTTCCTTAGATGTTTATGGGTTATAAATCTAAGTCTAAGTCCCATGTAATTAATGTATGATTATGTAAGAAGTATGTGAGAGCTTGTATGTGTATATATGGGTATGTACATCTGTAGATGTGTATACATATGTATGTGTGAAGGTACGTCTGAGTGTAAGTATGCACGTGAAGATATGGGAAGGTATGTATGCATGTGGATGTCTACGTATGTAAGCATAAAGGTATGTATGAGTATACAAGGGTTCGGTAAGATCTTGAATGTGTAAATGTGAGTATGCAAGTAAGTAGAGACGTAGTAATGTATGTACGTATGTAGATATGCATTTATGTATATGTGAAGATACGTATGTGTATATGTACGTATGTAGAGACGTAGTAATGTATGTGCGTATGTAGATGTGTGTTTGGTATATATGAAGGTACGTATGAGTTTATGCATGTTTGTAGAGATATAGGAAGGCATGTACGTATGCAGATGTGTATGTATGCATGTAAGAATGTATGTACGCGTGATTTAGGTACGTTGAGTAATACGTTATTAATAGTGTGCCTTGAGAATGAAAGGTAATGCAGGTACATTATTGAAGCCTCACCAGGACATGGATATGCAGATGAAATGCTTAAAGTTAGAAAGATAACTAAATGGGAAGTGTATGAGATTGAATCTTGTTTAAGTATTGTATACTAATGTTATGAATGCATGTGGTGAGTGCAGGTTGTACGAATCGCAGGCAGTTATCACGAGGAATAGAGATCGAAGATCGGGTCACAAAGTAGATTATACGGGGATAATTGAGTATGTACTTTAGTAAACATGACTTATACCTTATTTATGTAAAAGATTCATATTAAAACGAACTTTCAAGTAAGTCAAGACGTCTGTAATGAAAGAAATTTTATGGCACGTATTTCCGTTGCGTCTTTTCAGTTAAAGCGTGTTAGGGTCTTACATATAAAATCATTATAACGTTACAATTGAAGTGAAACAATGACTAAAATTTTTTTTAAGCATTGAGTTTAAGAAACACTAATTTAACTCGTATAAAAGAATAATAAAAGTATACATATTTTTTATTTATGTCATTGTTATCTTTTTAATATATAAATCTAAATCTTTATAAAATAAGACACGATATCCCAGTCCTTTTTATAAAAGTTAATGATTGAAGAGAAGATATATACAGAAAATTATATTTGCCCTAAACACAAGGGCAATTTCATCACTCCATCATACAACCTAGCATTTAAATAAAAACTAGTGGGTGAAACCCACGTGTTTTGTGTTTTAGCAGGATGTTAAAATTTGTAAGGTTCGATTTCGATGACTAAAAAAATATTTACAATAGTTTTATTACACAAAAGATGCAAGGTATAACCCATAAAACAAAGTTGTTTTTTTACATGTCGAAAACCATAAAAACAAACATCGATATAAATTCTGATGACACTGATTCCGATACCGATGTTCAGTTGGTACTGGCTCGATTCATCATTGTATCGCTATTTTGAACACAACTATGTTTTCAATAAAATGTATATAGAAATTTCGAGTAAAAAAAAAGTTAAACGCGTGGTAAGGCTCTGTTTCACCGACTATTTTTTTTTATTTTAAATAGTTTTAATATCACAAAAGTTGTATGATATAACCCAAAAAAGAAAGTCGTGTTTTACATGCAGTGGCGGATCTTGCCCGTTGAACCTGCCAGGACCGAAAGACACGGGCACTAAAATTAGCACTACAACCAAAAAACTTGTCAGGGCCGAACATAGTATATATACAAAATTTCGATCGAAATGCGGAAAATTAGCACTATCCGCCCCTGTTTACATGGATCGAAAAACATAAAAACAAATGCGAATACCTATTGTGGTAAACTAGTAGCAATGTTGTTTGGTCAGTACCGACTCGACTCATCACCATACCGCTATTTCGAATACAACTCCGTTTTCAATAAATAAAAAGTTATATTGGAACATAGGGAAAAAAATAATGTAGCTACGTATTTAGTTTTTTTTTTTTAACTAGTTATAAGCGAAAGATAGAACTATTGGTTTAAATCATATTTATAAGATGAAACTATTAGGTTAATAGCAAGGTTGGAGAACTCGCTAGTCGCTAGCGGGTCGGTGAGGTAGGGACTAGCGACTACTCGGGATTAATCGGATCGGACTTTTTATGTATAATTTTAAGTTTTTATACATATATACATATATTTTTATACGTAATTTTTTTAAGTGGACAACTTTTGACCGGAATCTGGGAGGTTTTGGCCAGAATATGTGTTTTTTTCCGATTTTTTCTGATTTTTTTCCGATTTTTTTTGTTTTTCCCGATTTTTTCCGATTTTTCCCGACCGACTAGTCGCGACTAGGGCCGACTAGGGCCGATTAGAGCCGACTAGGCCGACTAGCGATTTTTTCACTGATTAGTGAAAAATTACTCAGTAGAGGTCCGACTAGCGACTAGTCGCCGATTAATCGCCGACTAGTCGCGATTTTTGCAACACTGGTTAATAGTAATAATAATAATGTTATTAAATTTCAAAAAAATAATAATGCATAGTAACGGGTTAAGTGACTAGATCCTATGTCACACACGTACACCGGCGCCTGTTTTCCCTCGTAAATTATCTTCGCATATAAATACCAGAAAATGCGTGTTTTTGTTTTTCGACCTAATTTAAGGTTTCTATTCAACTAACGACACTTTGTTTTCTTCTTCATCCTTAACCATGGTTCAATTACTGTGCCCAGAGGGGAAGCGTACGATGAATGCTAATGAACCGATTCATAAACGCTTGAAATCATCGTCTTTACAGGCACCTAACGAGGTTTTATTTTATGTTTTCTAGTTTATGTTTATTCAAAAGTTTTACTATTAGGGTTTTGACTAGGATTTGGTGTTTTGTTTATTTTCTTTGAATTCTTCTGGTTACGTACAATTGAAAACTAAAAACTAATGTTTTTTTAGTTTTGGATTTTTTGGTACCATCCAATTGGTTTATGATGCATATAAAATTCAACAAGATTTTTATATGTATACCATAGTTGTTATTGGCAAATAGCGACAAATAGCGATAATGTGTCTATATGTTACATAGCGTATATGGATAAATAGCAGGCAGTTATTTTATAAATAGTGATACACTAGAAAAAAAGTTAAATTTTTTTATGTGTGTATTATATCAAAATACCCTGGTATATATGTTATTTTACATGTATATTTAACAAAAACCTAAAATCCAACTATTTTATAGCTATATTTAGTTGTTGTTTGTATAAAAAAAATTGTCGCTATTATAGCTATATCTATCGCTACAACCCTAATAGCGAGTCTAAACATATATGCTACGTAGCACGCTATAACGATCGCTACGCTCACTATTGACAACTGTGGAGTAGACCCAAATTGACATGTTGTATAATACCGGTAGTCCCATTTTGACTCGTAGTATGATTTAATTAGACCCAAATATAACCCGTTGTGTAATCTGAGTAGACCCAAATGAACCCATAAGTGAATTTTTTTTAACCAAACCAACGAAACGCTGAATGAGTCATAATTGTCGGGTGTAGCTATACTTTCGTTTTTGTGATCATTTGTAATTGATTATTTGCAGCCTAGCCTTGATAGCAATGAATCTGCAGACCCACATTCTCAATACGACCCGCTTAACGAGCCGGGTCTTTTGGGTTTAAACCTGAGGAAGAGTGAATCATTATTGGAGCTATGTCAAGCCCGCGTTAACCAAGCCCATATTGACAGAATGGAGAAAGATGTTAAGGCAAGAGTCGGGCTCTCAGGGCCCGTCGATAACTTAAAGGCGTCTAATTTCCCCGCTGTACTTTTAAGGATTGGAGAATGGGAGGTACACATTATTACAATGCATATGGTTTTGTGTTGAAGAGTACGTTTTGACCCGTTTGCTTGTGAATGGGTTGTTTCGGCGGGTCATCAAATGGGCAAAATAGAAAAAAAACAGCTTAGGGTGGGCGGGGCACCCACCGAAAACCCACGCGGGGACCATGCTTGCCGATTAGGGGGGTGCTGCCAACCAATCGGGGAGGGAAATCGGGGACCAATTTCGGTGGTTGTTCACCGCGAGCGGGGAGGGAGAGAGATGGTGGGCCCCATTTTTCCAACCAATCAAACCATTTTGTTTTTTGTTTTTTTTTTTTTTTTGAATAAAAAAACAAGGGGAGTTAAGAGGGGAGTGGCGCCATCAAATTGGGGTGTTAGGGGAGTTTAAGAGGGGAGTTGACGTGGCACACGAGGATTGGGTGTGCGTAAGAGAGGGGACTCCCCTCTTAGGGGAGTGCCCCCCTCACCCTTAAAGGAAACGGGTCAATTCGTCAAAGAATAGTGGGCTATAGCGACAAGCTACATATACGCTATGTAGCGATAGCGATGAAACAACGAGCACTATTTTTTGTTTAGCGATACACTAGAAGAAATTTTTTGAAATATTATATATATATATTTTATCAAAATACGCTGTTTTTATATGTACATTTATAAAAATTAAAATTAAAATAAAAACACTGAAATCCCGCTATTTTATAGGTATATTTTACCGCTATTTTCATTAAAAGTTTAAAACAAAAAAACCTATAATCCCTCTATATTCAAGCTATGGAGGCGCCAAAATCAGTTTGCGACCTATTGCCATGTTAAACGCTATAGTGGGTGCTATGCTCGCTACTAACAGTGTTTCTAAGTAGCTGTATTAAAACATATAGATTATCACTGTCTCAATCATATGTGGCATAATACTAGATTAGTAATGATATATATTTTCTTTTTGTACAAAAATTGTTTCGGGTCAGCATAGATTTTGACGTGTTGTTTGTGGCAGTATGTGTCGAAATACGAAGGTGATTTGGTGGCAAAATGTTACTTTGCGAAGCATAAGCTCGTATGGGAAGTTCTCGATGGCGGGCTAAAGAATAAAATCGAGATTGAATGGGAAGCTATCATTGGCCTGAAGGCACATTGTCCTGATAACGGGCCTGGCACCTTGACTATTGTGGTAAACTAACACGACACGAACCTAACACAGAATTCACGGGTTTGGGATTAGTCTAAAGGGGTTCGTGTCAGTTTCAGGTTGAACCTACGAACCAGCTAAATGGGCCAGGTTCGGGTCAACCCGGTCATGTTGGCGGGTTGACTTGTTTAACCCATATATATTATATTGTATTTTTTTATCATATGTTTTATGTCATAAATTAAATCGGGTGTGCATTTTATGTTATAATTATAACTTAAAAAAAGAAATTGACATAAGACTTTATAATTTAAATGTAATTGTACTATATACATTTGTGTTTTTTTTGTAGTAAATTTTAATTTTAATATATTAATTTGCGGAAAAAGATTTAAAAAATAATAAAAAATCGGGTTGATTGGATCGTGTTCGGGTCAACCCGAGAATATTCGGGACGTGTTCAGGTTCATATGTATGACACGATTTCGGGTTCGGGTTCTTCTAAAATTTTCGGGTGCAGGTCGGGTTGAACCCCGCCAACCCGTTAACATGACCCGTTGAGCACCCCTATCGCTTATTGACGTGGTGATTTTTGTTGACAGCTCGGTAAACAACCGCTATTCTTCCGAGAGACCAATCCGCAGCCTCGAAAACACACGGTTTGGCAGGCAACTACCGATTTTACTAATGGAGAAGCAAGCAATTATAGGTATTCTTTTTGTACGCTTTGTACATGAATATTAATCGGTCGTTTAGATTCCTTTCTTGTAGTACTAATCATTGTAAGTCTGCACACTCAAAAAAAACATATGAACGGTTAAAAGAAACGGTCTGATTATTAAAAGTAGGGCTGCAAATGAACTGAACGTTCAGCGACAGTTTGAGAACCGTTCGGATGGAAGTTCATTTGTGTTCGTTGGTTTAATAATGAAAGAACACGAACAGGAAATTTCGTTTAGTTAAATGAACGAACATGAACAGAGGTCGGGTTCGACCGTTCGTTCGTTTATGTTCGTGAACGTTCGGTAATTTGTTCATTTATGTTCGATATTTCATTAGTGTTTTTAATTTTATATTTTTTTTAAATACTTTAAAATTCCAACAAATAAAACATTTAATTAGTTTCATTTTATTATATACTTTGTCCATGAACACTTGTTTGTGTTTGTTTGTGTTCATGAATGTTTGTTTGCATTCGTTACCTAAAATTAACAAACGAACATGAACACGTTCATTTCCTTAATGAACAAACACGAACATAAAATCTCGTTCGGTAAGTCTTCATGAACAGTTTGTGAACACATATATTACCATAACAAACGAACACAAACAAGGTCTTGTTCATGTTCGTTCGGTTTGTTTGTAGGACTGATTAAAAGCGTCTGATTTACCATCAAATTTGCAGGATTTTTTGTTAGTAAGTTGCTAAACACCTCTCATATTTCTTTCATGTTACATTGTACAGGCAACATTATCTACAATGTGCACCAGGGGTGCTAAATAAGCATTATCAAAAGTTGATCAACTGCGATACACGACTTAACTTGCTTAGCCAACAGGCAGGCGCATCGTCAGACGCGCAGCCCGCAGCAAAAGATCCCGTCAAAGATCCAAATATGTCAAACAATAACGGCTCTAACCAACTAGAAAACGCGGGCACTCATGGGTATGTGGAAAGTTGGAGTCTCGTGCGGTCAAAGGCTATCAGGCTGGTCAACTCACCGTGGCCCCTGCGAACAACGTCCATATCCGATATCGTAAACCACACTGCACATTGTGTTTCCGAGCAAAACCAAAACCCTGCTCGGGTCAACGAAGTCAACCACAATCAGTTGGTCAAGAATATTTCCGAGATTCTGCTTAACAACAACACACAGATGACCACACCTTCGGATGAGAAAAGTCCAATGTCAGGAGTCAACTCACTATGCAGTCTTCTTCAGGACGGAAACGAGTCGAATAACTATTCTGACCCTGACGCGGGTAACAATAACGGACAAGAATGGGCTGATGGAAATGACCATTTTACCCCTTCGGGTAATCCGACACCCGAGAATGACAAAGGGATGTCAAGAGACGACTCGTTTACTGATCTGGTAGATCAGCTTCCGCAAATCGAAACGCTCCCGAGGCTTTTCTTTGACACCTCGCAGGATGGCGATATCGTCGACTTTTGAGCACGGTTGAAGCTGTAAATACGACTCGGTTTCGGGGAAGTATATATGGAAGTGGAAATGTGTTTTGATCACTTTGGTCATGTTAATAGGTTTGCAGTTATTTATTATGTTTGGTAAGTTATTCTACCTTCTTTTGGAACATTTTTCACCAAAAGTGAAGGACTTGTTTTCTTTTTTATTCTAGTTTTTCTATTATTGGGATATAATGACATTAGTTTCTGTTAATATATGAATTCATTTTGGATTTGACTCATCATCATCATCATCATCATACTCAGTAAATCCCACCAATAGCAAAGCAAAGGTAGGGTCTGAGGAGGGTAAGATGTAGACAGCCTTACCTCTACCCCGTAGGAATAGAGAGGCTGCTTCCAGTGAGACCCCCGGCTCGATAGTAGTTTTGCATCAAGCCTTGGACATAAGGCACATAACACTCGGCAATCGGGACAAAGACCGATTAGTGCATGTACCCTTTTGTCTTTCAGCTATCAACGCCACCACATGATGCATGATTAACCGTCCTCCACTTTTAACGTTATTTTCACGAAATTAGTAAAATAACGTTAAAATTAGTGCACTTTTACTTTTGCCCCCCGATGGCCCACACATATATACATTATATGAGCATACCGCAAGCGGGGCGTGTCATTTTGGATTTGACTATAGATGTTAATTTTGTGACCCGAAACCATACAGTAAAACTCCGATAAAAAGTAATATTCGTTACGTGATGTTATTTATTTACGGATGGTATTATAAGTTTGTTTGCGCATTTATCGAGGATAAACCGTACATATTAGGTTAATCTCAACTGTTGATTTTTGTTTTGTTTGATCTAATGTACAAAAATGTTCTTTTGTTACCAAAGTTGACTTTTGTCAAATATGTGTTACTGGCTCGCATGATTTGAACTGTCCACCTCTTAATAACCTTTGGCAAATATGTGCTTAAAGTTAATTAAACTTGTATCTGATATAAAAAGATATAACAACAGTTAGTTAACTGTTAATTATAAATACTCAAAAAGGGTATCAAATCACCTATTAGAAAATGATCTAAGATTTAGCATGGAAGATATTATCGTTTAACATCCGTCGAAAGTCTTCACACGTTAAAGAACCCGACATTAATTACAAGTACTCGTTAATCTGTGCAGAAATATAAACAGTTTTCAGTTTCTTAGAAAGAGGAATCAAGGCATGCTCAAACAAAGAACACATTGTGGAACATTAGATTCTGCAGCCATTGCATACTTTGAGCATTCAGTATGGATGGCATGACCACATGGCAGAATGTCGACAGCCGGAAGATGTAGAGGTATGAATTTAACGCGGTATTTGTAATCGTCATCTGCACGATCCACATCGTTTGGGGAAGATGAAAGATCTTTGGCGCATAATATGCACTTCTCCCCGGATTGCTTACGTTCCACACAATCACCTGTCAATACAAAACATTAAACAAACAGACAAACGTACTCAGTAATATCCCACTCATAAAAAGGAACATTATTGTTACATAGACAATGAAAAATGATGATGGGTGTTAATTAACATGTTGTTTGCTCGTAAACATAAACATATCTCGTGTTAACCCCATCCCATTTTGATATGTTACCCAACCGACCCATCTACCATGTATGACATTTGGGGTCATGAAATGATACGAAATTACTTTAAGAGCTAGCAGACTTATACTTAGACCAACTAGGTAGAGGTAAACAGGTAAGAAACTAAATACCCGACTTAAAAGTTAAAAGGCATAACACGTGCAATGTTTGTAGCTACAGGCCTATAAGTAATGGACAAAAACCTCTCAACGTGTCGGATCATGTTATATGTAAATCTATATCTATAACATATAAGAGTAAAATGTCATCTTCTTCCTTGAGGTTTGGCCACTTTTGCGACTTTCGTCCCTGGGGTGCCATTTTCATCCCTGAGGGCCATTTTTCGAGGGACGAAAGTCGCACTAAATTGCCAACCTCAATGATGAAAATGACAAAAAAAAAAAAAAAAAAAAAAAACAAAGTTGAATGATGACTGAAATACACAAAAAAATCATTTTGGATGGAATAAGCAAATATACCCAAACCGTAGGGACGATTTTGGCCTTTTACTCTATATATATAATAATAAAAGTAATTCACACATTTATTTAGGAAGTTAACTTTAAAGCACATATGTCAAATTTAAAGTTACCCTATAAAGTGCTTGATATAATAGTCTAGACATTTAATATTATATATATACCTTTTCTATTTATTTATTATTTTCTGCTTTTACTATGCAACACTACAACATAACAATGAATCAAACAAAACAAAACATATGATTGATTATATGTATATAGTAAACTAGTAACATAGTAACATACCATCCAATCTGATGTGATAAACTGGGGAGTCAGAATAAGTTTGCTCAATTTCCTTCAACAGGGAAGCAACTGCAACTGTAGAATCTTTAGGTCCCTCGGGTATCGGGTCCTTCGGGACCGCAGTTTTCTGTGCTGGATTACCACTCACGACGAAAGCTGATGCATCGTGTGCCACCGGGCTAACCTGAGCTAACTTTGACCTGGCCGCCAAACGTGCAGATCGTCTACACGATGAATTCTTGTCGAGTAAGGTATCCGGGTTTGGTGTCGAGTCCGAGATCTTAGATACCTTGTTGACACTCATGTTTCCCGAAAAATATTATGCAGGCCCGAAATATCAACAGCGCGTTTTGGACGCTTTCACTGTAAACAATGAGAAAGCTCTATTAACCGTTTATTATTATTATTATTATTATTATTATTATTATTATTATTACTATTATTCGGATAGAGACTTTTCTTTGCTAAAAAGTTAAGTCCGTCCGAATAATAATTTGTCAGGCCAAAACAGATAATATTTGTTGGTATATAGAATTGAGTGTTACTTTATTAATTATGTTTCTTTGATCATTAAATTTTTTGTATACTTGCAAAAGATTATAGTGTGTGGAATGTATGACATTTTACTCATCAACTAAATCGCAATAATTTCTGTTCAAAAAAAAAAAAACTAAACCGCAATAATTAAGTATGAAACAGTAAAATAAAACAAAAATAAGTAAAATTAGTGACCGTAAATAAGAAAAGTAATAATAACTAGATGAGGGTGACACTCACCGGAAACAATGAAGAATATTAATGGCGACTGGATTACGATTTACGAGGAAGAAAAGGATTTCTTTATTTATTTGGGGAAAAACGGACAGGGGTTAACTAGGGTTTTAAATAATGTTTATATAGTTTTCGTCTGTGGGCCAACCCGATATTTGTTTTCCTATGGCCCAATACGATTTTGTGTTAATTATATTTATTTATACCAAATCTTGAATCCGAATTAGTATCGTATCGGAGCCGGTACCGAAGTTACATATCGAATCATTGTCAGTACCAATTCGGTACCCATTTCTTGGTGTTTCTGTATCGGTTCGGTACGGTAACATTATTTTACCTTTTTTTACATTCAAATATCGTACCGTACCAAGCATTTTCAATACCGGTACCCAAATTTGACGATTTTCAGGTGCTACTTTCGGTAATGGTACCGAGCTCATCCCTAGTGAGAATTAGTGATATGATCTCAATAGGAACAAGACATGAGAATACTTATTTTTCGTCTATGCCAAATATGATTTATCGTTTGAATGTTATTATACAACTGAATGGCCTTGTTCTGTTTGCCCTTCGTAAACTCATTACACAAAAAGGTTATGGCCCATCATACCCTTTAACCGGCTCATTAGACCATTTAGGGCCCGAAACCACATAGGCTTCTAACTTCTAAGGTTCGTTTTGTGGTTTCCAATTCATCAATAAAAAAGGTTTTCGGTTTTGGAGGATCTAGGTCGGGTGGGTTTGGTTCTGACCCTTTGCGCAACCCTACTAAAATCAACATCTACAAATTGATATACAATCATTATGACCGAAGATTGTGATAGGGGAGGATGACTGCCGGGTAACGTATATTTTATTTGTTTTTTGAGTAAAGAGATAGAATAGTTTTAAAACGTTAACACAAAGATTTAGAAAAATGTCATTCACTTCAAGAACCGAATATTTTAAAGGTGGGTAATGATTAAAAAAAATGTAACTAAAAAAAATCAAAATCAGTTTATTACATTGCTAACAATATATGTATATTTTATTTGTTTTTTGAGTAAAGAGATAGAATAGTTTTAAAACGTTAACACAAAGATTAAAAAAATGTCATTCACTTCAAGAACCGAATATTTTAAAGGTGGGCAAAAAAATAAAATCAGTTTATTACCTTGCTAGCAAGACCATCCCTCTAATAAAACATGACCATCAAATAATTATATAAATGATCCACAAATATCAAATAGTTACAAAGCATGCTAACATAAATGTTGATATTGGAAACTTGAAATTAATATATGAAAAATGTCAAGAATAAACAAACCTAAAGGCATGTCCCCCCTTTCTTCTTAATTTGTCTTATGGGCGACGTATACATACCCACAACCATGTTTTCTTTAGGGTTCACGGAAGCAATAATATTGATTGAATTGATGGAACATAAAAATAGAGTTGTACCGGTAATGCATTACAAAATAAGATAAGTCTTATTATATAAGGAGTTTTAGGACCCGCGTGATATGGCGGAACCGTTAAACCAAACAAAAAATAGACGTAAAAATGTTGAAGCACGCACGTATGTGGCAAGGTGTTAACTTACCAAATTTTGACCAAGACATAAAACATTATCGTAGAAAATTCCACCCGTGTATTGCGGCGGAAACGTAGCGGGAACTCGGTTGTTTTCGGTGGTTCCCGCTATGTTTCGCCCACAATTTGGTTCGTCAAGTACCAGTATGTTATCGACATACGATATATTAAACGAAAGAGAAAACCTAAAGAATATAGTTTTAATAAGACCAAAACTACATCAACACGCATTTGACTCGTTTTGACCGCTCATTTCTGCACATAAAAACGTAAGAAACCTACGTAATTAAAAGAATCGTATGATATGTGCGTATTATTACATCGATTCTATATATAAATTGTTGCTTCTTGTCTTTTTAAGATACCATGAATTGTTTAGAAATACATATAAAAGGACTACCAATAAAACATAACTATATTTATTTTATTAATAATCAGAAAAGCAGAACAAAAGAAAAACCAAAAGCAAAGTGGACCAATAGAAAGATAAAAAATTGAACAGTGAATTCTAGAGAGAACAAATTTTTGCAAATAGATAGGTAGAAAATGACAAACCTATAACTTGTTTTTATCAAGCTTGTTCAAATATTTTAGACTATGGGTATGGAGAGCCTCATCCCTAAGGGGATGGGCCGCTACGTCGGCGTCACGTATGAGTGACTTGGAGGGGATGAACCCCTTTATGCATATATATGTATGTATGTATAGGTATATGTGAGAGAAGGGAGGAGAAGGAGCCCGACGAGATCGGCTGGTGGGAGCCGGAAAGGACGGGACCGGGCGAGGGGGCGGTGTGGGGGACCGGCGCCGGGCCTCGCGGGCCTAAGCCGGCCCCCATACCGCTTAGTCTTAGGATCACTTTTGAATACTCTCATCATCATCAGTAAATCCTACTAATAGCAAAGCTAAGGTAGGGTCTGAGAAGGGTAAGATGTAGACAGCCTTACCTGCTACCTCTACCCCGTAGGAATAGAGAGGCTGCTTCCAGTAAGACCCCGACTCAATAGTAGTTTTGCATCAAGCCTTGGACATAAGGCACATAACACTTAACAATCGGGACAAAATCCGATTAGGGTGCGTGTACCATTTTGTCTTTCAGCTATCAACGCAACCACATGATGCGTCGCTTTTAACGTTATTTTCACGAAATTAGTAAAATAACGTAAAAATTAGTGCAATTTCGCTTTGTACACACTCATATAACTAGTCATTAATTTGCCGTTAAAAAAAAACTAGTCATTAATTTTCTTTTTTGGTTTAACTCACACACCTACTAATAAAATAATCTTGTAAATTGATTCAACATTAGCAAATACCATCAAAATAAATTATTTATACATGTTTTTTTTAATAGATCATCAAAATAAAATATATTTATATTTATATACTATTAATTTGAAACATTTGTGTGCATATTTAGTGGTAAGTTGTGCTTAAATTGTTGTACCTTACTCAAATATAGGTTGTAAGTTGTGCTTAAGTGGTTGTACCTTAATCAGATAATAATGGTTTCATTACCTTACCAAATTCATTCTGTTTTGTATGCATGTATGGTTGTAAATTGTGTTTAAGTGGTTGTACTCTAATCAAATAATGGTTTCATTATCTTACCATATTCAATCCGTTTGATCCATTCAAAGTTGTGTTGTTTTATTTGTAAGTTATTATTATTTATAATAATCTAATTAATTTAGCCAGAATATTGTATAAATATAATGTGCAACGTATTGATGCAATGCTTGTTGTAATATATGCATTATGATTTGTATAGTGGTAATGATATGTATTATATATAGATTACGATGAACCTGTCAAACGAGAAAAAATTGACGCGGATTCATCGTAACGCGTGAGTCCTAGATTAACTTAGTTATTTTATTATTCTATGTTTTACGTTTCGACGTTTCGGTTTAATTTCTTCGCATTAACATCGCAACTTCAGTTTCGGTGGTCGCTGACAGCAGTGTGACATTAGTGCTCGCCCCGCCGCAACGCGAGGGGTACTTAATACTAGTTTAGATCATTTTATCAAAAAAATTATAAACTAATTTGGTTTTTGCACCACATAAATATTTTGTCATTTGGATACAAAAAACGAAAGCAAAATAATAAAAATAAAAACTATATATCATAAAATAAAAACTAATGGTACCCCACTTGTGACCTAGTGGTAGGAGGCTTGAGTTTTTCAATGAAGACTCAAATTCAATTTCCACTTTCATATTGAGGTGGATATAGACAATGAAGGATTTGGACTAGGCATTGTGTGAGGTTGTCAGTTCGATTCCCAAACCCAACCGGGTTTTCGTCCCACCGTGTGTTACGCCAGAAAGTTCTGCTATTGTGGTGGCACAACGACTGTCAAGTGACAGTCGACGGTATGATTTCCCAAGGGAACGCCCAAAAAAGCTAAACTTTGAAGCCAGTATGAGTCCGGTTAAAATAACATAGTCTGAATAAAGTAGGATAATACGAGGCTCTCTTTAGAGTGTGATAAACTTATAATGTGATAAACTTATAATGAAGTTCGCCGTTAAAAAAAATAAATTTGAAATCTAATGCCATATATATTGAAAAAAAATCACAATCAATTAAAGAAAATGTGATAAATGATAAACTAAAACACAATCATGATAGAACTCTACATGGTCTCCATCATCATCCAAACCTAAAAAATTAACAACAAACAACACACACATCAACAAACGGCCATAAAATCATACCACCATCAACTTATATACACACACATATACATCTATACATACACTCATTCAGCCTGCTAAATTACAATTTCTTGTTCTTCCCCAAATCTCAAATTGTGAAGGAAGAACATAAACAGAAACAGAAGTCAGAACCAGTGCCTTGTGGTGCACTCATCTCACAAAGGTTTATCTTTTATTATTATTTAATTTTAATTAAACAAATCACATTTATTATATCTTCATTGAATCTTTGAATATTTTATTAGAAGACCAATGGTTCTTGATAATCTTGTTCTAATCTTGTTCTTTCTTACCCAAATTGTTTGAAGAAATCTCACATATTCTTGATTTTTCTCTTTGATTTTACGTCATTTGATTGTCCCTTTTTGAAGTTTAGTGTGTGTATATATAACTATATATAAGTATACTTTGTTTTCCTTTCTGGGTAATCTTTAATTTGGCTAAAAATCTTACCTTTTTGATGTTTTGAGTCTTCATTTGGATTATTTTAGGTTTAAACCGACAGAATCTTGGTGGGTTTCATGAATCTTGGATGGATTTTAATGGTGGGTGTTGTTTAGTATTAGGGTTTTGTTGATGATGAATTTTATTGGGTTTTTTTCATAGTTTCTGAAATTAGATGACTTTAATTGTTGATGATGAATTTAGGGTTTGTTGTGGTTTAAAGTATGAACTGATTTTTTTTTTTTTTTTTTTTTTTTTTTTTTTTTGCAGATTTTGGTGATGGTGAGAAGGTAGCTGGATTTGATCAAATCGGTCGAGGGTAAAGTGGTCTTTTCCCTTTTTGTATCTCTGTATATCTTGGGCTGATTGGGGATTTTAGGGTTCATAAAGATGAGTTCAAGTGGAAATGTGATACAAAGGGGGAAGCTTTTAGTTCATATAGCCGAAAACGGGCATTCTTTCGAGCTCGATTGCGATGAATACACCGTTGTTGAATCAATCCAACAGTATTTAGAATCTGTTTCCGCGATTCGGTTAACCGATCAGCTTCTGTTGTATCTAGATATGAAATTAGAATCTCAAAATCCACTCTCTGCATACAAACTCCCATCCGATGACGGTGAAATTTTCTTATTTAATAAATCAAAAATGCGAAGTAATTCGACTCCACCTGAACCCGAAGAAGTTCAATTATCCGAAAACAACAACTATCCCGACCCTCGACGACCATCGTCATCGTCACACGATCCACATCCGTTAGACGAAGCTCCCGACCCAGCGTTAAAGGCGTTACCGTCATACGAGAGACAGTTTCGGTACCATTACCAACTCGGGGACGCAATTTACCGACGTACGGTTGCAAAATATGAAGCATGTAACCGGCTCGTGAGAGAGCAAAGGGTGCAAGAAAAGGCGTTAGAGATTGCTAGGGGTAATTTGGACCATTTCTATAAGATGATCCACCAAAACTACACGGATTTCGTGAAGTGTTATTCTCAGCAACAACGGACTCATTCGAATCTTTTGGTGAATTTCGGGCGGGATTTAGAGCGGCTTCGGTCGATTAAACTTATACCCGTGTTACAGACTGCTGAGCGTAGGTGTTTGTTGGATTTTGTGAAAGAAGATAATTTGCAAAAAATGGTGGATGATTGCGGTAATTCTCACCGGCAGTTTGAAAGTAAAGTCGGAGAGTTTAAGCAGGAATTTGGAGAATTAAAACGAAGCACCGAGCATTTGTTTTCTAGTAAGGCTTCGATCCTTAGTAGAGATTTGGAACGAGCGGTTAAGGAGCATGAACACCATATTGATGAGCAGAAAAGTATATTGCAAGCTTTGAGGTTAGTTCTATCGTACAAGTAGATTTAGGGCTGCAAACAAACCGTACGACTTGTTCGTGTTCGTTTGTTAAGGAAATATATATGTTCACGATCTGTTCACGAACACTTACCGAACGAGATTTTATGTTTGTGTTCGTTTGTTAATTTTAAGTAATGAAAGCAAACGAATGTTCATGAGCACAAATGAACACAAGCTAATGTTCATGAGCACAAATAGAAACAAATAACACAAACAAGCGTTCATGAAGAAAATATATAATACACTCATACTTATTAAATATTTTCTTTATCGGAATTTTGACTTATTTATATAAAATATAAAAACTAAAAACACTAGTGAACTATCGAACACAAACGAACACGTTACCGAATGTTCACTTCACGAACATAAATGAATGTGTGCGGCCTTTGTTCATGTTCGTTTATTTAACTAAACGAACGAAATTTCTTGTTCGTGTTCGCTCATTTATTAAATGAACGAACACAAACGAACTTCCTGCTGATCAGTTCACGTCGGTTTGTTTGCAGCCCTAAATTTAGATTCATTTTCATTTCATACAGTACTGAATTGTTATGCTCAAATAAAAATGTCGCAACTTTATATATGTAGGGGGTGTTTGGATTTATGTTTATCTGATAATATACATTGATGCAGCAAAGATGTTGGCTTGGTGAAGAAACTCGTGGACGACTGTTTGACGAGTCAACTCTCCAATTCTCTCCGTCCACACGATGCAGTGTCAGCATTAGGCCCGATGTACGAGGGTCACGACAAAAGTTATCTCCCCAAAATGCAAGCTTGTGAGCGGGCCATTTCGAACCTCTTAACCTTCTGCAAGAACAAAAAAAACGAAATGAATACATTCGTTCACAAATACATGCAAAAGATCGCGTATATTCAGTACACGATCAAAGACGTAAGGTACAAGTTTTCCCTTTTCACCGAAGCACTAAAACGCCAAAACGATCAATTCGAGTATTTGAAAGTTGTTCGCGGAATCGGGCCCGCGTATCGAGCTTGTCTTGCGGAAATAGTACGGAGAAAAGCGTCGATGAAACTTTATATGGGAATGGCGGGCCAGTTAGCGGAACGACTTGCGACCAAACGGGAATCAGAAATAAGAAGACGAGAAGAGTTTTTGAAAGTCAATAGTTTGTTTATACCTCGAGATATATTAGCGTCGATGGGGTTATACGATACACCTAACACTTGTGATGTTAATGTAGCTCCGTTTGATACGAATTTACTCGATATCGATGTATCCGATTTGGACCGTTTTGCCCCTGAGCATTTAGTGGGACTTTCGTTTAAGAAGAGTCTGTCTTCGATGTCGCAAGATGTCGAGGTAAGTTCGGAAAGCGGTACGGAAAACGATAACGATTTTGTTGATGCTTCGGAATTGGTGGAGATTGCGGGGACGAGTAAATTGGAAGTCGAAAATGCAAAACTAAAAGCCGAACTTGCTTCGACGATAGCGATTCTTTGTTCGTTTTCGCCAGAAACCGAATTTGAAGATAGTGAAGTGGGAAACGCGCTAAAGAATTCTGCCGAAAAGACTGCTGAAGCGTTGCGTTTGAAAGACGAACACGAGAAACATTTGGTCAATGTGTTGAAAGTCAAACATATGCAGTGTGAAGCGTATGAGAAGCGAATTAAAGAGCTTGAAAACCGGCTGTCGGATCAGTATTCTTTAGACCAAAAACTTAATAAAGATCCGTCATCGGAGCCTATGGATGAAGCTTCTTACGCTTCAAGTTCGTTACTTTTGAAATCGGGAGGTATCGATTCATCAGGAACGATGAACGCAAATTTGGATTCATCGATGGTGGAACCGAACCGCGATGAAAAAGACGAAAAGGATGCTATGGTGTTGGCCACAAGTTCAACTGCTGATTACATGCCGCCCAGTACGAAAAGTTTGACCTCCGATGACCAGGTCAAAGCTAGCGATCTTGTCGCAGAGTTGCAGAATTTGCTTACGGAGAAATCAAATCAGCTAAACGAAACCGAAACGAAGCTTCGAGCTGCGATGGAGGAGGTTACAAGGCTGGGTGATGAGCTGGAAATCAGTCGGAATCTTCTTGAAGAATCTCAGGTTCCGTATTTTGTGTTTCTTTAAGCTTAACTTTATGCTTGAACATATGGTGTTAGGGGGTGTTTCAAGGGCTGCAAATGAACCGAAAGTTCAGCGAACAGTTCATGAACTGTTTGGCGGGAAGTTTGATTGTGTTCGTTCATTTAATAAATAAACGAACACACGAACAAGAAGTTTCATTCGTTTAGTTAAATGAACGAACATGAACAGAGGTCGTGTTCGGTCATTTATGTTCGTGAATGTTCAGTAACGTGTTTGTTTATGTTGTTTGTGTTTGATAGTTCATTAGTTTTTTTAGTTTTTATGTTTTATTTAATTACTTCAAAATTTTGACAAATAATATATTTAATAAGTATCAGTTTATTATATATTATGTTCATGAACGCTTGTTGTGTTTTTTGTTTTCAGTTGTGTTCATGAATGTTCGTTTGCGTTCTTTGCCAAAATTAAAAAGGAACACGAATTAAATTTCTTTAACGAACGAACACTAACATAAAATCTCGTTCGGTAAGTGTTCATGAACAGTTCGTGAACACATATATTCTTTAACAAACGAACATGAACAAGGTCTTGTTCGTGTTTGTTCGGTTCGTTTGCAGCCCTAGGTGTTTGGATGTGCGCTTGGAAGTGATTATGCAATATCTAATAATCGGGTCAAAACATGCTTGTAGGGTCCAATAATAAGTTAATGTTTATGTATTAATTTTTATTGTGGTACAGATGAATTGCGCTCACTTAGAGAATTGTCTACACGAAGCGAGAGAAGAGGCTCAAACTCATCTATGTGCAGCAGACCGTAGAGCGTCTGAATATAGTACGTTACGCGCGTCCGCTATCAAAATCCGCAGCCTTTTCGAAAGGCTAAAAACGTGCGTTTCGTCAAGTGGTGTGGCCGGTTTTGCTGACTCATTGCGCGTCTTAGCTCAATCTCTCGCCAAGTAACTTCTCACATTTTGGATATCTACTTTAAGAGTTTTACTTTCATGGTATCGTTTAGAGTAAAGTACACAGATGGTCCCTAGCTTACCAGAAATACACAGATGGTCCATGTGGTTTGCATTTTGTAACACATTTAGTCCCCTGCTTTTTCCAAAAGTACATGGATGGTCCCTGTGATTTGCATTTTGTAACACATTTAGTCCCTAACTTGGACATGCTAAAACCTTTAGATTTGTTGGTTGGGGACTAAATGTGTTACAAAGTGCAAACCACAGGGACCATCCGTGTACTTTTGGAAAGCTAGGGACCAAATCCTCAATTTTGGTAAACCAGAGGGACCATCCATGTACTTTACTCTATCGTTTATATTGAACATATGTTACCTAAGTTAGAAATTGACTGAATAATAATCAATATGGACCGTGTTTAGTTCTGCAAATGACGGGGATGATGGAATAAACGAGTTCCGGGAATGTGTTCGGGTGCTCGCTGAAAAAGTCGGTGTTTTGACGAGGCAACGGGCCGAGCTGATTGATCGGTACACAAAGACGGAGGCATCACATGAACAACTTACAAAGGAGTTGCAAGAAAAGAAAGACTTGGTCAACGCTTTGTACATGAAGCTTCAATCCGAAAAACAGGTTTAATTAAACTACAAATAATATATTTAAGAGTAAAAGGCCATTTTCGTCCCTGGGGTTTGGCCAGTTTTGCGACTTTCGTCCAAAGGTTTGTTTTTTTCGCATCTGGATCCAAAAGGTTTGAAATCTTGCTATTTTCATCCGGCTTGTTAACTCCATCCATTCTTCCCGGTTAAGTCAGGGGTATTTTCGTCTTTTTTGTTAACTTAAAAGGGCAATTCCGTCTTTTTCACTTTATGTACAAGCATTTAACATAATGTGCAAGTATTCAAAAAAGACGAAAATACCCCTGACTTAATGGAGAAAAATGGATGGAGTTAACGAGCCGGATGAAAATGGCAAGATTTAAACCTTTTGGATCAAGATGAGAAAAGGCAAATGTTTGGACAAAAGTCGCAAAGCTGGCTAAACCTCAAGGACGATTTTACTCTATATTTAATTCGGGAACGACTAATAATATGTATCTCAGGTGAACAAGGAGAAGATATCGTTCGGTCGTTTGGAGCTTCACGAGATTGCCGCATTTGTACTTAACGAAGCAGGACACTACGAGGCGATAAACCGAAACTGCACTCATTACTATCTTTCTTCCGAGTCGGTTGCCTTATTCACCGACCATCTTCCACACCGACCCACCCACATCGTGGGTCAGATTGTGCATATCGAGAGACAAACCGTAAAATCATCTCCGCTCCCGTATGGTTTGCCCGTTGGGTGCGAGTATTTTGTGGTGACGGTAGCCATGATACCAGATACCGCTATTCATTCACCTACTGCTGCTTCCTGATCGTGAAAACTCGGTAAGATATGATGGAAGAATTAGGAAACCGAGCGGGGCAAGTGTACATACTTGATAATACTAATGGAAGATTCAGAAAGTTGGTTCGTTGAATTTGGTTCCGTTATGTACAGTTGATGAATGATGATGATGATAACATGCTCAGTTGTATATATTAACTCTTGATCATGTAAAAGATCTTTGTATATTATCTTGTTGAAAAATTGGAACCGGCGTTATGCTGATTCTAACAAAGATTGTGTGTAGGCATTGAAACATGCAGTCGGGTCAAAACTTAGGTTTAGAGCTGTAAACGAGTCGAGCTCAGCCACCTGAGTAACCAGTCATTATCTCAACATCGTAGGTCTAGGGTTCGACAGTTTGTCAACCACCTTTAAACTTTTTCGGTCTCTCAAGGCGTAATCGAATCAAAAATGACAAACTAGAAGTAAAATCAACTTAACTTGAACTTGTTTGATGGTTTTTATGTTTGCTTGTATGTAGATGTTTTATTCGGTTTGAATAAAGTTTTATTAGGTTTTCTTTGCCCAGGGGAGCCCTGCCCCTCCCAATTTTTCGCTCATAGTGTTAATTTTACAAAAAAAAAAATCCGAAATTTTTTTGTAGTGTAATATTGTTTTTTTAAGAATCCGGCCTCCACTGATTTGGATTTTGAGAGTCCGGCCCCCACTGATTTTTCGTTCAAGCTCCGCTACTGAATAAAACTTGTTGGTGTTGCAATCCTAAAAAATGTTGAGACATATCAAATGTAAGCATAACTTTAGTCCCTTAAAATTCAAACATAGAATCAATGTTCTTTGAGAAAATAACGGAAAATTACAAACAACTAACGACCCCAACCGTTGTTATTAACATGAACTACAACCACTCTCAACCCCACAACCCACCACACAAAATTCCCAAATCTTTCAGAATCTTCATTCCCAAAATTTTACCATTTGTTTTATGCAAGATTTAAGAAAAACAAGGGCAAAGAATTTCAAATTGTTACATGTTCAAATATTGAAACAAACAAGAAAACTTCTTTTATAATAAGGTGAAAATCAAAAGCCATACCCATGATCCATGGGGGTTGGCTTTTGATCATTCAATCAAACAACAAACAATTTTAAGGTTCTTTGATCTTTCGTTTCGATCGCGCGATTGATTGATTGATTGATTGATTACCCTTGTTTTTCTTTTCCTCCAACCTACATTGATTGATTGTTATATTACTTTTGGGCCTTTTCGATTGGTGCGATCAGGTAGATTGTTTAAAATGCATACCATATGTTTGTGACAAGATTTGAAATTTGGATAAACATAAAACAATAACAGGATGAATTCGGATCCAACAATGGCGGTGGAATCGAACAGTAAAAGTTTGAAAGACGCGCTTTGTGCACAACAACGCCTTCTCCAGAAACTTTACCATGAGTTAGACGTAGAACGAGAAGCTGCTGCCACCGCGGCTAGTGAAGCAATGTCGATGATCCTTCGTCTTCAAGGAGAAAAGGCTGCGGTGAAAATGGAAGCCGAACAATACAAAAGACTAGCGGAAGAGAAAATGAATTACGCGGAAGAATCCATGGAAACGTTCGAAGAAATTATGTACCAAAAAGAAATGGAAATCGCCGCTTTAGATTACCAAGTTCAAGCGTATAGATACCGACTGTTAAGCTTAGGATATGATGATGTTGGAGTGCATGAAATTAAATATCCGGAGAATTTATTGCAACGAAATGGGAGTTTAGTAGGGGACGTTAAAGTCCCCGATAATTTATCGCAAAAGAACGGGAGTTTAGTAGGGGAAACAAGCGCTGCAACGCCTCCAAGACGTTTTACACTGCCTAATCTAAAGAAGGGTCTGCTAGAAAGGGATCGGTCCATAACCGAAGATTCTGACATGATTGCAAAAATAGTGGACGAAAGTACACGCGACGATGATCATAATCAAAACGTTGAGTTGGGTTTAAAAACAGCGTTTTCGTCATCCGTGGATATTAGTTCGTACTTGGAGCAGATTCGGGAATTAGATAAAGTAGTAGAACAAGTGGCGGGCAATCAATATATCTGCCCAACGTTTGCTAGTACTTCAAGATGTTCTTCAATTCCTATGAAACTTAACGAGCTGGATCTTGCGCAATCTTCCCAAAAGTTAACGGATGATAAGATATCTTCAAATGCTCGTTCGCGAAGCGTGTTTGACGTGTTTGAAGTCCCACAAGCAGAAGGATCACCCCTTTGTAAAGATGATAAAAAAGTCAGAAGGGTGCCTTCTTTGCCTCAGTTACCTATAAAATCATGTTATAAAGATGACGAAAAGGCGAAAAAGTTGACTAGTTTGAAAAAGCCGTTACCTCCGAAACATAAGAACCGAAAGGTGATTTTGCTTGGAGATGGTATTGATGTTGACTGTCATTTGGCGTTGGTTCAGCCTAACATGACAAGTGAGATAACTAATGGTGAAACTGAGACTACTGCAGAACAAAATGTACGACACGAAGGAGTTACCTCGAGAGAGGAACGTGAGTTGAGACTGTTGTACGAGATTAATGAGAAACTTGATTCAATACAAGCTGAAATTAGAAGTAGAAATACAAATACAAAGGTCAACGAGTCTTCTTCGAACTATGACCTACCCATGCTTCTGCTTAGAGAGGTATATTGTGTTTATTTATGCACGACAAGAACCTAACACAAAACTTGCGAGTTTGAGTCTAGTCTAAACAGTGTTGGGTAGAACCCACCCATAAAAATGTTTAGCTAAATGGGTCGTGTTCACCCTTCACCCTGACAGGTTTGTGGGTTGACCCGTTTTATTTTATACTTGTTTTTATAAAATTGTGCTTTATGTCATGACTTAAACAAGAAAGGAGAATCAAGTTTATAGTTTAAAAGTAATTATGCTATATGCATTTGTATCTTTGGCTGTAAATTTGTAATTTTAGAGTATTAATATGTAAAAAAGTACAAAAAAAATAATAAATCAGATTACACGGGTCATGCTTGTGTGAACTTGTGAAGACTCGTGTCTAGTCCATGTTCAACCCACGAGCCTGACCCGTTTAACATCCCTACCTATATGTTCGTTAATTCATTAGTATGGTTAACAAATGGTTGTTGATATTCATGGACACAGGCGATATGGGATCTCTGGATTTGACTGCCTTCATAATCACCACAACGATCATGAATATGTTGCGCTATGACATAACTTACCAAGTACATGATTCTTATTTCTTGTTTATGGCAACGTTTGACATGTGACAAAAAGCGAGTCTTTGCTAACGGCTTTTTATCAACACAAAGTCAAGGAACCGAGATGTTGATCTCTTTAACATGAGGAAAGTGAGTTGTTCTAGTGACTTGATTATGTTAGGGTAATGTTTTTAGTATAAGCTTCATACTTGTATATAATCATGTATTTGTTACTTGCAGTTTATATTAACATCACATTAATTCATTCATAAAGCGGTTTTGGTGAGTAACCATGTGTTCACAAGGCAAATTATGCATTCATCACACAACCTTGTGGTATATCTATTGCATAAGGCAGTAAAATAATTTCTTAACTGTGGTTTTTTTTATATATAGTCATATCAGTTTTGTTTTTGTATCTTTTTATATTATTTAAACGCATATCACATATAGCCAGGAATGTTAACATATCATGTCTTTATTGCTTTTATAAAAAACCTGCTTGTTTAGTTTGGAGACATCTTGAAAGTATTATAAGAGTTCTCTAGTTGCATATGGTTTATTTGGTATTAGAGTTCGTTAGCATCTTCATAATAAACCACCCGCCGCGTGGTACTATGCCAGCACGGAGGAGACAAATAGTACAAAAGGAAAGTGACTGGCAACCAATCACCGTTCGCCAGCATTGTACCAGGTGATCTCCACTAAACGCCTATCGTGCAAGGAACAGGAGGTACAGGCGATAGCGACGGTTGGCCAATCACATGACGCCAGTTCACACATACTTAAACCTCCACTAACGGTTGACAACGGGGCGAGACAGCAAGTACATCCAGAAAGCGACGTGTAACCAATCAGAGCCTGCGGACATACTCCTACCTCAGTGGACACTAATTGTCATGGCTGGGGAGACAAAACGGATATTCCTTGACAATGACGCCCCGTCCAATCCTTCTGCAATCTTCTCCAACCTCTCGGCTATAAATACCACACTTCTCCAAGGTGAAATCCATCTTACACATCTTGCATTTCTTGCTATCGCTCTACACTTATACTTTCACTCTAGAAATTACAGTACTTATTCTCACACCAGAGAGTGGGTACAAGAAAAAACCCATACCTCTCATTCTCGTAACGAGCTTACGGTGTTGTTAGTTTTACAGATTTACTAAAGGATTAGGGCTTGTGAAGATCGGATTAGTCTCCACCTGGTTGAGCATTGGTCTAATCCCTCAATTTAGACTTGTGTTTCTTCGGCAACCAAAAACCTGATCGTGTTTGGATCGCGTTAGGATTATTACCATAAACATGGTCTTTCATTGTAAGTTTCCTTAAACTATGGTTCGTACTGTAACTAAATATTCTTATCAAACAAGAATAAGATGACATATTGCCATTAGAGGTGTCCTCAATTCTCTGAAATACTGGTTGTGTTGCATTGCAGATATTCAATAGTTGGGGTTACTACCACTCATCTATAGCCAATTCTTTAGACCGGGTTTTTTTTTTGGCATCCCCCCTCCCTCCAAAAAATGCCTCATAATGCCCCTCTACCACCCCACCCCAGGGGCGTTTTTCTTCAAAATTTTGCTTGGGCATTCCAAATCAAACGTCTGGTGAGATTCTTTTGGCCAATTATTGAAGGGTTAATCCTAATGATTTGGCTAAAATTATGGGATGAGATACACTTAAAGAAAAGATAAAGTTGTGTGAGCCGATAAAGAGAAGAAAATAATAAATATTAGTTACTTGTTTAAAGATAATTATTAGTTTGATTTAATAGGCTTATCTTGTTATTATATTTATTGGTTAATTAAGTATTAGAGTTGGTATTAGTTTAGGAGAACTTGTTTAGCAAGTAATTAGTTTAGTATAAATAGATGGGTTAGGTTATGTAATTATTTGGTTGTTTTGTTTTGGTTCAATAGTAATAAAGAAGAAAGCGTCATGCTCTAATTGATCATAAAATCCTTGTGTGTTTTCGGGTTTTGATCCAATTATTTCCAACAATTATGTCACTACACCTATTTTAAACATTAGTTTTAATTAAAAAAATAAAAAATAATAATGGGTAATAATTGAAGGGACATTATTCCATTACACTCATTATAAGATAATGCCTCATAAAACCCAAAAGCTGACTGAACCCCACCCCATACATGTTCTTAGATTAATCTATACATTTAATAAAAGAAACCAATTAATAGACATGTGTCGATATCAGAGACATCTATTTTTTTAGTTTTCCCACCATATATTTATGTTTATTTTTATCTTAAAAATTACAAGTTTTAAAATAATTTATCAAGTTATCTCATATTCTTAGTCGACATTTATCTATAACTATATCTCTATATTTATATTTATATTTATCTTCTAATATAATCTTTATACTTATCTTTATTTTATTATTTTGCGAGTAAATTGCACAACACGTCCTTTATGTTTCCTCAAAAATGCAGGTTCCAGCCTTAATGTTTAAAACTTGCTGAAAACATCATTTAAGTTTATTTTTGTTGCTGGTTTAATCCTTTATGACTAACCAAGTTAATTATCTCAGTTTATTTCCCTCACATGCCTAACATGTGAGGGTCCCACTATCGTTTGATGACCGACATCAACTGACTCGCAAAATAGAACGAAGATGTGGTGCAAACGCAAAACTGCCTGAAACCCAAGCAAAATTGCCTCTGTTTTCACCGGAGATGCAGTCCAAACACAATTGGATCTCTTAAATTTATGGGGCCATTCACATGGAGCAAGCCCCTTTTCATTCCGAGCTATCAACATCCACTCGGAGGAGAGATCCAGCCCGCGTTTCGCTGACTAAATGCCAAACAAGCCATATTTGTAGGTTGATAGCCTCACGTTAGTTCTGTATGTGATTTCAAATTGAAAAGTGCATATCATTTTTTGTAATTGTTTTCCTCTTTAGTTTTGATTACTTGATTGAGATTACATGTATTAAATAGGGAAGAATAAAAACTAATATTTAGGTACAAAGCAATGGGTCATGAATGGGGAAAGAAGAAATAAGTGGATTTAATGGATTGAATGTATATTTAAGTGCAAAATTTGTGTTTCTTTGAATTGTGAATAGATTCATTTCATACTTGATGGCAGTCGAAGATGAGGATAAGACAACCTTTGTCACTAATGAAGGAGTGTATTGTTTTACCAAGATGCCGTTCGGTTTAAAAAATGTTGGTGCCACGTATCAGCGTTTAATGAGCAAAGCTTTCAAAGATCAGATTGAACGAAACGTAGAGGTGTACGTTGACGATATCGTGATCAAGAGTCACGATGAAGCCGCCATGCTAAAAGACATATTGGAAACGTTCACCCGACTCCGAAGCATCAACATGAAATTAAACCCCAAGAAGTGTACATTCGGGGTAGAAGAAGGAAAGTTCCTGGGGGTCATGGTCGGGTCAAAAGGTTTGCGAGCCAACCCAGACAAGATTTATGTTGTTCTCACAATGAAGCCTCCGGCGTCGGTTAAGGAGATTCAGTCCTTAAATGGACAATTGGCTGCTCTCCATCGGTTCTTGTCAAAAGCAGCAGACAGATCGCTCCCGTTCATGGATGTTCTCAGAAAAAGCTTTAGATCGGAGTTTAAATGGACGGAAGAAGCTGCACGAGCTTTTGAAGAACTTAAAACTTACATGGGCACTTTAGCAACTCTAACCGTACCGGAAGAAGATGAGGTACTAACGGTCTACTTAGCCGCATCAATTGGAGCTATCAGTGCGGTACTAGTTGCTCACCGAACCGGGGCGCAAATCCCCATTTATTACGTGAGCCGAACGCTAAAGGATTACGAAACAAGATACTCAAACTTGGAAAAATTGGCTCTGGCACTAGTCCATGCTTCGAGAAGACTTCGCCGATACTTTCAAGCCCACCCGATCGAGGTACGAACGGATCAAAGAATCCAGCATGTTCTCCGACGACCTGAAGTTTCAGGTCGAATGGCGAAATGGGCGATCGAGCTGGGCGCATTCAATATCACCTTCAGAACCAAAGGTCCGTTAAAAGGGCAGGTGATAGCGGATTTCTTAGTCGAGTTGCCGGAGGATAAGGGAACGCAAGAAATCGAAAAAACTCCAGAAAAGCCTTGGTCTCTGTATACAGACGGGGCTTCGAGCTCCGAAGGGTCAGGAGCAGGCTTGATCCTCACTGACCCGGATGGCATGGATATGACGTACGCGCTCCGATTAGAATTCAAGAGCTCCAATAACGAAGCTGAATACGAGGCCCTTCTAGCTGGTTTACGCCTGGCAGTAAAAGTCGGAGCCAGAGATGTCGTAGCCCATGTAGATTCGTTGCTCGTAGCAAATCAAGTAAATGGTGAGTATGAGGCAAGGGAAGCCAACATGATTGAGTACCTCGAGCAGGTAAAGCAGATTATGGCATCGTTCGATTCATGTAAAGTTGAACATATCCCTCGCAGCAAGAACAAAAAGGCCGATGCATTGAGCAAGTTGGCATCCGTGTCATTCAGTCATCTTGCCAAAGAGGTTAGGGTAGAAGTATTAACCGCACCCTCAATCGCTACTCCTCATGTTATGCAAGTAGAAGCTCCTGCGCAAACATGGATGACTCCCATAATAAACTACCTGGTGCATGATGTCTTGCCAGTTGATAAGGCGGAGGCGAGAAAGATACAAATCAATTCTCTTCAATATCAAATGCAGGAAGGGGGATTGTACCGAAAAACTTTCCTTGGGCCAGTTATATTATCAGAGAAATACATTATGGCATTTGTGGTATTCATGCCGGGCCAAAAATGACCAAGTCTTTTCCTCGGTTGCCCACCCCCAGGGGAACGGGCAGGTCGAACAGATAAATCGACGAATCGTCGATGGGATAAAGAGGAGGCTTGGTTACGAGGGCAAAGGCTGGGCGGACGAGTTACCGAACGTTTTATGGGCTCACCGAACGTTACATAAGACTAGCAACGGAGAAACACCGTTTAGTCTTACTTACGGCACCGAGGCAGTGATCCCCGCAGAGATCGGACTTCCAAACCAAAGGTGCAAAAATTGGGAGGAAAACGAGCATGAACTCCGATCTAATCTTGATCTGTTAGAATAACGTCGGAAGATCGCGGCGATTAAAGAAGCCCGATACAAAAAAGAAGATCGAGAAGTATTACAACGCCCTTGCCAAGCTCTACAAATTCAAAGTTGGAGATTTTGTACTCCGGAACAACGACGCCAGCCGTGTTGAAGCCCCTGGCAAACTAACCCCAAAATGGGAAGGACCGTACCGAGTCAAAGAGGCAAGCGAAAAAGGCTCGTACGTGTTGGAAAAAATTGATGGAACCCCAGTCCCCAGGACATGGAACGGGGTACATCTAAAGAAATGTTTCATGTAAACAGCCGGACACGGCCAAAAAAAAAGATCGCTATTTCCTATTTTTTATTTTCAATTTCCATATGTAAGTCGGGAGGGTAATACCCCGAACTAATCTTTGATTTCCATGTAACCGGGAGGGTCTTCCCCGGATCTATGAGTAAGTAATCAAATAAAGCGATCTGTATTTTAAGTATAAATCATAGCATATGTATAAGTTCGAACGATGTCAAGAAATGTGCACAAACGGGCCTCGACCCATGCCTCGCGCCGATCGAGAAGGCTTAAATAGTTCCAAAACAGTAAAATCTAATAAGCAAACGGTCCGTACCAAGTTCTGTCCGACTACAAAAATCTGCTAAGCAAAGAAAGTCAACAAAAACTTCTTGCTAAAAGCCCAGTCACCTAAGTGAACCGAGAAAAAACCTGGTCGAACAGTGAAGTTTGGACGCAAACTAAAAAACTAAGTAGACAGGAATGAATACCCGTTATCAAAATCATGATTTCATGCGAAGCAGATAAACATATCAGTCAGATACCACAAACAAAAAAGATAAACTGTGCAAACATGCCAAAAAAAATTAAAATTGTGCGATTACAAGCCACAATAACGGTAAAACGTTGTACGATTGTTAAAACCAAATTTTAAGCTTCAATGTCATCCTTTACGATGGGAAGCTGACTTTCCTGTTTAATGACGGACAAGGGTTTATCCACCAGTTCCGCCACCTTCCCAAGAACGGAGATGTGGAAGTTATCAAAGGCCTTTATCGCAGTGTTCAGCGCATCCTCAGCTCCCTTGTCGAACCCTGGAACCTCTTCGGGAGAACGGACCGAGTCATGGGCAGCTTTGAAACCTTGCTTAATCCCCTCATTCACTCCGACCGCATTAACATTATTCACTAAGTCAGCAACCACCTTCTCCAACTCTGGGCTTTGATGCACTAATTTGACCACCCATGCGACCCCGTCTGTCAAGAACCATTGCTTGGTGAGCATGAGCTCCGAAAACTGGGCGTACGATTCAACCATTTCACCTTCACAACGAATCAACATCTCTTTCGCTTCGTCAATCGTCGTTTTGTGCGACTCAATCTCCCTGTCACGAGCCCTCTCTAATTCATCTTTAACTGAAGAAAAACAAGATTCAATAAGTAGAAAAAGGAAGCAATAAAAGACGAATTACAAACGTACCATCAATCAAGCGATGATAATCGGCCAGAAGCTGATCATGAGATGTTTGCATTTCCTTCAACTCAGCCGCATGCTTCTTCTCCGCACCAGATAACTTTTTCTCCAGATTAGCGAATTCCAACTTAAAAGCTTCCAAATCTTGAAGGGCTTTGTCCCGAGCTTCGTAAGCAGCCGAAGCTTGAGAAGATTTATTAACTTCTTTGGCCTCCAAAACCTGTTCCCTCAAACGGTCAATTTGAGAACGGGGAGAAGATAGCTCCTGCTTTGTCTTCGATCGAACATTGTCTTCATTTTTTAAATTTGCAACTTCACGTTGAAGCTTGCGACAAGTTGACTCCGAATCGATCCAACGTTTATAAGTCTCCACCACCAAAGAATTCGACTGGGCTTGATTCAGCATTAAGGCATTCCCAAGCTCCGGCCCGCTCATCTTCCGATAATGAGAATGCTCAGCCGGGGTCCCCAAGTGAAATAATGCCATCTTCACCGACAGAGCGTCCATAATCCTATCCTTGTTTGTCAATGACCACTCCGGCACATATTTCTCCAATGCTCGAGCCGAATTCATGTCTTCGACATCGCCCGAACCTAGCTCCCGGGACAAGAAAACAGCTTCAGTGTTATACCATAAAGGAGAGGAAGAGGCACTATCCCCACCATCAATTGGTTTGGGGCTCGACCTTGACATATTAGAAGCAACCCCCGTGGTAAGCTTACCCGAAGGAGAAGGTTCGGCCTTCTTGAAAGATAAAGGATCAGACGTATGGACGTCTGTAATAACCTTGGTAGCTCCCCCTCCGAAGGACAAGGGGCTCAATGGAATGTTTACCGGACGGTCCCTTGGGGTACGACCCCCGTGAAGATGGGCATCTAAATTCTCCAGTATACCCCCGGCAGTAGAAAATTCGGTAACCTGATCATCCTCATCATCTAAGGTGATAGTCTTGAAGTCTGTTTTCTTCTTCTTCACTTGCTTAGGTTTCGGACCGGACTTAGAAGAAATGGCCCGCTTTCTTTTTAAACTAGCCTGGGGAAGCTCCTCTTCATCTTCATCTTCATCATCATCATCATCACCCTCTGTTACCCCTTTAGCACGATTTCCTTCGTCTCCAACAGAAAGATGGACTCCCTCGTCCTCAATAACAAACTTGGAGCCGGACCCCTTCGTCCCGCCTGACTAGTTTTCTTACCCTTATCACCTCCAACCACCACCGCATCTTGAGCCGGAACAGTGTCCACTGTTTGTGCCACGGGAGCCAAGCCAGAGCCCCCTTGACCGGCTGAACCACCCTGATTACCTGGAGCCTCGGGCTCTCGAATCTGATACAGGTTCTCATGAACGATACTTAGATACGGAGGATCGCCTTTCGGTGTCTTGGTGGCCCGGACGTCGAGCTCCTTGGAATCAAAAGATTTCAACCTCAAAGCCTCCCTTAAACCCATAGCTGCACAAAACAAACCATAAATAATATCTATAAACCGAAATGACGTAAAACATACAAAAACGAGAAAAATAATCAAAGCAAATCCAAGAAACCCCACAACTAACCCTTCTTATTCCACTTGAGGGTAGGATACCACTCTGGTTCGGCCCAGATCGTGCTAATCCGTCCCATGACGAGGATGTGTTCCGGATACTTCTGAATGCGTCCGGCTTCCTTAATTAAATTCGCATACAAATCTCTATCGTATTCAAAGTCTTCAGGAAGGGGGGTGGAAGTTTGGATTTCTTTAATCTCCACGTCATAAACTCCGGAACGCATCGATCATCAACCAAGAAGAAGTTATCTTTCCAATCTTTTATGCTGGTAGTAATCCACGTATAACAAGAAGAATTTGTATCCCTGACTTCGAAGGTGAACCAGCTACCGGACTGATTCAACCTGTAAAAAACCCGGAACACATCCAAATCCGGGTCGGATCCCAATCCGCGACAAGCTAACTCAAAATGACACACCTTGGCAAGGCCGAAGGGGTTCATTTAAGTAAGGTGAACCTTGTGAAATAAAAGAACCTCGATCAAGAACCTCGTCAGAGGAAGACGATAGTTGCAGTAATCGAAAAGGCGAGTATAAATCCCTATTTTCCCCGGTACGAAAGGATAAATAGGCGTATCCTTTTCGGGGAGAACAGGGTGCAATGAGGCAGGAATCGCGTATGTATCTATGTACCACTGTAAACCATTTTGTTTCAAAGTATTGAAGCAACCGGATAGATTGCTTTTGTTCGACATGCTAAAAAGAAGGGTGCTAACCTGATCAATGAATAGTTTCGGCTTAGATAAGGAAATGGAGAAGATGAAGTAAAAAGTAAAACCAAAAATTACTTTTTCTCCCATTTTTATAGAGATATAAACCGCCTTAAGGCAACCAATCGAGGGTCGACACGTCATGACAGCTGACGCATATTAAGCGTCACATCAAGCGGGAAAAATAAAGTGACCGTCGGTCACTCAGCAACAGGTCACCGCCCAAAAAATTTTAAATTCAAAAATTCAGCAAAACGACAAATTAGGGATTCAAACCGCCAAAGTTACGCCGATTATAGTTCGAAGCTTTTATCTAAGAAACGCTACGAACTAGGGGGACTTGATGAGGATACGTCCTTGGTCGGACCGAATCATCGACAAAATAGAACCAAACTATATCACATCAAGGTCGGATCGCACTATCCACCATAGACGGAACGGGCAGATACCTTGGTACGCCATAACTAACTGGGCCCCACTTCCATAACCGCCGTGATAATGACTGGTTCGACCTTAACTAACTCGCCACGTCAGCACACCCAAAAACTATAAATACCCCGCCAAGACTTCCAGCAAGGGGTAATCACCACTTTCTCTCTCTAAACTCTCCTCTCTCTCTCCCTGACCTATTTCCTCCTCACAAATACTTATTCTCACGCCCGAGCTTGGTCACAGAGAGGCCCCCCTCCCTGTGACGAGGCTAACGGTGTGTTGTTTCCTTGTGATCTTGCAGGTTCTTTGCTAGGTCATCTGAAGCTCTGCTCTAACCATGTCGGACCAACTGGTTTTGAGTCTTCAATACTCAAAAGTCTCTATTGGCGGTGGCTGAGGGCCTAAGGCTTTTTATTTTTATTTTTTACATTAATAATAATAACTATTTAATATTTTATTGATCCGACCACATGTAACACAGAGGTTTTTAACCTGTTAATAAATTAAAAAACAACAAAGTAAAATGCTATAATTTTTGTAATACACAAGTTTATAACCTAATAATGGAAAAATAAAAAAAAAAACAAAGTAAAATGTTCTAATATGTAAATAGTATATCAAAGTTCTTTTTACCAAAAACGTATTTTGACGACTGTGTGTGTTAACTGATTACATTATATTTATTCAAGCAGTGTAGTGCATGTGCGCTTATTCAACTCATGTTATACACGAGTAATTAAAGATGTATCTTTTTTATTATATAAAAATATATTTAATAACCCGTGTAATACACGAGGTTCTAACCTAGTATAACATTAAAAAATTATTTCAAACGATTGTATATATTTTCCTGAGACCCTGCCACGTATACCAAAACCCACGAAGCAACTCAAACACTTTGCCACCTTCGTTCCTTCACTAGATTTTTCCATCTCTTCTAAAACCCCAAACTACCCCCAGCTTCCACAATAACATCCACGTCAGCAAAAGGTCATTTATGTCCATCAACCTTCTCACCAACCTCCAGAACCATCTCGGCCCCCAGCTTCCCGAAACCCACTCACACTCTACCCCTAAAAAAACCACCCAACACATCCACACACCAAAGGGTAATTCCGTCAATTCACTCATCTTTCCCGCCTTATCCAGAACAATCTCGGATTCTCGTACCCTTCTTACTTAATCTTCTTGAATCTTGATCATCACTATAAATTTCAAGATCCCAATTTCAACACAACCCATCTGAAAATTTCCAACTGAAATCGAAAAACAACAACAAACCCACAAATTTTCTGTAAAAAAGATACAACCTTTGAACCTTTCAACTAATCTTGATCCGAATTCGAACCCTTTTCACTTCTTTAATGGCTGCTAAACAAGATAAAGCAATCGGAATCGATCTCGGTACAACCTACAGTTGCGTAGGAGTATGGCAAAACGACCGTGTGGAGATCATTCCAAACGATCAAGGAAACCGAACCACTCCTTCGTACGTCGCGTTCACCGATACCGAACGGTTGATCGGTGACGCCGCGAAGAATCAGGTGGCCATGAACCCCCAAAACACTGTTTTCGACGCAAAACGGTTGATTGGTAGAGGGTTCACTGACCCTTCGGTTCAAAGTGACATGAAGTTATGGCCGTTTAAAGTCGTGGCGGGCCCGGGCGATAAACCGATGATTCGTGTGACTTATAAAGGAGAGGAGAAAGAGTTTTCGCCGGAGGAGATTTCGTCTATGGTGTTAGTTAAGATGAGGGAAACGGCCGAGGCGTTTTTAGGACAGAGTATTAAAAACGCCGTGGTGACCGTTCCCGCTTATTTTAATGATTCTCAACGTCAAGCCACGAAAGACGCGGGAGCGATTTCGGGGCTTAACGTAATGAGAATCATTAATGAGCCAACCGCGGCCGCTATTGCGTACGGGTTGGATAAGAAGATGTCGCGAAAAGGCGAGCAGAATGTTTTGATTTTCGATTTGGGTGGGGGGACGTTTGATGTGTCGATTTTGACGATCGAAGAGGGGATTTTCGAAGTGAAATCGACCGCTGGTGATACTCATTTGGGTGGGGAGGATTTTGATAACCGGTTGGTGAATCATTTTGTGACGGAGTTTAGAAGGAAGCATAAGAAGGATATTAGTGGCAACGCGCGGGCCTTAAGGCGGTTGAGGACCGCGTGTGAGCGTGCGAAGAGGACACTGTCCTCTTCGACGCAAACCACTATAGAAGTCGATTCTTTATTTGAAGGAATCGACTTCTATGCTACAATTACTCGAGCCAGATTCGAGGAATTGTGTATGGATTTGTTTAGAAAATGTATGGATCCGGTGGAGAAATGCTTGAAAGATGCGAAAATGGATAAGGGTTCGGTCCACGAGGTGGTCCTCGTCGGCGGTTCGACACGAATCCCAAAAGTTCAGCAGCTTTTAACTGATTTCTTTAACGGGAAAGAGCTTTGCAAGAGTATAAATCCTGACGAGGCGGTCGCGTATGGCGCGGCTGTCCAGGCCGCGATTTTAACGGGTGAAGGAGATGAGAAGGTTCAAGACCTTCTCCTCCTCGATGTCACACCGTTAAGTCTGGGTCTGGAGACTGCTGGCGGTGTGATGACCGTGTTAATCCCGCGAAACACCACAATTCCGACGAAAAAAGAGCAAGTTTTCTCGACTTATTCGGACAATCAACCAGGAGTTTTGATCCAAGTGTACGAAGGCGAACGAGCGCAAACGAAAGATAGCAACCTCCTTGGAAAATTTGAGCTAACCGGAATCCCTCCGGCCCCGAGAGGCGTACCTCAGATCAATGTAACATTCGATATCGACGCCAATGGGATCTTAAACGTGTCCGCGGAAGATAAAACCGCCGGGGTTAAAAACAAAATCACGATAACGAACGACAAGGGGAGATTAAGCAAAGACGAGATCGAGCGAATGGTGCAAGAGGCCGAGCGATACAAAGCGGAGGACGAGGAGGTGAAGAAGAAGGTGGAAGCGAGGAACGCGCTAGAGAATTACGCGTACAACATGAGGAACAGGGTGAAGGATGAGAAATTCGCGGCTAAGTTATCCGCAGACGATAAAGGGACAATCGAAAAGGCGGTGAGCGACGGGTTGGAGTGGCTAGAGAAGAATCAACTAGCGGAAGTGGATGAATTGGAGGATAAGTTGAAGGAACTAGAAGGTGTGTGCAACCCCATTATAGCTAAGATGTATGAAGGTGGTGGCGCTGGTGCGGGTGCTGGTGATGTTCCGATGGGTGACGGGGGCGCTAGTAGTGGTGGTAGCGGCGGTGACGCGGGGCCGAAGATTGAGGAAGTTGATTAAGTATGTTGGTGTTACATGTACAGTTTGAACTTTGAAGTGGTTGTGTTTAATAGTTTTAGTTGGTAGTAGTATTCTGTTTTGTGTGTGAGGATGTTAATAATGTTATTATGTACTAATGTTGTTGTTTTTGGATATTAAATAAGCAACAAGTGTTTTCTGTTTATGCAATGTTATGTGTATACATTAAAAGTTTTTAAAAGAAAATTTAACAAAAGTTAACAAAAGAAGTTGAAATCATCAATAAATATTAACATAATATACTAGAGATAAATAAATACTACATCCTATATGGAAATGCACTAATAGCCTGATATATACACACAAATCAACTTTAATGATTTAATAAAGTAATAAGAGCAACAAATAATTATTATATTCAAAAGTTATGACAGTTTTGAAGGTTATAAAAGGAGGAAAAGTAGAGTATGTGCTTGTTTTCTTTTAAAACATCAAAACAAGCAATTTGATCATACTATACATTTTAGACCAACTTTATTATATTATAAACAATACCATATAAATCAAGACAAGTAAGTTAAGATTGTATGTTTTTTTAGATTATTATCGCATGTGTACAAATTCTTACAATTATACATACTTGGATCCAAAACATATACATGATTCCCAATCCCACAACGAAGTCCGGTAAACATAGTTGCACAAAATCATTTATGACCATGAGGCAATATATTTCTGGACTTGTCAAATTCATGGTGTATATCTAAGGTTAAATCAATTTGGTGATCTCTTGATCGAGCAACTTAGTTTATTTTGTAATCTTCACTGTTCTTAACTAAGTGGATGTTGACGGTGGTGGTGGTGGAGGGTGGTGGTGTTTAACCCTCTTAAAGGTGGTTGGAAGTCTGCACCAAGAAGAGCTCGCGCATACGTTTTTAATGAAACGTCTTCGGAAAAACAAACAGTCTGCAAATGTTAATGTTTGCGCGTGGTCTGTGTGGCGCAGACAAAAGAGCATGCGCATATCTTTTTTAGAAAAACAAACACCATGTAAATATACATAAATAGGAAATGAAAATTAAATGGCCCCCTCCGTTTACTCCTTGATTATTGCCCTTTGTTGGACCGGACCAAGGCCACCAAAGCCAATATTCAAAGTGTGATATATTTTAAATCTGGTATATTATATTTATGCTATGATAATGATGGTGGGTGACCTAGATGGTGGTGGGGCTATGTCCCGAGACATAATATGTATGTGTGAAAGGTTAACTTATTTCCTCTAAACTTACTTCTAAATCTATATATTTTGTCTAACATAAGACTTGAATCCTTACCACTTGAGGATAAATATATTTTTTCAACACATTAGTACCACTAGGTCAAAGGCTCTTTGGTGCATACAAACACGTTATCTCTTTTTATATAGGTATTTGAAAGTGGATGTAACATTGGTGCATATGCTAGCATAATCGATGTGTTGTACTAAATGTATGTGATGCTACTCTTTACGATGTGTTGATTGTTCTCTTAGTTGTTTAACTTCTTTACTCACGACGCCTTATATGTCCTTATGTTTTGTACTAAGTCTATCATGAGGTACACCTGAAATTTATGTAGTTGTGTAACTTCTTTACTTACGACACCTAACTGATCCATGTATTATGTACTAAGTCTATCATGTGTTACACGTGAATTTACTTAGTTATAGTTAGCTATAGGAGACATTAGGGGTACTTTGATTGTGACTTGTGTTGTGTGTGTATAAACATCGGGTGATGTAAACACTTTGAATCGATGAAAAATGTCTTACAAGTGGGATGATAAAACTTTGGGGATTTGATTATGCGGGATTCTATATTCCTGGCCAATGTTTTTAAAGTCGGACCGAAAAACAAACTAGCCTCGTTACTGGTTAATCAGTTCGACTAGTCAAACCATTTAAGAACCAAATTAAATCTATCTACTATAATAAAAGAAACCAATTTTTGGACACGTGTCATTCATTGAAGGTATCCTTAAATATATACTCATCTTATCTTATATTAAGTTACTAGGTTATAACCCCGTGTATTACACGAGTTGAATAAATAAATTTTATTTATTAAATAATAAAACAATATGTATTTAAAAACTTTCTTTATTGCACGAGTTGAATAAATATAATTTTATCTATTAAATAATAAAAAGTTATATCTATAAATCTTTAA